>VDFB02047230.1:397986201-398550616 GCA_007258455.2 Sequoia sempervirens
AATTCAAGTGGAGTCGATGCCTGGTACCTGAAACTTGCAGAAAACCACATGGTTGAACATGTACATAGACAAACAAGCAAACACACCATGAAGGGAAAATCACAGCATCATAGGGCACTCGAAAGTGAGAGATGCGACACTGTTCCCCTTCACCAGAATACATCAATGCATGATAATCAAATACCAAATCATGATAAAAACATACATCCAATAAAAACATAATACTCATATCAATAACAACCCACATCATCAATTAAATAGATCTACTAAGCATGGTATAAGCATAAACATGAGATATAAAAGTGTCATCAAGTGTCATCATAATTGAGCATCAAAGTATCTTAGTATCCAAGTACAACCAAGTCACTATCAAAACAAAAGGGCAAACTAAGGGGCACTACAGTTGAAATAAATGAAAACATTGGAACAATCAAAACATCCTATATACACTTCATGATCATGTTGCAAGGTTCTCATATTTCCAACAATTTCCCCCTTTGGCATTGATGACAACATGCATATCAAAAATATTTTTATCCCAATATAAGACAATTGAATACTCCCCCTTTCAAGGTTAATGCTTCTCCTTGCAAAAAATTTCTTGTTAAAAATGTTTTTCCTTTATATATCTATCTTTCCCCCTTTGACATCAATGGAAAAGGTCATGAAAGGGTATGGTATGATTCGTCGAATAAGTATGTGCACAAAAAAAAAAGAATTGATCAAGCATCATGAAACAATGTTAACCTAAGGAAGAAGAAGCTTTGAGATTCTTCAAGGTATCTTCCCATGTAGCTTTTCCTTCTTCCCATGATCCTTTTGCACTTTCAAGAGTCTTGTATAGTAGTGCAGGCTTAGTCAAATACTCTATACCATCTTTCAAAGTATGATGAATGAGATTAACTTCTAATAGATTACCAATACTGTCAAGAGCACTCGATACAAGAATGTGTTTGAGTATTACCATATCTCTGAGTGCCACAAACTTCTTAATTACTTTTTTTCTTTGATCTTATCGGGAAAATAATTTTTCCTATAGCTACATAATGTAGGACCATCTCCGATTTTCCCTATCATCTGCCAAGCTATACACATCTTCTTGAGTGCTCATTCGAGTTTCACTCTTCCTTATTTCATCTCTTATATTTAGTGTCCTATTGGACCAATTCAAACAAAAAGAAAGCAACTTCTAAGCTTCTTTCTCATAGTCTTGTACATCCTTCAATCCCTTCACAACTCTATGATGTGCATCTACACATTCTTCTTGATATCTTCTAGATTTTCTTCTGAAAACCTATTTCTAGTTTGTACTTCTAGTACATAGATGTATCCTTTCAAAGAGTTAATCATGTTCTTGATATTTTCCACAATTGATATAGATGAACTCAAGCTGGCATCAAGGATCACTTTCTCCAACTCCTTTTATGATTTCTTGTTTGATAACAATACCTTTTCTCTTCTTTCCTTTTCTCATTGCACTGTCAAAGGCTTTAGTCATAGAAATTTCTTCTACATTAGGGTTCTTAGGGATTTCTAGAAGCACTTTTGCATAATGATCAATCTTAGCCTTAGTTACTTCATAATCCAATTTGGATTCAACTGCTTCCATATAACAAAAATCTATAGAAACTAGGAAATGAATATTTTCGTTGTACTTTTCAATCACATTTTTTTGAATTCTTAACCTTTTATTCATTCTCATATGAAATGCTCCAAAGAATTCAGCAAGAGCAGTTTCTTGAGCATCTGAACCTCCAAGATTTTCCATGCAATTCTTAATCTGATGAGCTATTGGTTTTGAGCTTGTCCAATCTATCCTTCCAATTACTAGTAACTCTTTCATAAAGTAAAAGAGTAAACAAATTGTTAAGGTACCATATCATAATGCACTTTTCTTATTATTCTTGATTTCTTTTAAGTTCTTCAATAGATGCAATGGAAGTAGCTCATAAAGGTCATAATACACTCCATTCCTAACCATATCAAGAGCATTGTAAATAAAAATTGTAGAAACTATGTGGCCATTGCTTGGTAAGAAAATTTTGTGTCCAATAATCATTGCAACATACTGAATAACTAGATCTTCAATTGTACTCAAAATGATTTCTTTTCCTTTAAAGATCACACCAGACATCTCAATTATCTCTTATTCATTAACATTATTTCATCTAGGAACTAGTTCGAAGGAACACAAACCAGTTATGTCTCTTATAGCTTCTCTGGTTATTAGGTGTGCTTTATCAATCCAAATAGATTCATCATGAGTCTTGCTTAAAGCCATTTGAATGTATTTCTTGTCGAATTCAAACAATGGGGATTTCTGCCATACATCCAACTTCTTTTGAACTAAGATTTTATTTTCATCATGATTTTCTTCCAACTCATATACATAAAATACTTAATTGAACTGGTGACATTTCCTTAATTTAACCATAAATGTATGCATAGAGGTCTTCAATAGGTAATACTCTAGGAGGAATGCTAGAAAATGCACCAATGGATTCTTCTGATAGATTTTTCATAGAATACTTCCTTGATTTTATTTACAATTTATCTAAAATATTCACAACCTTTGAATTATCCATGACATAAAATTGAAAGATTGTTTAAGTAGAATACCTTTGTAATTGTCAACAAAGAATGGGATTAGATTTCCAACTTTCAAAGAATTCTTTGAATCCACTTCGATTTCCTCTTCCTTCACCAAATTCTAAAACTCTACTATATGGAATTTCCCTGGTTTCTTCAAGCTTCTTTTGCACACTTCTCCTTTTTCAAAAATTCCTTTTGTTGTATGTGATTTCCTTGATACTTCTAAATTTATTTATTTCATTCCAAATGTTTTTGCAATAAATGTTTCAAATTGCAAGTCGATCACCTTAGAATTCGTGTACACTTCCATCTTTTCAAATTCTGCAAACTTCATTCTTCACACATGTGTCTGAAAATTCCTTTTGCATGAAATCTTGAATTTGTAACCTCATTAAATGCACTTTTTTCATGATATGCCATCATATATCGATGAGGGTTTTATTAAAACATTTGATTATTGCTCCCCCTTAGGAATTTCCTGAATTAAATTTTGATGGGTGGATCTACACCAGAGGATGGCAAAAATAAAATAGATGATTTTGATTCAACTTGCTTAAATTCTCCTTCCTTTCTCCAAATTCTTTGCATTTCCTTTCTTACTTCTTTTTGATCTATGATTGATTCATGTCTCTTTGCTTGATAGTTATTTTGTATCCTTTTGTTTGTATTGTCTCTAGCAAAGTGTTTTGGATTACTGCAGTTATGACAAACAACATTCTTCCACCCATATTTTCTTTTATTCAATCTATATTTGCACTTATTAGCCTTGTGTCCAAATAAGTTGCAGTGATAATAGTAGCCATTAAATGATAAAAATTCCTTATTCAACTTTTGACTTCTACATTCTATAACCTTATGTCCAATCTTCTTGCACTCAAAACATTTTCCAGAGAATGATAAAGTATCATTCATTCTACTTTTGTAGTCTTTTACCCTATGTCCAAATTTATTAAAAAAATAACAGACACCATTAAAGGATAAATACCTTTGAGCATTAGGTTGTCTGATGGGAGTCCTTCAAGTATTTCTTCTATGATACTTGAGTTATCCATCATTGCACTAAGTCTTCATATCAAAAGGTTGATTCACCTTTGAAATTTGTACTTCTTTAGACCCTAAACCGCTTTTATACATTGTAGGTCTCTAAGAAATAATCAACTCATCAAGCATTGCAGTGGTTGACTTGAATTTATTCTCATGTCTTTTTGCCTTTTCCAGATCTGATTTTAGAATTTGCACTTCTTGCTCAAGCTTTGTACATTCATTCATCTTCCTCTGAATTTTAGTTTTCTAATAGTCTTCAGTTCTTTTATTTTCTTCCAATTGTTCTAGCAAACCAGTGATATCATCATATGCCCTTTTTAATTGATCACTGACTATGACCAATGACATAGTATAGGTTAACGACACCCGATCCATACGAAATCGAGGTATATTTAACCCACTAAGCATCAATCCCAATAAGATCATTCACTGTAAACAAAGACAAAGAAGCCATTAAAACTAACATTCTAAATCATGAAAGCTTGGCAAACCTCTAATTTAAGACATTAATGTTAGAGTAATTGGTTATTTACTTGATTAATTAAACAATATTTGTTTAATTAATTAAAGTTCCCTTTTATCTCTTTTACACTTAAGCTAACATTAGGTGCATAATAATTAATTATTTTATTAATTATTAATGTGCAAGCCTAGGGTTTTCCATTTTAGGTTTTTACCTATATGTGGTTGAAACTTTTCTTTTGTATTATTCTTTTACACATTGGAAAATACAGAGCTCCACATCTTTGAGCATTTTATTGTTTTTTGTGTTGCTTCTCTTTGCTTCTCCCTGTAACAGGTATTCTTAGCTTGCAGAGATCATTGGGCTCGTATGAAGTTGTATTTTCTCAACTTCTACATGGTATTAGAGCTTCAGATCTGCAACTACCTATTCTTGTTTTGAGAATTTTTGCATTGTAAGCAGATCTAGGGTTTTAGAAGTTTCCTTTTTTGATCCAAGAGGTGGGAATTTTCAGTGCATCCAGGGTTAAATCAAATCTGTCCATTGAATCCAGAGCTGCCGGAATAGTCAAGATTGACCTTTGTTTTGTCAAATTTGGCTTCCGTTTGTCAAATCTGTGAGGGTTTGAAGAAAGGGATTTTTTGCCAGATCTAGGGGGTGCTCGATTTTTTAGAGCATTTTCAGCCCAAATGGACCTTGCCATTGTGTCTGTAGCGGCCAAAAACCCTAAGATCGACTGTGAAATCATCAAAATCTGAGCAATTGATTTCTGAGGCAAATTTTTTTTGCCCGTACGGCCCTGTTCGCCGTCTACACGTGGATCGAGGTAAAAAATTCGTCAAAAAAATAAAAAATAAAAAATTTCTGTGTAAAAATTTTGCAGACTTTTTTAATGTAATTTTTTTTTGTTTTTTACAAAAGCTTTATAATTTTTTTAAAAAAAAACAAAAAAGCTTTCAAAAAAAATTGTTTTTAAAAACAAATAGCACAGGGTACAAGTACCCTGCACAGACCTACGTAGGTCCATACCTGCACAGGCCTGCGCAAGCGTACCTATGCCGAGAGAGGTTGTGGGGATGGGGCCCACGTGTCCCACCTCCAAATTTTTTTTTTTAAATTTTTTTTATTAAAAAAAATTCATTGTAAATAATTTTTTTATTATTTTTTTTTCAAATAAGTTCAGTTGTGCAAATCCCCGACGATCATTTGGCTATCAAATTTAGGCCCGGATTTTTTCTGCGACGGTCGTACGGCCGTCAAATTTATTCCAACACTGGTTTTTTTCCCCTTTGGAGTTGTTTTCTTCCAGAGGCCATAACTTGGGCATACGATATCATTTTTTGCAAAACAAGATATCATCGGAAAGCTGATTCTGTCAACTTTCCAGTGGTGTGGTTCTTATCACTTCATTTTTCTATTGGTGCATTCTATAGCTAGTTGAATTCAAAGGAGCTGTTTTCAGTCCTGAGCTCGTAACTTTTGACCAGTTTCTCTGTTTTTCGCGATCTCAGTGGCGTATGTTCAAAGCTCTTCAGTTCCATCTATGCAATTTTTCCAGATTTCACTCTAGGTATATTTTATTCAGTTTTCTATATTTTCACACTCTAGTGAATTACCTGGACATATTAGCTCTTAGGAACTTCTCGTTTGCATGGGATGCTTCGTTTTTACTATTCTATATGTATTTCCAGTTTTTTGTCCTTTGTGGGCATTTTGAGCATCATTTGTAAGTAATCTTTTCTATGTAAATGCATTGAGATAAAGTGCCACACTTTTGTACATGTATTTTGGGGATTTTGCACATAAGGTTGTGCCATATTTTGTACTTGCACTGTATTATAAAGTGTCATGGGGGGGTTGTGTAGTGCCTTTTTTTTTCCATCACACCTTTGTCTGGTGAGTGTCCCTCCATGACGACAGTGGATCCATATGATTCCAGCCTTATGCATGTGTGCTTTGTTATGCACACCACTTTTTCAGTTGCAAGTGCTTTCTTGTGCACTTTCAAATGTTGTTTCTTCTCCTTCCTGCACTACAGGGTGTTACATAGCATTTCAGTGGATCTGTCAGGCTCTCCCAGTCAGCATTATGGGGGGTATTATACTGTTCGTGCTAATACTTGGTTTCGCCTTGGAAGGAATCTTTCATCTTCAGTTGATCAGTGTTTTTTAGAATATTGGTACTTGTTCCATCTGTATCTTCGTTCCAGGTGTTTTCCTTTGTTTGCCATCCGATTCGAGTAGTGTCGTTGGAGGCACTCATGCAGATTGTTGTCTTCTTGATCCTGATCATCCTATTTTCAAAGGAGGTTCTTTAGCACCATAGCAGTCATGTCTTGATAGTTGTTTGCAACTTCTTTTGCTTCAGTGATGTTCTTCATATCTTTCATCTCTTTTTGGAGTAGAGTTTTTCCCGTGAGGTTTTCTCTATTTCTCCACTTTACAGAGATTTGGTGTATTTGGGTACCTAATCTGGCCTTGTTGCCGATACCCATTGTCTTTTGCTTTCAGTAGTTGCTTCTAGGTTTTAGCTTCTCCCTAAGTCTAGCTTAAGGGGGGGTGTTAGAGTAATTGGTTATTTACTTGATTAATTAAACAATATTTGTTTAATTAATTAAAGTTCCCTTTTATCTCTTTTACACTTAAGCTAACATTAGGTGCATAATAATTAATTATTTTATTAATTATTAATGTGCAAGCCTAGGGTTTTCCATTTTAGGTTTTTTACCTATATGTGGTTGAAACTTTTCTTTTGTATTATTCTTTTACACATTGGAAAATACAGAGCTCCACATCTTTGAGCATTTTATTATTTTTTGTGTTGCTTGTCTTTGCTTCTCCCTGTAACAGGTATTCTTAGCTTGCAGAGATCATTGGGCTCCTATGAAGTTGTATTTTCTCAACTTCTACAATTAAAACTTATCCTATTGGGGGAGTGGTGTCACATTGATGTGGAATGGTGACCCTTTCCCAATCCTATGGATAATGAGCTTGTTTCACTCAATTTTATTGAAGAAAATTGATGAAACTGTACACTTGAATTTGACCACTCCCATATAGTCAAATTCACCCTTGCATTCCCCTATCTTGCATATTTAAGCCATATTAATTAAATAATTTATTATTTGATTAATATTTCACCTTATTCCAATGTATCCTAAGGTATTTGATTAATCAATTAAGTACCTTACCCCATTCATCTCTAAATTAAATAAATATCCCAAATGAATTAAATTAATTTTTAATTCATCTTCTTCTCTCTCCTCAAGTCACATCCTCCATAATCTCCCACTTTCCCTTAATCTATCATTAGCCTGTCTAATCATGCATTTGCACAACCTTAATCACTAATTAAGATAACCTAATCTTCATGCCATTTATGGCATGTGTCCTTAGTCAACCTACATTAAATGCTTTCTCCTTTTGGAGAAGGAATCCTCTTCCCCATGTGAATTTTTAATTCACATTTATCCCTCCAATACATTTTAAGGAATTTTAAATTCCTTCTCCCATCCCCATGAGGATTTGTGAGGAATTTTTAATTCCTCACATGTCCTCTCAAGGAACATGTGGACAAGGACCTCCTTTATGAGGAGATATTTTCCATTCCCAAGGTACATCATAGTACCTCCATTTCATATCCACATCACCCCTTCCCTTCCATGTCACTCGCCACATGTTAGTTTGTGAGGGCTTGTGAGTTCTCAACTCACCCTAGCCCTTGATCTCCTCCACCATGGATCAATCCTAGCCCTCCATTGCTTTAGAGGCACTTTCCCTAAAAATGGTGGAATTTTCCCCATTTTTACAATACACATTCAAGCACTCAAACTCTCAAGCACACACACTTAGCCATTTTCATACAATCAAACATCCACCATTTTTTCCATCATATTGCATCTATCTAAATACCCATATCCACCATTGCATTCCTCATCACTTTAGCTACATTTTGATCATATTTGCATGTCATTTTTCCACACAAGGAGCACACAATCAAGCATCAACAAGGGCCAACAAAACTCATCAATTTAAGCAAGGTAAAGGTAACATTTATTTGTCCTTTGTTTGGATTCAACTAGGCTTATCATTGAGTGTTTTGTTTGTGTTTTCTAGCTTACATTTCCAATGTTGTTTTTGCATTTCTAGGTTAAAATTAACTTTCACACATTTATCCATAAGACTTATGTCCATATCCTTTCAATCATTTCTTATCCATGATACGCTTCGCCTAAACCGTTGAAATACCAAAATTTGAGAAATACAATGGAAGAGGAGATCTAATAGAGAACACACAAGAATTATTAGTATCTTACATTGATGTACAGTATAATGATACCTATTTAATGAGACTTTTCCCATAAAGTCTTAGTAGGGCCTCTATCAATTAGTTCTCTCATCTACCACCTGGTATCAAAACCTTCAATGAGTTGTTAAACAAAGTTTTCAATCATTTCTCATACAACATAGAGAAAGATGTAATAGTCTCGGATCTGTACAAAACTATAAAAGTCCAAGGGGAATCATTTTCTTCATATCAACATAGATGGAGACATAAAGCTAGCAAATGTAAATGGCCATTTCTTGAGAAACAGGTCATAGAAATCTTTGTCTCCAACATACAAGTGGACATTAACTACCAACACACTATGTTGTGCCCTAGTAATTTTGAAGAAACCATTGAAAAGGGTTTACTCATTAAAGGAGCTCTCATATCAAGGGGAGTTATTAAACTATATAGCAACAAAGATCAAGCTTCAAGTTCTAATGATAAACCAAAAATATGGGAAAAGAACAAAAATGTTACCAATAATGGAGTGGTAGATGCAAAATTCATATGAAATATACAAACTCCTAGACATCCACATAATAATGTCCAAACAGCTCAAGCGAACTACCCTCAAAATAATGTTGAAAAAAACCAACTTACATATCCTCCAAATAATCAAAAAAATACCTAGCAACCAAACCAAGGGCAAGATATTCAAAGAGGGTTGCTGAGGAAGAATAAACAAACTAGGAGAAAATTCACTCCACTGGGAGAAAATATTGAGGTAGTTATGCACAAACTAGTCCAAAAGAACCTTATTAGGCTTCCCAATCCTGATAAAAAAACTTATGATGAACAAAAATGATCAATGTGAATTCCATAAGATTAAGGGTCACACAACGAATAACTATATGAGACTTAAAAACATCATAGAAGACTTCATAGAAAAGGAGAGGTCAACATTGAACATTGTCCTGGGCCCTCTAGTAATCAAGATATAGGAATATACAAGTATTCACTCCCCAATCATTCTAGGGGAAATGAAAAAGGTAAGAACTAGGATTATCAATAAGCCAACTTCACCTACGACAAAGTCATAGGAACCATCTCCAAAGCTGGTCAAAATATCAATGTCATGACCATACTAGGAAAAATACCCATATGCAATGTGACTACATGAAGAAGAAAAGTCACAATCCAAGGAGCCCCACTACCAACTAAAGACACTTTCAAGCCTTCCACTAACTATAGAATTTTTTACCAACTGAAGAAAACTCCAGCATTAATCTCTATCCTTGAGCTTTTAAAATTATCACCAACACATAAAGAGATCTTGTAGAAATATCTTATTGAATCATTAGTGCCTAATGACCTTAACACTAATGAATTTCAAGCCATGGTTGATATTATCACTTCACCCCATCACTTATTCTTTTCTAAAAAATACCTTCCATAGAGATCCTTCCACAATCAAGCTTTGTATCTCAAGGTTTGTGTCCATAAACACAAAATCAAGAGAGTCCTAATAAATGGTGGTTTATTTTAAATTTATGTACCCTAAAAATGGTAAAGCAATTGGGGTATTTTGATGACGTGATTGACAAGAACAAGAGTATCACCATATGGGATTATGATGATATGGAGATAAATTGTGAGGGAGCTATACGACTTCCAATACATGTAAGGCTAGCTATAGTAGAAGCAACTTATCAGGTACTAGATCTTGAGTTTCCATATAAACTCCTCTTGGGATGACTATGGATTCATGCAATGCAAGTGGTCCCTTCAACCTTTCATCAATGCTTAAAATTTCCTTACAATGATAAGGAAGTTATAGTATACACCAATCCTGAACCCTTTCATTACTGCTCAAACTTGGAGGAGAAGTACAAAAAGCACCTTAAAATACCTAGTAATGGTATATCATTCTACTCATTTTCATATTTCAACCTAACATCACTTCCTTCATCCTCAACTCCATCCCCATCAGACAATCCTCATAAATCCAAACTCAAGATCTAGGTGCTTGACAAGGGATCTGGAGAATACCATTTCAAACAATCCTTCTTCATCGGGGAGCTTCCCCCATAACCAAAATCCTACAAGCGACCAAAGGAAATAAATAATGTTCAAGATATCATATATGAAGTCAAACCCACTATCTTTTCCAAGTGGGGGGACATGAAGGATGAAGTGGTATTCAAAGAGGACCTCTCCTCATGGATCTATAAAGAAGAGCAAGACGAACACAAATATTTGCATCCCCTTCATGTGGATCTTAGCAACAAAGGTTATCAGATAGCTAGAAATATGGGATACACTAGAAAGGTGTACTTGCTCTACATGAACAAGGCATAAGATAACCTATCATAATAGAACATCGCAAGAAGAACATGGGACTAGGTTATGGTTTGATATACATGGTTACCCCAAACATTGAAATTGCCTCTTATCAGGAAGTATCTCCTACTATCAAAGAGACATCAGATAACTACCATCTTATGGAAAATAACCTAACAATCGCATACCTATTTGAAAACTTTGGTATAAATACCATCACTTTTAGTCCTACAACTAAGGAATACCATTCTAAAAAAAACTCCGACAAATGGGAATGGAAGTCTTGTGCCTCTAGTGAATATGACCTAGATATCCTTTGGGACCTAGATGACTCTACTATCCTTAAATTTTCCCCATCCACATCCATGATAAGCTTTGTTGATGAAAATGATAACTTATCCTTGTGTTACCCATAGTTGATCAATTGGGATCAACAACATCACACACCTATTGTGGACCTATTCTAGAATAACGAAGCTATTGAAGAGTTCATGGGAATTCAACAAGGCATCCATCAAGGATATCATGAGGCTAGTTTTGTCATAGAACTAGAATAGGGAGAATACTTTGGATGGGAGATTACATTCTCCAGTCACAAAATTGAAATGAAAATTTAAAAAAAAAAAGAGATCCCCAAGGGAAAACCACAATGTGGCTCTATCAGACAATAAAAAAGGAAAAAAAGGATGTATCTAAGGGTGATAACCTCATTGAGGCACACAAATATGGAGGATTCAATCACTCCATTATAGAGTATCAAGAACACTCTGTAGCCTTGGTTGAAGGTTCTAAGCCTATCAACTTGGGAACAGTGGAGGCACCTACAGTAACATATCATGCAACTTCCTTAAATCCTAAGAAAAAATTCAACTTCATAGCATTCATCAAGGAATGTAAGATCAAATTTTCCTAGAAATATGTAGATATGCCTGGGCTGGATCTATCCTTAGTGATACACCATCTAACATTATTCCCTTCATCAAAACTAATTAAGAAAAAGCTTTGAAAGATGCACCCATAGATAGCATTGCTATTCAAGGTGGAGCTTCAAAAATTGCTAGATGTGAGATTCATTAAACCCATAGACTATCCTGAGTGGGTATCTAATCGTGTACTAGTATCAAAACTCACTGTAGGCATACAAATTTGTATAGACTTCAAGTATATTAGCAAAGCATGCCCTAAAGATGGCTTTCCTCTTCACAACATTGAAATCATAGTGGATATAACTATTGGTCTTGAAATTATTTCATTAATGGATGGATTTTTGGGTACAATCAGATAATGATAACCCCTGAAGATCAACACAAAACAACTTTTACCTGTGCTTGGGGAACTTTTTGCTAGAACTTCATGCCATTTGGCTTGAATAATGCAGGAGCCACATGTCAAAGAGAAATGACTACCATTTTCCATGGCATATTGCACATCACCATGGAGGATTACGTAGATGATCTATTGGCTAAATAAGTCATATGACATGAACACTTGGATAACTTAGCTAGGATATTTGAAAGACTAGAGGAATAAAACTTGTGTCTAAATTCAAATAAATGTGTGTTCGATGTACCATCTCAAAAACTTTTGGGCTACATTGTATCTAGAAAAGGTCTTGAGGTGGATCTCACTTAAGTCAACGCTATCCTAGAAATGCATCCCACAAGAACATTAAAACATTTGTGTAGCCTACAAGGAAAGCTTTAGTCTATCAGAAGGTTCATTGCACAACTAGTAGATAAATGTCATCTATTCACACACTTTCTCCATAAAGATGTAGCATTCAAATGGGACAAAAGGTGTGACCAATATTTTCAATAGGTAAAGGACTATTTTCTCACTCCCCTAGTATTGATGCCTCCAATTCAAGATAAGGAAATGATTCTATATGTATCCACAATAATAGCAACTTTGGGAGCTTTGTTAGCACAAATTGATGACTAGAATAAAGAATGATCATTTTTCTACATTAGTTGTACCTTGGTTGGCTATGAGTTGAATTATATACCTATTGAGAGAGCATGTCTATCAGTTGTCTTTGTAGCACAAAAGCTTAGGAATTACATGTTAAATAGACAAATCATGTTAACATCTAAGATAGACCCCTTGAAATATCTCTTGGAAAAGGAAGCTCTTATAAGAAGAATCACTAAGTGGGTCATGATAGTGAATTCAACATAGAATATGTCGACATGAAAGCCATCAAGGGATAGATAATAACAAACTACTTAGCAGATGCACATGTTGAATATCATCAACCATTCATAGCAGAATTTATAGATGAGAGCATCCTACTAACAACTCAGTCTTCCTGTTGGACCATGTACTTTGACGGATCCCACACAAAACACAACTTAGGCAATGATATCATAATTCTCACACTATAAGGAGAAAATATACCAAAAGCATACATGCTTTCCTTCCCCTATACAAACAATATAGTTGAGTATGAAGCATTGATCACTAGGGTAAAAATGGTCATGGAATGGAAAACTAAGGAACTACATGTTTATGGTGACTCATAATTGGTCATAAGGTAGGTCAACAACAAATACTAGACTAAAGATGACAAGATCATACAATACAAGAGAATGGTGGACAATTTCAAGCAGTACTTTTTGGTCATTAGCTTTGAACAGATCCCAAGGGTTAACAATAAAGCAGTCAATGCTATGGCTACTATCAGCTCACTCCTTAACATACTTGAGAACATTCCTAGATATGTATTCCTCGTGGAATGGTTGCTAATACCTATATTTGATATTTTAGAGTCTAAACATGTATGTGATGTTGTTGGTCCCAACTCATCTTGGTAAGGAGACACATATTCCTATATCAAAAATGAAATCATACTACCCCACCTAATGACCAATCAAAGAAAACATTTTCCTTACAAGAGATACACAAAGGTGTTTGTGGGTCTCACTCTAGTTGACCCAACCTAGTTTGGAAGTTAGTATGAATAGGGTACTATTGGCCATGAATGGAGCAGGAAGCAATTTTTTTTCTAAGAAGTGTCATAAATGCCAATAATCTGGTGATCTTGTACACACACCCACACAAGATTTGTATCCTATCACTACTCTATGGCCTTTCTCTCAATGGGTATTAGAATTAATAGGGAAAATATCACTGGCCTCATCCAATGGACATAAATTCATCATCATTGCTATGAAGTACTTTACAAAGTGGATAGAGGATATTCCTTTAACCTATATCATAGGGAAACAAATAGCTAAGTTCATTCTTAACTATTTGATATGTTGATATGGCATCCCTCAAACTATCATAATAGATAATGGAACTCCATTTAAGAACCAAGATGTCTATTAGCTCTGCTCAAAATTATCTATCGAGCACCATTTTTTGACCCCATATTATCCCCAAGGAAATGGTCAGGTTGAAGCATGTAGTAAGACCATCTTGAAAATCCTAAAGAAAATTGTTAATGATGTTGACTATGATTGGCATCTGCAACTAAACCCAACCATATGGGCTTATAGAACTAGCATCCACACACCTAAAAGTGCAAATCACTTTTCCTTGGTCTACATATCCAAAGAAATACTACCTCTAGAGGTTGAAATCCCATCCTTGAGAGTGTCATTAAAGGATCTAGTGAGCAACAAAGAGTATCGGGTGTCTAGACTCAATGAGCTTGAACTCTTGGATGAAAGATGCTTGGGTGCATTGAACCATCTATAGGCCTATCAAAATCAGCTCAAGTGAAGCTACAATAAGAAAATCAAAAACAAGAAATTTTAGGTTAGTGAATTGGTCCTAAAGGTAAATCAGAAGATCCAACTAAATCAAGATGGGAAAGGTAAGTTTGAACCAAACTGGCTAGGTCCCTACATTATTATAGTGAGGTATGGCTCTGGAGCATATCAATTGGATATGCTAGAAGGAGAACCTCTAGTTGAACCTCTTAACAACATTCATCTCAAGAAATTCTACACATAAGCATATCAGAATATCCCAAGAAAAAAAGCAAAAAATCAAAAAATCAAAAATCAAGAAAAAAGTAAAGAAAAATAAAACGTCCTTTAAGTGAAATCCACTTTGTACCACTTTTAGGATCGATACTATAGTGAAAACATCGTAAACAATAATTATGTTTGAATAATACTTGCATCTCATCAATCAATGCTATCTATTTAATATCATATCCATTCCATCCTATTCCCATAATAAAATGTGTTCCCAAACATTTATCGATAACTGATCAAGTGTTGAACATTGCTACATAATCCCTATCCACCATCCATTTTATCTATCTATCCCTAATAAACATAATCCCATCCCTAATAGACATATATATATATATAATTTCTACAAATGTCTATGATATAAACATAATATCATGAAAAAATAAAACATTAGCCCTACTGGCCATCCCAAGGTGGTGATCTATGTTGTTGTTGACTATGAATAAGAGATGACTGAAGTTGCTTGATAGACTATCCTTCCAAATCTACCCTTGTGGCACTGTTGGGCTTAGAAAAACAAGGATGCCTCTATGCTCTTGGTATGAAATCCTCATATAGAGTCTGGTAGTAGGTCCTTTCTATGATAAACCAATCCCTCTCACTCTAATGCACCAACCTCTCTGAATCTCTCTCCTATCTACGAGAGTCTCAATTGACCCATAGATGGACTTGGTTAGTAGTTATAGTAGCCAACTATATTTCAAGAGCCTATCATTAGGATACCTCTATATCCCTCTCACTAGCCTTGGAATCTTAATCCTGGATCACCTAATCCCACTCAACTGTAAACTGAAAAATCCTACCAACCATATCTCCCTATGGGGGAGGTCCCTATGGTCCTTGTTGATATTGTTGATGGTGATCCTAACCATCATATTGTTGATGACCATCACCCTACCCATTCTACCCATATTTTCAATCCTAAACATGTTGATGTTGCTCATGGGCGATCCTAAGTCTTTTTCAATCCTATAAATGCCCAACCACATCTCATCTCTTGACCCACAAGACTAGGCCTCTAGCTGTTCCTCCTATAGCAATAGTAAATCACAATGGCCTATGGTGTGCTCACCATCTATCATACTCTCTTGAGGTCCTTGGATGATGTAGAAACACTTCTCATCCCCATCTAAGTGGTTTGAACACTCTGAAAGATGTAACTGCTGCCCTGGAATCAACATGAGGACCCCACACAATATCCTCTCTAGTGGTCAATCCAAAGAGGGCCATATAGTCATCAATTGGGAAAGTATAGAACTCATCAAACTATCTAAGAATCCTATCTATTAGGTATCTCTCAAGAATAATGTTAACTTGACCAATAAAAAATTGAGTCTACTTGTAGTAAACCAACTGCTCTTGGTCATCTGGCTAGGCTTTGGAATCTCTGTATGGTCACCAATTAAAGTATGTCATATCATCAAAAACTTTCCTTCAATAGGACAACCTATCAGGGTGAGTATAATGTAGATAATCAAAATACTAATAGCCATAGGGATTGTGAGCACCCTTGTCTTGCATACCCTCCAGTCAGGTGATGTCAATCCTCTCCCAAGCCAAAAAATGCAATAAACTAGCACTAGCTAATATACTTCTGCCACCCTACCTTGTGCATATCCCTATAAAGATGGTCCAACACACACTAACCCTAAGCATATAATGTCCCATGCTCCATCATCTTTTGTATCATTATTCCCAATTCAACAAGAAACCTCTTATCCCTACTTTTGGGCATCAAGGGACCAATAATCAAACCTTCCAGGACAATGACCATTAGGTTTGCATCATCCACAAAGGGAGCCAAGTCGATCTCAGAGTCAACCACCTAAAGCTGTTGAACACTGAGTAACCTTTGCATAGCTATTGTACCCCTCCTGATGTCATAATCGATAAAATATCCATGAATGGGGATCCTCAAAATCCTCCATACATCCTCCAAGTTAATGACACACTCTCCTATGTGTAGATGAAATGAAGAGGTCTTTGAATGCCACCTATTGACTAAAGAAGTCATCATAGCCCGATGAGCCCTGATAGCTAGAATAGAGGATATATATCACAATTCGATGATATCAAGAAAATCTCTCTCGAGCTTCTGAAAAGTAACTATCCCATCCTTAAGCTGAGGTCTCTGCTCTTGCATGAATAATAGACATAAGATAGCCTACAAGCGTTCAACCCACAACATCCAATTTTTTCTATAAAATCAAGTCTAGAACTTAAATTTGCAACTAACATTCAAAATCAATTATTTTGAGCAATATCACACTTTGCCTAGGGAGATAGCAGTTGTTCTTGGCAATAGTACCAATCCTTGGTGATAACACACCTGTCCAAAAGGTGATAGTGGCCATATTCTTCAAAAGTGACCAAAACCCTAAATTGTTCTACCATGTAGCCAAAATTTGTAAAAGCAACCATTCAATAGTGGTCATCTTTAGTAAAAGTGAGTATATTTGGAAAAGTAGCCATAACAAGATAGTGATAGCATTCATATCGCATCAATAGCATGTTTTTTCCTAAACTACTGCTATCACCTAGTCTAAGTTTAAGCATTAATTACACAAGCAAAAAATTGATGAACGCAAAAATTAAAGATACATATACCACAATCCTTGTGTCAGTTGGCCATTGGTACTTCCTAATCATTTCCACTTTGTGTGGTACTCCTGGAACTTGAGGCATGGAAAATTTCCATTTACAATAATAAATCACTAAAAACAATCTAGAGCAAAAATCTCACAAAGAAAGGTGTAAAAATGAGGGGTAATTTCACCCTAATTTCCATTTTAACCCACCTAAAACCCTAGTTTTTGACTTGGAACCCCTTCTAGGTCAATTTTGGTAGCACCTATGACCATCCAAAACCCTAAACGTGAGCACTAGGCCTTATTTTTCATCCTCTATGCATCTAAACTACTCTGAAACTTAGTCAAGTGCCTAACCTGAAAAAGTAATTTTTCTGGCCGAACTCTCAAGGGGGCAGCCCAATGTCTTATCATCCTTCCACTGATTGTTGGGGTACAATGTGACATATTAATTATTTTCAATCTTGATCTAAACATCAAATTCTTTGAAACAATGTAACTAGTACATTGTGTCAAAGAGGGACAAAATGTAGACATGTAAAAATTGTTTAACGCATATCACATATCCTAAATGACATTTTTCCATTATCAACATCACTATCATTATCACTATTACATATCACTTCATTAATATCATTAATCCTCTTTATAACATCATTTGCATCATTAACCCTATTTTCCTCTAATAATTAAATAACCTCAAATTATTTAATTAATTCACTATGTCATCACCTAATTTAACCTTATTTCTCCTAATTAATTAAATAAACACAAATTATTTAATTATATAACATACCTTTTTCATCTAAATTAATTAAATTTATATCATTAATAATTTAATTAAGCCACTTTCCCTTCTCCAAATTTGAATAATTAAATCAATTATTCAATTTCTCCAAAATCAGTCAACATTGTCAAATAAATAAATGTACCTTTATTTATTAAATTCAAACACATCTTGCATGTTCCTATCAAACATTAATTAATTAATACATCCTCACATATCTTGATTTAATAAATCATGACAACTGATTTCTCAATCTATTTCCCAATCAGACCGATTATGCTAATCCCACTAAACACTCAACCTAATTTCTTTAATCTCACTAAACACTTAATCTAATTTCTTCAATCGCATGAATCATTTAATCTAATCCCGCTGATTATTCAATTAAAATATTTAATTGGACCAATCAAAGGAGTTAACTAATCAATCTATTTCCTCTCGACGGTTCTCAATCATTGATCATGATCTTTCATTGTTGCATCTTGATCATTCATTTAAAACCTAAAAGTATATTAAGAAAAACCTTCATCCTTACAAACAATCAGATAATCTAGAGAATTTGTGGAAAGGTCATGTCAAATTGGCTATTGAAGAAAATTAAGCAAATACTTGCATTCTAGATCACCATTACTACTACTTTTGAAGCTTTTGCAATCATGGATGCTTTGTATTGATCAAGCAATCCAACATCCATTATCAATATGAATACACTCTAACATGGGATGGTAAAATTGTATTCATTGAATTCATTTATATTTTCATTTATGCTAACATTACTTGTTGAATTCATTTCTTTACAATCACAATTCATGAATAGGTTGGGATTCATCTTGTTTTGATTACAATTGATTTATTTTCATTACTTTATTCCATCGATCTCAATTTCCCCCTTACACAAGCTCTCTTAATGGAAAATTTAAAAGGCCATGATGAGAATATTTCAACTCAATTTTCCAATAGCTAGCATAACAAAAGGGTTACAATGGGTAGAATTTCATTTGAGGTGAGCAAAGATGTTATTGCCAAAGCCATGGGGCAAAAAATCAAGAAACAAAATAAGGTGAAAGACATGGATAGTATGCAGACCTTCTTCAAGGAGAATGAACATCCCATTAAACTCCATGCAAGATATGACTAGAGAAAACTACCAGTGCCTTAGGACTAGGTTTTCCTTGTTCTTATGAAATACATCACTTTAGAAGGTTGCTTTAGGTGTTATTATTTTTACCATATGTCGCTTTTGAATCACCTCCACCATTGGCTCCTCATCAACTTCTTGTTTTTATCCTTTGATCTCTTAAAATATCTGTCGAGGAAACCTTACATCTTGCTGCCAAGAATCTTGAGAAACCCCCTACCCCTTCACTAGGGGCTCATCCTCCACCTTTGTTATTTTTACTTAGACCTTTTCCCTGGGAAACCTATATCTGACACTAAGGTTGAGGATCCCATGGCCTCAGATTCTCCTTCTTTGGAACCCTCCCTTGCTATTTCTGTGGGTTCATAGAGGAAACCCCCCATTTCCAACCAACCCACAGAAGATCCTAAACCCAAACCTCTTGCTAAAAAGATAAAAGGAGCTACTAGGAAGGTTCAAACCATTGCCACTGTTGGATTGTGTGAACTAAAGAACACCCTAACTAAGAAGGGGAGAAAATACCTACCAAAACCAAAGCCGAATAAAAAAGAAAGAAAAGAGAATAACATTCTATATTGAAGAACCACCCATTAAAAATGGTGAGGATGACACTGGGTCTAAATATTCTAAGGAGAAACTATGGTGGCTACAAGTATGGACACTTGTGTGTAACTTTCCAGTGTCATGAGGTCTAATAGATTGGCTAGAAAAAAGAAATAGGTCATGGTTGATGAAATATTTAGCATCTCGAAACATGACAAAGATCATGATGACAATAAGCATGATATGATGGAGGAAATAGATGAGTAAAAGGAGTGACCCAGTCTCTTCTCAGAGCGCAATTAGATGATCCTAGAGGAGTCCACTCTAACCTCCTCACATCATCAGGCTCTAGATGAAGAGACTAACAAGTTGGATTATGTGAAGGATGAAGGCTTCAATGGCCTACTACGTCATGTTTGCATCCTAGAAAGGAAGCTCGACAGAAAGGCCTATTTCACCATAAATATTATTCATCACTTGACTATCACTCTATTTATGGTGTTGAAGGAGGAAGTTAAAATAATGTGTTAGAGTCTCACCCCAGTACCAATTAGGCTAGTGGAGATGTGTTTAAATTCCTCATGTAGGAATGGGAGAATCTTGTTAGGTGATGGTCTAGGTTTGGTTATGTTGTATATTTGTTGCTTCTACAAATTGTTTATCGTAACTAGTTATATTTTGTTATTTTGATCTAATGAACTATGGACCAAGAAGTTTTTTTGTTAAGGGTATTTCACCTTGGAACTGCAACTTATATTATCAAAAAAAAGCCATAAGACCAAAAACCCCCATACTCCACAATAAAATGAAGAAGAGAGGAGATATGAAAGGAATAATGATCCACAAAGTGAAAAAATGCATGAAAACATTAGAAATTGGATTAGATACAATAAGAGGTTATTTTTCCTTAGCATGGTGCTAAGGAAGTAGTGGAGATGTGTGTAAAGATATTGGTTCTACAAAAGAAAACTTAGATAAGGACACTAATTTTGACCTAGGCGTGACATTCAATTATGAGGAGATTCTTTTAAAATTTCATAAGGTCATTCAATAAAAATATATAGAAGATCCTATTCTACATGAGGTCAACTTGGATAATAAAGAAGTTGATATTACATAAGAATTTATAAACGGATAATAAAAAAATGTAGGTCTTATCACCTCAAAAGTAATTACTTATAGAAAAATATCCAAGTGAAAGTAATAAGGAAATTGATATACATGTTCACATTAAGCCATTTCTAGACCAACAAAATAAAAAATAAAATTATTGAAAGAAGTTAAAAAGATAGAAGAAATATATTAAAAAGAAATAAATGAAATAAATGAATTCACCTAAAAAGAAACAAGGATCAAAATATATGTTGCAGCTCAGTACACCTACATGGTTGACTAATAAAATATAGATGTCAAGATAAATTTGAAGTTACTACCTTGGGCCTAAAAGCCTTATTGCATGAAAATGAAACTCTTAGACCTAAGAAGAGGGCAAGGGTTTTATCATCCATATATAGAGAAACACTAGGATCCAAGATTAATAACTCACAAATCCTATATTTTATAAGGATTTACAAGATATCACTCCAAATTACTATCATATACCATCTTAATATTTAGTATACACAACCAAAGAGCAATAAATTGTAGATATAAAGGCTAATATTGTTGAGCACATAGATGTACTAAGATGGGGGTGAATTATTACTTATTCAAATTCTTTACATCAAATGAAAATCACAACAAGAGAAAGAACACATAAGCATGCAAAAATAAAACCAGATTTATGTGGAAAAACCTACAAGGGAAAAACCACAATGAGCAAGTTGGTTGGATCTACTATCTAAATTTAGCCTCATAGATGAAAATAGGATTTACACTAAGTTTTATGGGCTACAACCCAAAGGAAGATGTAACTCCATCAACCACCACAACATTTACAATCAAGAATGAAGCAACAACCTTTGTACACAAATATTGATTTGATTAAGATATTTCTTTAACAAAAGTAGACTATTTCACCTTTTTTTGATCTTTCAAACTCTGTAATGCTATCTTACTTCTACTTAATAAATCAATCAATCTCTACAACATAAAAACCTTTCCTTTTCCATCACAACTAACAAATTATCTTAGTATCAAAATCACTACTAAGCTACCATGCCTTAACTAATCATCTCCATATTTCATTATCAAAATAGTTTTTGTGGATCTCTTACTCACTTTATTTATTTTAAATATTCACCATACACTTGCACACCCTTTTAATAACTTTCGATCTTCTCTTTATATCTATTATAAGCTTCAAAAAATTTCTCCTTTGTCAACCAAGATGAAACATATAATATGAGATGTGCAATAGCCAAGTATATCGACCTCCAGGACCTTTGCAGTAGGTAGAAATCAAATGCGGCACACGCCAAGAGATAGTAAAGACATATTTTTCCATAGGACATATCTTCAAATTGGTGCATACTTCCAAACATCTAGTACAATCATCTCACCATACCAAGTCAGCTTAGCAAACACTTAACCTTTTTCAAATTAGCTCTAAACCAAATGCGGTACTAGAAAAACAAGAATAACATCATGCAGATCATGCCATGGAAATTGTATTCCTTTCCAAACATTCCTATACACCCCTTTTACCAATTCAAACAATTTTATGTTGGCACAACCACTTGACCATTGATGTCGATATCCCAAATATACTCTGGTTACATAGTTTGTGTAGAATATTAAAAAAACATGCTTACAGTAGACAAAATCATTTGAAACATGAGCTAAGCATATCAACATACCATTTGAGCTTAACTTTCAAACACCAAATCCAAATGAAAATATGTGTAGAAAGGCGGTGGAATCTCTTATCTCCCTTAACTTTACTTAGCGAATAACAAGACTTGTCTTCACTTAGATGACTCTAGAAATAACTATGGTACAAACTAGCACTTGAGACATGAATAATATGTGTATTGTGCTTGTATCTAATGATGGGCTCAACCATTGGCTAGTTTTCCTTTTACTATTTTATTCTTTAATCATTTCTTCTACTAAGTTTCAAAGACATTACCAAGACCTTACATACCTTTTATACACTTTTAAGCAATTTTAAGTATTTGGAAATGGAAATATGTTATGTTGATATATGTTTATATGAATTCATGAATGTCCATGAAATTTAGTATGGTTCTATGTTTAATTTATGATTGCTAATAATCAGGAAGCCTTAGGAATGAGACTAACACCTTTCATCAAGGACTATCAACACAACAATTGGTTTCTCAACCTGCAACATAAGGAGTGTGGATGGTTGTAGAGAAGAAGTCAAATTGCCAAGGTATGAAACTTTCAAAAGGAAATGAAGGTGATCAGTTATTGATCAGCCATGTGTCACTACATACTACTCTTTCTCACCGAATAAGACCACTAGGAGTAGAAGTAGTCTACTATCAACAAGACTTATTTATGATAAGATTTTTCTCAAGATATTATCTCTATCATAGCAGTTAAACCATTGGTAATATAATTCTAATTTGGTTTCTCTACTTCTACTTTATAGTTATTGTTTTCTATTTCAAACTAAGTCATCTTCTTATATTTGAGGGAGAGTTGATAGTTTCTTTATTAGTTTCTTTTCAGTCTGTGAATAATAGAAATCATCACCAATCCTATATAGTGTGATCTTCTATCGAGGAGGAAATCTAGTTGATAAGTTTTTTATTGATAGTTAGTTGTTTATCTTTTACTAGTTGCAACAATAGAATATGTGTTATTGAATAAGAGATCTTACCTAGATTCCTATTGGATTTTATGTAAGATTTCAGTGTTAAAATATAATAAAGGAAATTAGTTTGATATCATGATTTTCTGATTAGGTATGCGAGTGTTTGAAAACTTCTATGGAAGTAGCTACTCAAGCAAGGGATATTTTAAGTACTACTAACCCACTTCATTTTATTTAATACATTGTTGAATTTAGTTAGTAGTTTCCAATTATATGCATGTGTTGTAATTTATGAGTTTTATTATAAAGTTTTGAGTTGAATTCTATAGCATCATTTTGGTTTGATACACTAGAGGAATTAGCTAGGTTATGATGTTGCAATTTTGATAGTTGATAGTTATAGTCTTAAGCATTAGGTACTTACAGCATAAGGTAATAGTTTATATTCATTTCCCCTCTTTTGTGAATTAGAAATTCATTTCACTTTCTAGATTTTGTAGTCTTTTGTACACATGAGCTTTCCTATACTCCATTGATGTAGGATGTGTCTAGGATCTGTGAAAAAATATATATTTTCCAACACTATCTAAATTTTATGAGTCCCTAGTTGATAATTACCTTCTATGAAAGATGAACTATTCAGTTAGGAATTCCTCCTCTCAATTGTGTGTATACCTAGTAGCACCAATTTGATTAGAAATTAGAGAGGTTCTACACCTACCAATCCTCCAAAATACATAAATATATGGGTAAATGCATGGATCTGTGACATAATTTTGGCTCTTAAGATGCCACTTTTTTTTTGAAATCAGCAAAATATGATTTGTACGAGAAAATGAAGATAGTTATGCTCAAAATTTCAAGATGCGGCAAGAACAAGAGTTGAAGTGCTTTGAGTCTAGTTTCTAAGCTACTAATTATTTTTGAAATTAATGAATATTAAGGGTCTAAAAAAGGGGGGGCCCAAAATAGGTCCTATTTAAAAAAAAAAATAGCATAGCGCCTGAGGCCTCCCCCATTTTTTATTAATTTTTTTTAATAATTTCCAAAATACGAATAGTGATAAATTAACTAACACCTTGTAGTTTATCCTCATTATTTTGGATAATTTTTTAATAAATATATAATATTTTATGAATTTTGAAAGTGGACACATGCTAAAAAAGTTGAAATTTGAGCATGCTCCCCCCTAAATTTTTTGAAAGCTAATCAAAAATTGATTTTTTTTCATCATGTATAGAATGGAGTCTAGTTTTAAAAAATGTAATATGTTTCACATTTCTATGAATGAGTAAAAATTTATCCTGAAACTAGAACATGTTGGTTTACAACCAAAAACGGAGGTATTTACAATAGAAGTTATGGATAGAAAACCTTAACTGAATGAAGATGAAAAAAAAATTATATATTTAGATAGCTAAGAGGGAGGTTAATGCCATCATGATTTTTTTATAAACTTGCATTGAAATACGTGCAAACGTGACAGTGAGCACAAACAAAAATATGAGGAAATTTGGAAAATTCTGTCAATTCACTCATTCAAAGTAGGTCATTTGGCGAGTGCCAAATTTGGCACTCACCAAATGACACATCACATTTAGCGTGCACCAAATTTGGCATGCACCAAATGACCTGATTTGAACAAAATATAACTTTCCCCTCTTTGGTTGACCACTTTGATAATGCTAAGAGTGCATGATTTATGATCATAGATGGATAGTTGAGGTTTTACCTTTCATACGCTTTCTACTTCCTTACCCTAACTGGATAACTCTATATCCCTCTAAATTATCTCTCTCTTAGGTCTCACTCCCTCCCACACTACCTAGACTACTCTCTCTCACTACAATCCCCTCTCTTAGGTCTCGTTCCCTCCCACCCTACCTAGATAAATATATATCAATACAACCCCCTTTCTCACACTCCCTCTCTCTCTCCCCCTCTAGTGTTTTTGTCTCTCACTCCATCTCCCTCTCTCAGGTCGTTATCTTTCTATCTTTATCTCTTTATCAAGTCTCTCCATCCTATCTCCTCTCCCTCTCTCAGGTCTCTCACTCACTCCCTCTATCTCTCTCCCACTCCCTCTCTCTCTCACTCCCTCTCTCTCTCTCCCTCTCTCTCTCACTCTCTCTTAGGTATCTCTATCTCTTTTTCTTTGCATCTCTCTCTCTATGTCTCTCTCTTTGTCTCTCTCTCTCTCTCTCACACCCTCTCTCTCTCCCACTCCCTCTCTCTCACTCCCTCTCTCTTAGGTCTCTCCTCTCTCTCTCTCTCTCTCTCTCTCTCTCTCTCTCTCTCTCTCTCTCTCTCTCTCTCTCTCTCTCTCTCTCTCTCTCTCTCTCTCTCTCTCTCTCTCTCAAGTATCTCCCTTCTACCTCCTCTCCCACTCTCTCTTTTTCAAGTCTCCCCCTCCTACCCACTCTCCCTCTCATAGTAAATCCCTATATATCCCTCTCACTCCCTCCCTATCTCACTCCCTCTATCTCTCTCCCTCTCCCTCTCTCTCAAGTATCTCCCTCCCACCACCTCTCCCTCTCTCTTTTAGGTCCCTCTCTCCCAGACCCTTTATCTCTCTATCACTCTCTCTCCCTCTCCCTCTCTCTCATGTCTCTCCCTCACACTCCCTCTCCCTCCCTCTCTCTCTCTCAAGTCTATCCATCCTACCCCCTCTCCATCTCATAGGTCTCTCTCTATCTCTCTCACTAACTCCCTCTATCTCTCTCCCACACCCTCTCTCTATCTCACTCCCTCTATCTCACTCCCTCTATCTCTCTCCCTCTCTCTTAGATATCTCCCTCCCACCCCCTCCATCTCTTTCTCTTAGGTATCTCCCCCCACCCCCCTCTCTCTCTCTCTCACTCCTTCCATCTATCTCTCATCCCTCTATCTTAGGAACTCCCTCTCCCTCTCTCAAGTCTCTCTCTCTCTCACACTCCATGTATCTCTCTCCCATCCCTCTATCTCCCACTCCCTCTCTCTCAGGTCTCTCCCTCCCACCATATCTCCATCTCCTTCTCTCTTAGGTTTCTCCCTCCCACCCCCCCGCTCTCTCTCTCTCTCTAGCACTCCCTCTCTCTCTCTCCCTCTATCTCTGTAGATGTCTCTCTCACAATCCATCTCTCTCTCTCTCACTCCCTCTATCTCTTTGGACATCTCTCTCCCTCTCTCTTAGGTCTCTCCCATCCCTATATCTCCCACTCCCTCTCTCTCCTACTCTCTCAAGTATCTCCCTTCCACCCCCTCTCTCCCACTTTCTCTCCCTCTCCCTCTCTCTCAGGTATCTCCCTCCCACCGTCTCTCTTAGGTTTCTCCCTCCCAATCCCCCCCCTCTCTCTCTCTCCTACTCATGAACTCCCTCTCCCTCTCTCTCTTAGGTATCTCCCCCACCCCCTTCTCTCTCAATCTCTCTCAATCTCTCTCTCACTCTATCTCTATCTTGAGCACTCCCCCTCCCTCTCACCCCCTCCCTCTCTCTCCTACTCTCTCCCTCCCACCCTTTCCCTCTCTCTCCATCTCTCTCAGGTATCTCCCTCCCACCCCATCCCTCTCTCTTTCTCTTAGGTATCTCCCTCTCTCTCTCTCTCTCTTAGGTATCTCCCTTTCTATCTCTCTCCATCACTCACTCCCTCCATCTCTCTCTTGACCACTCTCGCTCCCTCCCACCCCCTCCCTCTCTCTCCCTCTCTCAGTTATCTCCCTACCACCCCTCCCTCTCTCTCTTAGGTATCTACCCCACCCCCTCTCTCTCTTAGGGTTTAGGGTTGAGGGTAGAAAGTAGACATTAGATGGTTTAAGGGTTAAGGGTAGAGGATTTAAGGTTTAGGATTTACTGGTAGAGGGTTTAAGGGTTTATGGTTTAAGCATTAAGGGTAGAGGGTTTTAGGGTTTAAGGGTTGACGGTTGAGGGTAGAGGGTAGAGGGTAGAGGGTTAAGGGTAGAGAGAGAGAGAGAGAGGGTTGCAGGTTGAGGGTAGAGTGTAGAGGGTTAAGGGTAGAGGGTAGATGATTTAAGGGTCTAGGCTTTAGGTTTTAGGGTTTACAATTTAATGGTAGAGGTTTTAAGGATTTAGGATTTAAGGGTCAAGGGTAGAGGATTGAGGGTTTAAGGGTTTAAGGGTTTAGGGTGGAGGGTTTAGGGTTTATAGTTTATGGTTTATAGTTTAAGGGTAGATGGTTTAAGGGTTAAGGGTAGAGGGTTTAGGGTTTAGGGTTTACAGTTTAAGGGTAGAGGGTTTAAGGGTTTAGGATTTAAGGATCGTAAAGGGTATAGGGTTTAAGGACCATTAAGGGCAGAGGGCTGAGGATTTTAGGGTTTAAGGGTTGAGGGTAGAGGGTAGATGGTTTAGGGTTTAAGGGTTGAGGGATTAAAGGATTAAGGGTTGAGGGTTGAGGGATTAGGGTAGAGAGTTTAGTTGGGTTTAAAAGGGTTTAAGGGTTGAGGGTAGAGGTTATTGGGCTAAGGGTAGAGGGTAGAGGGTTTAAGGGTTCAGGGCTAATGGTTTAGGGTTTAGGGTTGAGGGTTTAAGGATTGAGGGTATAGGGTTGAGGGATTAGGGTAGAAGTTTTAGTTGGGTTTAAGGGTTTAAGGTTTAAGGGTTAAGGGTAGAGGGTTGAGGGTTAAGGGTTGAGGGTTGAGGGTTGAGGGTTGAGAGTAGAGGGTAGAGGGTTGAGGGTAAAGAGAGAGAGATGGTTGAAGGCTTAGGGTTGAAGGTAGAGTGTAGAGGATTAAGGGTAGAGGGAAGACAGTTTAATGGTTTAGGGTTTGGGGTTTATGTTTTACGGTTTATAGTTTAAGGGTAGAGAGTTTAAGGGTTAAGGGTAGATGTTTGAGGGTTGAGGGTTGAGGGTTTTAGAGTTGAGGGTTGATGGTATATGGTAGAGGGTTGAGGGTTTAGGGTTTAAGGGTTGAGGGATTAAGGGTTGAGGGTTGAGGGATTAGGGTAGAGAGTTTAATGGTTTAGGGTTTAAGCATTAAGGGTAGAGGGTAGAGGGTTGATGGTTGAGGGTTTTAGGGTTTAAGGGTTGAGGGTTGAGGGTAGAGGGAAGAGGGTTGAGGGTTGAGGGTAGAGGATTGAGGGTAGAGGGTTTAGGGTTTAAGGGTTGAGGGATTAAGGGTTGAGGATTGAGGGATTATGGTAGAGAGTTTAGTTGGGTTTAAGGGTTTAAGGTTTGATGATATAGGGTTGAGAGATTATGGTTGAGGGTAGATGGTATTGGGTTGAGGTTAGAGGGTATTGGGTTGAGGGTATAGGGTATAGGGTTTAAGGTTTAGTTTTAAGGGTTTACGCTCAAGGGTTTAGGTCTCCCATCCCTCTATCTCCCACTCCCTCTCTCAGGTATTCTCCCCTACCCTAACTAAATAAATCTCTCTCCCTATCAAGTCTCTCTCTCTCTCTCAGGTCTCACTCCCTCCCACACTACCTAGACTAATCTATCTCACTCCAATCCCCTCTCTCACACTCCCTCTCTATCAGGTCTCATGTACCTCCCACCCTACCTAGAAAAATCTATTTCACTCCAGCCCCCTCTCCCATACTCCCTCTCTATCTCCTCCTTTGATATTTTTGTATCTCTTAGGCCTCATGCCTCCCAACCCCTCTCCCATTATCAGGTCTTTCCCACACCCTAACTAGATAACTCTCTATCCCTATCAAGTATCTCTCTCTCTCTCTCAGGTCTCACTCCCTACCATGCTACCTAGAATAATCTCGCTTACTCCTATACCCTCTCTCTCTATCTCAAGTCTCACTCCCTTCCTCTCTATATTTGGAAAATATTTCAAAGAAACACATTTGGTTCTCTCCAAATTTGGTGAGCACTAAATGTGTCTTTACCTTCAAATAGTAAAATAGGGGTTGACCTTGTGATTCAGGCCCACATGCTTTTGCATTTGTGTGGTTCAATGCTTTATTTGACTCAGAAACACATTTTTTATGTAGTTGACTCCCTGTTGTACAAATCTATGCTTGATCCATCACCTTTCTTCCACCAATTTTCATGCTAAACAACATAGAAGAAGACATTTTGAAGTTTCTACATCATTTTACATTATCTCAGGTAATATATTCATTTTGGTATATTGAAATGTTTTTATTTAGTATATTTGTTTGTTTGACAATATAAACTAAATTATTTTTATGATTTTATTAATCATAGCAATTGGACATAGAATTCAACATTGAATTGGATGGGAGTTATATAAAAAAGTTCAATTTTTATGAGTTTGAAGAAAAAAAATGAAAAACATGACATAATTTAGATGAATTTATGTTTAAACTTATATAAACGACATCAACTTAACACAAATTTGCTTATGAATTCTATTTTCATTGCTTATAGTAGTGTATTTCTAGCATGGCAAGTGGAATTCACTCTATTTCATTTTAGGTAGATGTTTATATTGATTTTTCTTGTTTGTTTTGATAATTTATAGACCATTCATTTGATTATTTTATTAATCTTCATTGTTACACACAAAATTCAACATTAAATTAGATGGATGCTACATGTAAAAGCTTCATTTTTAGGAGCTAGAAGACAAAAAATGGAAAATGTGACATAATAGATTCAAATTCATTATTATTGATGGTTGTGGTTAAACTTCTTTGTTCAACTAATTTGGAAAACCTAAGAGCTTTCATCAATGTTAATGCAAGTTTCCATTATTTTTTTTGTACCATGAAAATTTCACCTTCATCATGTGCTTAGATAAATTCAAGTGACATGGCATAGTTATTAATGCAAGTTTCCATTCAATCATACCATTTACCTTTGTAAGAAATAAAAAAAGGGAAAATTTTGTGCAATTGAAAATGCTTATTGTCTTTCTAAGTTACCTCATTGCCAATGTAATAGTGAATAATTCCAAGATATAGCATCACAAACCCTTCTTTGAATTCATGTTCTTCATGGATTGGCTGACAATCATAATGTGCTTTTGACAACAATAAGCACAATATTCTCTAGTTTCCAAAGGTGGCAACAACTTATACCCTATGTTTGACACTTCTTTTCTCCTAAGCACTTGTCCACACTCCAAATGCTCCCCTCAAACCCAAGTCTTAACATTGATCAACGCTTACATGAAGCATTTTTTGTACAAATCCCTCAAAGTACTAGGTTTTACACAGTATAGTTTCAAAAAGAAACAAACTTTCCTCAATAAATCACACAAAATGATGATTTAAAAACCCTCCTTTTGTCAGCACATGCATATAGGCCTATAGAAAATTAGTACCAAGTTTCATATATTTTCACAAGATGCATCAGAAGTTATGGGTTTTTTAAAGCTTGCTATAAGCCGTAGGTTGGGGACAAAAAAAACTGATAAGATATGCAATGTTTGATAAGTCACATTAGTTATGAAATGTAAAGTAATGCTTTGAGTTTTAAAGATATGCAATACAATGTAATCCGTGATATCAATATGTTTGATAAAATGCTTGGTATGTTTCATAAAATGCAATGTAATAAGTGGTATGGATATGTTTAAGAAAATGCATTACTTACTTTTCTTGTGGTATGGAGGTAGATGTATGTATGAAAAATGTTGTAGGATAGACATGTTTGTTAATTCCAAATAGCTCACTACCTTTTTTCATAAAATGCTTTAGTGTGTTCAATAAAATGCAATGTAATAAGTGATATCAATATGTTTCATAAAATGCATTACTTACTTTTTTTCTATGTGTGTTTGTGAACATGTAGCATTCAATATCATATCGAGGAAACAAAAAAATCCTCTAACACCAGAAGAATGTGCAGTTAAAAATGCAAGGATAAGAGAATAAAAAATACAAGCTCGTGAAGCAAAGGAATTGCAACCCATACAACAAGAAATTCTCATGCAATCTAAGAGAGATGTCCAATTGGCATTCCAAAGGGCATGAATGAAAAAAGTTCATGGAAGGAAATAAATGGATCCTAAAGTTGGGGGCACATCATCAACCATAGGTGAAGTTCAATGCACATCTCTAGTTGAAGACACAACAACAACAACATGTGGTTTTCCAAGTACATTGGAAATCACATCTACAGTTGAAGACACACCATCAACAACATTGCATTTTGAAAGTACAACAACAAATATATCTCTATTTGAAGGAAGACCATAAATGAAATCTCAAGTTTGAGGTACAACATTATTTGCATGTCAATCCCAAGGTATGTCATCAATTGCACCTCTGATTGAAGGTATGCAATCTATCCCCAATGTTGTTGAAATTCCTAATGTTAACACAAATTTACATTTGAGAACTCCTCCTAGATTTTTGCATAGAAAACCTAAATTTTTTATTGATATTGATTCCAAAGTTTTGAAATGGATGCCTAATAAGATTCCAAAATGTTAATGTCAAACATATTCACAGAGGATATGGAGTTTATTATTTGAGAAGCTCAGTTAGGGTGGAAGATGCCAACTATTTGTTGAAATGATGAGGAAACTCAAATTTTGGCCCACCATGAAGGCTCTTGGGCTAAGAGTTTTGAATGAATAAAGTGAAAATTCCATTCTAAATAACTTGATGAGTGCATATGAGAGCATGGGTTCTACCTCACGCATGAAGGACAGTTGTGCCACATGAAGTGTGATGACAACACTGTTAATTAGTCAAACAAGGAACAAGGTGAACATTACAAAGACAAGTAAGTCTTTGAAAATAAGTAGATCATCTCTAATGAGAGCCAAATGAAGGCATGAAAGAGTGGAGGATCCAAATAGCAATGAGTTAAGGCACATGCAATCATTATGGTGGCATGCAACATTTTCCAATTTTCCAACACATGGCTAGTACACACACAATTGGAGACAAAATTGTGGAATTTGGAAAATACAAGACAATGGCCTACAGTCTAAAAGATGGGAAAGAAGAAAAAAAGTGTGAATTGGTCAGTGATAAGATTCTTGTGTATCATTTTATGGGAATTTTCTATGATCAGGTGGTCTATGAGTATGTAAGGCATACAAATAGAGCTCAATGGTTGGAATCATAGTTCAAGTTATGGAAGGACACGTTTAGATTTCATAGCATCATTTTAGTTATTAAATTCATGGATAACTACACACTACAACCATAGAATGAGGTGAAATCATAGTACTACAACTCCACACAAGTTTCTATATTTGTGCATATAGCATTCATTCATGCAAATGATAGTATAGAGGATAACAAGAAAGTATTGAGGGAGTATCACTTTTACATTAGTGATGATTGCATACATTCTACAGAGTTTGTGTAAGGTTGCTTTTAGATATTCTATGTTGATCTAGCTAGTAGGGTCATATCATTCAATCAACATATCATATGGTTAGACAACTATACATCACAACTCAAGAACTCTAGAATGTTTTAATGGTTGAGTAGGATGTATATGATCAGTGGTGTTCCCCATAAGTGGAACTTCTCAGAGGCCAGGCATGGAAAGGGGGAGCATGATGGAGCAGGTGCATGTATCAAAAGAGCCTTAGGATGAGAAGAGTTAAAGTAAAAAGATAGTGTAAAGTTGGCAGATGCAAGATTAATTGCAATGGGTCCAGGTAGTGAAGGTAATTATTTAGTTGATAGATTTTTTCATTTAGTAGATGATACTAACATTGAAAAATATGAGGATTGTTGTACACTAATAGGATTGAGCAAGCTACACTCTTTTAGAAGCTCGAATGCAGGTACATGGACTATCCATACACCAAAGATGGCATGCTTTTGTTTTGCATGTACATTCAAGCATGGAATGATTGTGAGTCAACTGGGTTGAAAAATGGTCTGTAAGATGTCTAACCCCACTTGAAACTTATTGGCTCTTGATGACTCTACAAATCATAGAGATGCAATCATTTGTTGACTTTGATCATGTATTGGACCTACTAGAACTAGGTAATATATCTTATTTTTCAGGTTTTATTTTGATGTTCATTAAATAAATCTAACAAGATGAACATATCAATGTAGGGAATGTTTATGTGGTGATTGCAGATGAAGATAATGAAGAGGGTATAGATTATTACCTGTATCGTTGTATTGAGGCCAAAAAGAAATTGGAGGCCCCAGTTATAGATGGAGAAAACATAGAATATACTACAAGTTCAGTGGTTGTTATTGGAACATGGCTTTGAAGGTACCCAATTAAGAATGTTACAGTTTAGTTTTTTGAGGACTTCAATACACATCAGAAGATTCTTCACTACTCAAAACTTGTCGTTGCATCCAACATTTATTTGATCAAATATAAGGGAAGACCTGCGAACAAGAACTTATAGAAAGTGTGTGAGTCTGACCATGAGGCAATAATTGACACAATAAAGAGTAGAGTAGACCTGAATGGCTCCCTAGATTTATTTTTAAGTATGCACATTTAATTTATAAACTCATGTTATTGATCACTACTTCTTTCAAGCATTTAATTTTGATTGTATAAGGGTTTACAAAATTGCATTATTGTTAATTTTCAAAATGATAATTATATGTTGCTCTCTATTGACTACCTTTAAGTTGGTATTCTCTATTGGTGTTTGATGTCATATACATTTAAGACTATGATTGATGCATTTGTGACTGTAGGTTAAACTTAAGATTGTCAACTTAATAAAAGAACATTAGTTGCTGGTGCAAGTGTTTAGTGGTATGAGAAACATCGATTGTTGGTGCATTTTCTTGTTTTCAATCTTCTCTTTCTTTTCCATTTCATAGATTTCTTAGATTCTTATATGCTACATGTTTTATGTTAATTATGTTTATATATATTTGAAATTTATACATAGGATCATCGAGAGATGAGAAAGTAGTGAAAGATGGGCCATATCACCATTGTAGGACCTTCAATTGATCTACTTATAGAATGCATGAAGGTGATAATAGAACTGTCAGAAGGTGTATGTATGCCATTATTCAGTTATTGGTCTTTTAATTATTTTTATGTGAGTCCATGTCTAAAATTGTTAGGCTTTTGCATGTTTTTTGTGGACCAAATTCCTCATTTAGTATGCTTCAACTCAAACAGTGGGCATCCAAGGAATGAAGGAAAAACACACCAACAAGGGTAGAACAACATGAACAGTGGGGGAAACAATGTTTCAATACCCTTCAACACCTTTGACAACTCCCAAACATTCTTCAACCAACCAATCTCTCCAAACAATCACTTGGCATTTGGTGCTCTTGTCAACTTTGGCAATGTAGTCACATGGTGAATAGCTCAAACAAAGCATGGAATAGCATGAGCACATACCTTGGGCTGTTTTGGGTTATTAAAAAAATATCACAATGATTCTTAACCCTTTTTGGACTTAAACTTCCATGATACAATGTTCCAAGGCACAAATCAGCATTATGATTTATTGACACAATGCATAAATGATGCACTATTACTGATCCAAACTCAAAAATCAAATATGATACTTAATCCCTTTTCACTCATGCACATGAATATCATGAAAATAAGCCCCATGAAATAATTAAAATTCCCTTTCAATGCTTTTTTCATAAAATAAAATACCTTTGAATTAAATATTGTATGGTTGTTCTTTTAGTATTGCCCTTTCCTCTCTATATAATTTGATGATCCTTTGCATACTTTATGTGGTTGTCTATTTATTACTATTAAAAGTGAAGTCGAAACAACAAACTTCAAACAACAAAACTTAAGTGATGGAAAAGTTAACTTATGGTGGTTGTCTATTTATTGCTTTTGATTGCACTCCACAGAAATGTGTTTGTTAACGTGAAGTTGAAAAAATAAACTTAAGTGATGGAAAAGTGGAAAACTCATTAAAAGTGTGTGCTTTTTGCAATTATAGTCAAAAGGTCAATGAAATGGATTTCCAAGTGAATTTTTCCAAGACACTTCATTTGAAACAAGGAGATTTCCAAATTTTCCAAGGATTTACATGTGTAATATAAATAGTTTTTCAGTATCTTTTAGCTTATTTAGGTGAGACACTGGTTTTCTCTATGAGCTACATCCAATCGATAGAATCCCTTATGAGCCTAAAGTGAAAAATGGCTGCAATCTTCAATGTGATGTTACCTAGACACTATGATGCTTAGAAAATTCTTGTCCGAGCTTATGGGATCGCGTTGGGACCCTCTACAATAACCTCTCTCGGTTTTCATTAACTCAGAGGCATTTTCCTGTGGTGGCAAATTTTCACTTGGGGAAAAGTTGTCAAATGCAAGTAGTGCAAAGTTGCAAAGTGGTGAAATTTTCATTTTGCAACTCATGTGACCAAAAAAACTATTCTAACATGTCCAGGTGGGTAAATTTACACTAGAAATGGTCCTCTTTCACACCCAAACATGCTAAATGATCTGAAAAAATCTATAGTGTGCTTTCGCACCCAAACATGCCAAACGATCTGAAGAACTCTAGAGTGTGCTTACTCAACTAAGTTCTTCATTTATTAGACTTGAAATCAGTTGCTTAACTTACTCAATTCACAATTTGTGCCAAGATCTTTAATTAATGGTTTGAATCCAATATCCAAACTTAATCCATCAATTTACTAAGCTGGTTGATTAATCTATTTGTGGAATTAAAACACAAGCCATCATCAAGAACAAACCAAAAGATCAGAGACACATTTGATTACAAAGTTCACCTCTTAAGGCTATGTCTCTGGATCTGCTCAATAAGTGTGATCAATTTTCCATTAATGTTGTCACCTGCAAATTGCTTACAACATCTAGTCTTCTGACTACATACATAAATTTGTCACTGCAAGGAAGTTTCAAGCCCTACAAGCACTTCTTGATCCACATTGAACAAGGTGCTCCCAACAATAACAACAAAGCAGTCCTAGTTCTTAAAGCATTAACTGAATGCAAACTAGTTATAGAGGTATCTTGCCTCAATTACAAAAACACGTTGAACATGATTTAGACAATATTAAATTCACCATTCCAGAATAAAGTCAAGTATAAAAAAAAACTCTGATTATACCTGATGCTGGAATTAAAATACAACAATCTTCTTCAACCTTGCAAGAGAAAAGTCTTCAACCTGGATTTCATACAACACTCCTTCAAGTGCAAACTCACTAGTCTTTCAACATATTTGCACAGATTTTTCACAATCCCAATTCTTCTCTCAAGTCAACCTGTGAAATTCTCATCACTTGGATGCCTTCTCAAAGGAATACTCTAAATTCTAAATGAATTCCACAAAAGCATAACCCCCCTTTTACACATGAAATTTTCCCCATTTGGGTTAAAACCATAAAATTAAAAATATCCCTTAAAACCACAATTTTGTTTTTAAGCCCTTAATTTCTTACAATTTTGGGCTCTTATGGCTTTGGTTGTTTTTGTCTTTTTTTCATTTGGGGGTTTACTTGTAACCATTTAAGGTTATTTTGTTTAAATTTAAGGCATTTGAGCTTAACCAAGTGTTAAAAATAACACAACCCATATATATATTTGAATTGTTGTGTGGTGCAACAGTGGGAAGTTATTTTGGTTAACAGAAAGTTAGGGGTTCGACCCCCCCTACTGACCATTCTTTTAATAATCCATTCCTAACTTCAAAAATGCCAAAAATAACTTGTTCTATATATGGTTAATGAACTCCCACGTTGGTGTAATGGTGAGGGCAGTGTGTTGCAAGCTAGAGGTCGGGGATTCGACCCCCCTCTAACCATTTTGGTAAAAAAAACAACCCATTCGACTAAGGAAGACTTGTACGGGGTGCCATGTGGTGGCCCTAATTGGAAAAATAATGCCACTTGTCAAAACTTCATTTTCCTAGCTTGTTGACTCAGTTGCCACGTCCTCTACTAACTGTGATGCTACTTCACTGTATGAATGCCACATGGCAGGCGATGATTGGTCCATGGCATTACTATACAGTACAGACCTACTACATCAACATGCTGACATCATCATATGTATGGCCCAGTCAACCCTTGGGCCTGCCAACTTTGACTAATGATAAATTTCACATATGGGCTTGAATTTTGGCGATACGAGTAGTGTTGGGTTCATGTCAATGAGCTCTTTTATTTAATGCTATTTTCAATCAATTCCAAGTTGATCAAATTTTTTCCTTTCTGACTAGCCCCTTATACCTAGTTTGACCAAAGTCTGATTGGCCATAAATTTTCCGTACAAACTCCTTTTTCGCCTATTCAAGTTACGTTGAGTCTAGTTTTCTAAGCACTTAGACATGGTGTTGATTTCAAGGGAAGTTGGAATAGTTGAATTTTTAGGGTTTTGAGATCCACCTGGATCAAGCCTACCCATTGAAGAAATTTTGGTCTCCAAAATTTTATTGTTCCTTTGAAACATACCCCATTCTCTACATTTTGTAACTTAACAATTCCAAGGAAGATTATGGCATAACACTGATGCTCCTCCTTGCTTACAAACTTCTCAAGCAATAGAAACTATGTCTCAGCTTGATACATTCCTTCACCTTGTACTTCAGAATGGTTGATTCAAGGATTTACCATTAAGCTCTATCCATTCTTGTTGTAGCAACAAGGCCATTGAAAAGGCCTACAAGGGCTTCAATCACCATGTAACCGAGTCTTGAAGCTGGAACATACAAGTTACTCTTGACCATTCTCTGCAACTCTAAGTCCTAATGTGTAGATGGTCTATCAATCTTTGACAAAATGCTCTTCTTCTTCAATAGAGGCTTAGTGACATATTCTTTCCTCAAGAATTGTGTCAACCTCTTGAGTCCTCTTAAGTTCTCAAGTGCTCAAGAAATCTACAAGCAACAAGTCTTTAACCTGCATAATGAAGTCTTCAAGTATTCTCCTTCGAATTACAAGAGATATGGCTTCAAAAGCCTTTCAAAATCTCAATCTTAGAGTAATACAAACTCATATAGATACTTGCAAAAAAATTTCATTTAGAGTCTTTCACTCAAACCCATACTCTAACTTATTACCGCAAACTAAAATGTAACATGAAACAAATTTGATACAATTATTTAGTCAACAATTTTTCCCATCTTTTACAGAGTTGAACAAAGGAACTTTCCCTTTTCAGCTGATCCTATTTCGGTTGAGGTTCTTCACAAACTGCCTCAGGGATGGTAACCATATGTTCTTCCTTTACCTTTACAACCTCATGTTGACTAGGTTCTTTTGTAGACCTTGGTGAGTGTTGAAGCTTTGGGTGCAACTTCCATCATTTCTCAAACCAATGCCCACTTATTTCAGAGTGAGTACAATAATTTTGGGATTTTCCAGCATTGTAGTTCCCTTCTTTGGAGTGGAATGTTGAAGGTGTGATGCATGCCTTATTGTCTCCTTAGCTTGTATGAATAATTTCTAACAAAGTCTCTGCTTCTTGCTACACCTTGCTACATAATGGTTAGGTGCATGACAAAATGTGTATGGTCATATATTCCATAGAGATTACACAAATGAATTACTACTTTCAAAATCAACAATAGATTTAAGGTATTCATCACCTTTGGATTTCCCTTCACTAGCTTGATAATTTCTCTACTTAGGAGAACCTGCTTTATCTCTATCAAGTTTTGAATTGAACTATTGAAGATAATTTTCCTTGGTTTTTCCTCCATCATGTTCATCTTTTCCAGGAGACGACTTGTAGTCAACTCTATTGTTGTAGTCAAAAGTGTCAACTTCTCCATAGCCTTATCCATGATATTTAGGTCTTGCTTATAGCTTTATGGGACTAACAATACCTTGGCCATTGATTCCAAGGCCTTTCCAATTGTATCCCATCTTCATCAGCAGTTTCATACCAATACCCTTGGTATGTTTTTTAAATTATGCAAAAGCATGATCATGGTTAAAGGAAGGAACTAAACTTAATTCACTATTTACCTTCTTTTTCGCTTGATCAACTTCCTTATTATTTTCCAATAGTTTGTTCTAAACTGGTAGAGATGAAGCTTCCAAACTATTAGGCTGTGTGAGAGGTACATATGAGGAATCCTCTGAGTGTGGACAAAAAGTACAAATGTCATAATCTTCAATCCTAGGAGGACTCTTTACAATAGAACTTTCTCCAATCTTCTCCTCCATAACACTCTACAACATAAGATGTAACTTCCTCTTCTCGTCTACCAAGTCTTCAAGGAGACTCCTCAACTCAACATTTTCCAACTGGAGATTCTAGTTGGCTTCCTCAAGTTCTTGAAGCCTTTTAGACTTATCTTGGTGAAGTGCTTCAATCATCCATTTCATGGCAAAGAATTCATCCATCATGGATGTAGACATTGTCACCTTAGAAGCTTCCCCTTGCTCAGATGCCATCTTTCTCTTGGATGTACACCTTTTAAACTTGCAAACTTGCAAACCAGCAAATCAATAAATTGATCAAAATGGAAAACTTGCATAAACTGGTAATCTACTTAACCAAGCAAACTAAGAAAATTGAGCTAACTAAAAAACTTGTCAAACTAGTCACTTAACCAAAATTGAGCTCAGAAATTGCTCTGATACCACTTGATCTAAAAAAATATAGAGTGTGCTTACTCAACTAAGTTCTTCATTTATTAGATTTGAAATCAATTGCTTAACTCACTCAATTCCAAATCCATGCCAAGATCTCTAATTAATGGTTTGAATCCAATATGCAAACTCAATCCATCAATTTACTGAGCTCATTGATTAATTAATTTGTGGAAATAAAACATAATCCATCATCAAGAACAAACCAAAAGATCAGAGACACATTTGATTATAGAGTTCACCTCTTAGGGCTACATCTTCGGATCCACTCAATAAGTGTGATCAATTTGCCATTAATGTTGTCATCTACAAATTTCTTACAACATCTGGTCTTCTGACTGCGTACATAAAGCTATCATTGCAATGAATTTTCAAGCTCTACAGTCACTTCTTGATCCACACTGAACAAGTGCTCCCAAAAATAACACCAAAGAAGTCCTACTTCTTAAAGCATTAACTGAATGCGAACTAGTTACAGAGGTATCTTGCCTCATTTACAAAAACATGTTGAACATGATTTAGACAATACCAAATTCACCATTCGAGAATAAAGTCAAGTATAAAAAAATACTCTAGTTATACCTGACATTGGATTTACAAATGCAACAATCTTCTTCAACCTTGCAAGAGAGAAGTCTTCAACTTGGATTTCATGGAACACTCCTTCAAGTGAAAAATTGATAGTCTTCTGATGTATCTACACATATTTTTCACAATCCCAATTCTTCTCTCAAGTCATCCTGCAAAATTCTCATCACTTGGATGCCTTCATCTAGATGCCTTCTCAAAGGCATACTTTGAATTCTAAATGAATTCCACAAAAGCATAACCCCCCTTTTATACATGAAATTTGTCCCATTTGCGTTAAAACCATAAAATTAAAAATATCCCTTTAAACCACATTTTTTGTTTTTAAGCCCTTAATTTCTTATAGTTTCAAGCTCTTATGGTTTTGGTTGTTTTTTTATTTTTTTCATTTGGGGGTTTACTTGTAACCATTTAAGGCTATTTGGTTAAAATTTAAGGAATTCAAGCTTAAGCAAGTGTTAAAAATAACACAACCATATATATGTTTAAACTGTTGCATGGTGCAATGGTGGGAAGTTATTTTGGTCAACTGAAAGTTAGGGGTTCGACCCCCCCCCCCCCACCGACCATTCTTTTAATAACCCATTCCTAACTTCAAAAATGCTAAAACTAATTCATGCTATATATGGTTAATGAACTCCCACGCGGGTGTGATGGTGAGGGTGGTGTGCTGCAAGGTGGAGGTCGAGGATTCAATCCCACTCTAACCATTTTGGTAAAAAGAACAACCTATTTGATCAATGAAGACTTGTATAGGCTGCCACATGACACCTTTTGATTGTGCCACATGGCAGGCCCTAATTGGAAAAATAATGTCGCGTGTTGAAAGTTCATTCACCCAGCCTGCTGACTCATCTTCCACGTCCTCTATTGACTGTGTTGCTACTTCATTATATGGATGCCATGTGGAAGACACTAATTGGTCCACATTATGACTGTATGGTACAGACCTACTATGTTAGCATACTAATGTTATCATCTGTACGACTTAGTCAACCCTTGGGCCCGCCAACTTTGAACCGTGATAAATTTTGCGTACGAGCTCAAATTTTGGTGAAACGAGTGTTGAGTTCATGTTGATGAGCTCTTCGATTTGATTCCACTTTTAATCAATTCTGAGTTTATAAAAAAATTTCCTTTCTGACTAACCCCCTTGTGCCTAGTTTGACCAAACTTTGACTGGCCATAACTTTGGCATACAAATTATTTTTTTGCTTGTTCAAATTGTGTTCAATCTAGTTTTCTGAGAACTTCAACATGGTCTTGATCTCAAGGGAAGTTGGAATAGTTGAATTTTTAGGGTTTTGATATCCACTTGGATCACCAAATCACTTTGAGCTACATTCAACTAGCATAATCCCTTAATAGTCCAAAGTGCAAAATGGTTGAAATCTTCAACAGGGTGTTACTTGGATACCATGATGCTTAGAAACATCTCATCTAAGCCTATGGGATTATGTTGGTCCCCTCTACAATAACCTCACTCAGTTTTTGCTATCTTGGAGGTGTTTTCCCATGGTGATGACATTTCACTTGGGGAAAAAAAGTTGTCAAATGCAAGTAGTGCAAAGTTGTAAAGTGGTGCAACTTTCATTTTGTAACTCGTGTGATGAAATGGACTATTCCAATACATCTGAGCAAGTAAATTTACACTAGGAATGGTCCTATTTTTCACCCAAACATGTCGAATCGCTATGAGCTACATTCAACTAGCAAAATCCCTTAAGAGTCCAAAGTGCAAAATGACTGCAATCTTCGACATGTTGTTACTCGGATACCATGACACTTAGAAAATTCTCATCTAAGCCTATGGGATCATGTTGAGCCCCTCTATAATAACCTCTCTCATTTTTTGCTATCTCGAAGGCATTTTTTTGTGGTGGCGATATTTCACTTGGGGAAAAAGTTGTCAAATGTAAGTAGTACAAAGTTGCAAAGTGGTGCAACTTTTGTTATGCAACTTGTGTGACCAAAAAAACTCTTCTAATGTGTTCGGGTGGGTATTTTTACACTATTAATGGTCCTCTTTCACACTCAAACATGCCAAATCACTCTGAGCTATGTTCAATTGGTTGAATCCCTTAAGAATCCAAAGTGCAAAATAGCTGCAATCTTCGACGAGGTGTTACTCAGACACCATGACGCTTAAAAACTTCTTGTATGAGCCTATGTGATTGCATTGAGACCCTCTATAATAATCTCTCTCTGTTTTCACTATGTCGGAGACATTTTCCCATGGTGACAACATTTCGCTTAGGGAAAAAGTTATCAAATGCAAGTGGTTGAAAGTTGCAAAGTGGTGCAACTTTCATTCTACAACTTGTGTGACCAAACAAACTATTCCAACATGTGTGTATAGGTATGTTTACATTGGGAATAGTCCTCTTTTGCACCCAAATATATTGAATCGGTCTGAGCTATGTTCAATCGGTTGAATCCCTTATGAGTCCAAAATGAAAAATGACTACAATCTTCAATGGGGTGTTACTCAGATACCGTGACATTGAGGAATTTCTCATTTGAGCCTATGGGATCACATTTGTCTCTAAAATAACCTCTTATTTTTTTCTATTTGAGAGGCATTTTCTTGTGGTGGCGACTTTTCACTTGGGGAAAAAGTTATCAAATGCAAGTAGTTGAAAGTTGTAAAGTGGTACAACTTTTTTTTAACAACTCGTGTGACCAAACGAACTATTCCAATGCATCTGAGGGGGGCACATTTATGCTAGGAATGGTCCTCTTTTTCACACAAACATGTCGAATCGCTCTAAGCCACTTTCAACTAATTGAATCTCTGAAGAGTCCAAAACGTAAAATGGTTGCAATCTTTGATGAGGTTTTACTTGGATAACATGATGCTTAGATACTTTTCGTCTGAGCCTATGAGACCATGTTGAACCACTCTACAATAACCTCTCTCAGTTTTCACTATCTTGGAGGTGTTTTCACGTGGTGGTGACCTTTCACTTGGAGAAAAAGTTGTCAAATGCGAATAGTTGAAAGTTGCAAAGTGGTGCAACTTTTGTTCTACAACATGTGTCACCAAAAAAATTATTCCAATGTATCTAGGTGAGTACATTTATCTTAAACATGGTCCTCTTTCACACCAAAACACGTTGAATCACTCTGAGCTACGTTCAACCAACTGAATCCCTAAAGAGTCCAAAGTGCAAAATGGCTGCAATCTTCAACAGGGTGTTACTCAGATACTGTGATGCTTAGAAATTTTTCGTCTAACCTATGGGATTGCGTTGGGCCCGTATACAATAACCTCTCTCATTTTTTTCTATCTCGAAGGAATTTTCCCATGGCAATGACTTTTCACTTGGGAAAAAAGTTGTGAAATGCAATTAGTTGAAAGTTGCAAAGTGGTGCAAGTTTCATTTTGTAACTTGTCTAACAAAATGAACTATTCCAACACATCCAGATGGGTACATTTACACTAGGCATGGTCCTCTTTTGTACCAAAACATGTCAAATCACTTCGAGCTATGTTCAACCGGCTGAATCCCTTATGAGTCCAATGTGCAAAATGACTATAATCTTCAATGGGGTGTTACTCAAACACTGTGATACTTAAAAACTTCTTGTATGTGCCTATGGGATCATATTGTACTCCTCTTAAATAACCTCTCTTAGTTTTCACTATCTCAGAGGCATTTTCACATGGCGGTGACTTTTTAGTTGGGAAAAAGTTGTCAAATGCAAGCATTTGAAAGTTGCAAAGTGGAGCAACTTTCATTCTACAACTCGTGTGACCAAATGAATTGTTCTAACATGTTCAAGTGGGTATTTTTACACTAAGAATGGTCTTATTTCACACCCAAACATGCCAAATTGCTCTGAGCTATATTCAACCAACATAATCCCTTAAGAGTCAAAAGTGCAAAATGGTTGCAATCTTCGATGGGGTGTTACTCAAACATCGTGATGCTTAGAAAATTATCATCTAAGCCTATGGGATCATGTTGGGCCCCTCTACAATAACCTCTCAATTTTTTCTATCTCATTTTCTCGTGGTGACAAATTTTAACTTGGGGTAAAAGTTGTCAAATGCAAGTAGTTGAAAGTTGCAAAAAGGTGCAACTTTCGTTTTGCAACTTGTGTGACCAAACAAACTATACCAACACATCTAGGTGGGTACATTTACACTAGACATGGTCCTATTTTGCATGAAAACACACTAAATCACTCTGAGTTACGTTCAACCGGTTGAATCCCTTAAGAGTCCAAAGTGCAAAATGGTTGCAATCTTCGATGGGGTATTACTCTGACATCATGACACTTAGGAACTTCTCATCTAAACCAATGGGATCATGTTGGGATCCTCTACAATAAACTCTCTCCAATTTCACTATCTTGGGGGTGTTTTCGTGTGGTGGCGACTTTTCTATTAGGGAAAAAGTTGTCAAATGCAAGTAGTGTCAAGTTGTTACTCAGACACTATGATGCATAGAAATTTTTTGTATGAGCCTATGAGATTGTGTTGGGTCCCTCTATAATAACCTCTCTCATTTTTTTCTATCTCAAAGGATTTTTCCTATGGTGGTGACTTTTCACTTGAGAAAAAAGTTGTCAAACACAAGTGGTTGAAAGTTGCAAAGTGGTGCAACTTTCATTCTACAACTTGTGTGACCAAAAAACTATTCCAATGTGTTCGAGTGGGTAGGTTTATGCTAGGCATGGTATTTTTTTCTCATCTAAACATGTTGAATCGCTCTGAGCTATCTTCAACCGACTGAATCCCTCAAAAGACTGAAGTGCAAAATGGCTACAATCTTTGATGGGCTAATACTCAGACAATTTGATAATTGGGAACTTCTCATCTAAGCCTATGGGATTGCGTTGGGTCCCTCTACAATAACCTCTCTTAGTTTTTTTTTTATCTTGGAGGCGTCTACTCGTGGTGGTGATATTTCGCTTAGAGAAAAAATTATTAAATGCAAGTAGTGTCAAGTTGCAAAGTGGTGCAACTTTCATTCTGCAACTTGTGTGACCAAAAGAACTATTCCAATGCATCTATGTGGGTATTTTTATGCTAGGAATGGTTCTCATTTGCACCCAAATATATTGAATCACTCTAAGTTATGTTCAACCAACTGAATCCCTTAAGAATCCAAAGTGCAAAATGGTTGCAATCTTCAATGGGGTGTTACTCAGACACTGTGATGCTTAGAAAATTCTCAGCTAAGCCTATGGGATCATGTTTGGCTCCTCCACAATAACCTATCTTAGTTTTTTCTATCTTGTTTTCCCATTGTAGCAACTTTTATCTTGAGGAAAATGTTGTCAAATGCAAGCAGTTGAAAGTTGCAAAGTGGTGCAACTTTCATTCTACAACTCGTATGACCAAACAAACTATTCCAATGCATTTGGGTGGGTATATTATGCTAGGTGTGGTCCTATTTTTCATGCAAACATGTTGAATTGCTATGAACTATGTTCAATTGGCTGAATCCCTTAAGCGTCCAAAGTGCAAAATGGTTGCAATCTTTGACGAGGTGTTACTCAGACACTGTGATGCTTAGAAACTTCTCGTCTAAGCCTATGGGATCATGTTGGGCCCTTCTATAATAAAATCACTTGATTTTCACTATCTCAGAGGCATTTTCCCATGGTGGTGACTTTTCTTTTAGGGAAAAAGTTGTCAAATGCAAGCAATTGAAAGTTGCAAAGTGGTGCAACTTTTGTTTTACAACTCATGTGATGAAATGAACTATTCCAACACATTCAAATGAGTGCATTTACACTAGGCATGGTCTTATTTCACACCTAAACATGTTGAATCGCTCTAAGCTATGTTCAACTGGTTGAATCCCTTATGAGTCCAAAATGTAAAATGGCTACAATCTTCAATGGGGTGTTACTCAGACATTGTGATGCTTAGAAACTTCTTGTCTTAGCTTGTGGGATCATGTTGAGTCTCTCTACAATAACCTCTCTTAATTTTTTCTATCTCAGAGGAATTTTCCTATGGTGGCGACTTTTCACTTGGAAAAAAAAGTTGTCAAATGCAAGTAGTTGAAAGTTGCAAAGTGGTGCAACTTTCATTTTGCAACTCATGTGACCAAATAAATTGTTCCAAATCATCCGGGTGGGTATTTTTACACTATACATTGTCCTATTTGACACCCAAACATGTCAAATCACTGTGAGCTATGTTCAACCAGCTGGATCCCTTAACTTAAGAGTCTAAAGTGCAAAATGGCTTAAATATTTGGCGGGTTGTTACTTAGACATCGTGACACTTAGAAACTTCTCATTTGAGCCTATGAGATTATGTTGGGCCCTTCTATAATAACCTCTCTCATTTTTTTCTATTTCGGAGGTGTCTTCTTGTGGTGGTGACATTTTGCTTGGAGAAAAAGCTATCAAATGCAAGTAGTGTAAAGTTACAAAGTGTTGCAACTTTTGTTTTGAAACTCATGTGACCAAATGAAGTATTCCAACACATCCATGTGGGTTTTTTTACACGAGGCATAGCCCTCTTTCACACCAAAACATGTCGAATCACTCTGAATTATGTTCAATCAGCTAAATCCCTTAAGATTCCAAACTACAGTTGTTGTCACCGAATAGTGCACCCTTGCTGAGATGCAAAAGTCAAACTACTAGTGAAACATTGAATCCAGATATTTAATATCCATGACATATGGTTTTTCATGTTGTAAAATTATAAAACATGATGTGGTGGTAGTTATAGGACCATGTTTCCTGATGATTTGTCATGTTATTTCATGCATATAAAATGGAAGGAGGTCTTTTAACTTATTTAAATAATGAATATGAGAAAAATGTGATAACTGCACATGGGGATATATAAGTGATATGATGGGCCATGTGGCTGATGACTTTTTTTACCCAAAATTGATGAAATAATAAGAGGTTTTTTAAGGAGATTTTCACCTTTCCACCAATATAAATTATGCTTTATTTTGAATTTAATAAATAATTATTATTCATTTTCTATTTGAAATACAACTAAAGTCCTAATTAATAGGCTTATTGAAAAACATCTATAGCAATCAAACAGTATCACATTTTTTGAATCTGAAACATGCATCACGTTCTATGCTTCACATACTATAGGATTAAAAAAATAAATTGAATTTAATGAAGTTTTGACCAAGTTAAAGTGGTCAGACATACCAATTTTTTTATATTTTTAAAAGTTGTAATAAAAAAATCATAATTAATTATTTAATTGGAAAAAAATTATATAAAAATATGCATCACATTGGGACATGAGTTATCTACTTATATCTAAATTATAATAAAAAAATATTATCATTTTATTGTGGTTAGGGTGGTCAGACAGACACCTACTTCTTATTTTTTCCCTAAAATTTAAGTAATACTGCATTGAAATTTCAAATTTTTACAAAATAGATTTAAAAAAAAATAAAATCTAGTAGTTTAGAAACTACATTCAATTTGCTATAGATTCTATTCTTACATATTTTTTAAATAATATAGATAACTTATTCAATTTTTTATGTCAAGTTGCCTAACTCTGATTTTTCTCAATTTTTTGCCACTTAAGGGCCTATTTTTTTCATGATGATCTTGAAAAAACCCATGGGTGATGCATTTAAAAATAAAGCTTATATTGTACTTCATACACATCTAATATCTTCATAATATCATTAAAATTAACCCATGCATTCATTTCATTTAATGAGATGTCAAGTGTTGTGATATTAGTAGATGTAAATAAATTTTGTTGGTTGGATCAACAACTATCATGTGTTTTGATGCACATTCATACAAGTTCATAGAGGTATATATATATGCCCATGAGGTTTGAAACATCCACTTGTTCTATAGATGCAAATGCAATGATTTCTAAGCTTTAGAATCAATACCATTAGTTGTTGGATGCTAGCCTCGGCCATGAATTAAAAGAAATACATTTTTCTATGATATTTTTCTATGGGAAGGAGCTCTTATAGTTCACTTGAAACCTTTTGGTATTAAAATCCTTGTGACTAAGCAATAATAGAACTCAAGAAGCATGAACCATACATGCAAATACATGAAGTATGCACATGAATCATGAAGAATACACATGAACACATGAATTATACATTGGAAGCATGAAGCATACATGTGAATACACACAATATACATGAAGTATATACATGAATAAGTGAAGCATACATGTTAATAAGTGAAGCATACATGTTAATAAATGAAGCACAAGTAATTGAACCATTGCAAAGGATACAAACCATAAGTAATGGAACTTATTTACACAATAGACATTAGATGGAGTTTATTGAGCAATCAATGGTAATTATTTAAGTATTAGATGTAAACAAAATCCATGCTTACAACATTCAAGCATAAAATTTACACAATACGTATGATAACATCATTCAAGAATGGTAGTAGAAAAATAATATTTTCTTCAATAAAAAAGTTGTAAGGCTATACAATGATATATATTGATAAAAGTATATACAATATATCCAAAAAAGCCATACAAGATTACTACAAAAGATCCATATAGACATAAAATCTCACATATATCGATAGTACAAAACATATGTTCCAAAATGCCACAAAGGCATACAACAAATGACCCTAATACATAGTCATTTCCCTCTAGGGGAAGGAAAAAGATCCTATGTTTCCTTTGAAATTCAGTTGGATGGAGTGCCTATTGGTTCTCTTATCTTTTAAACAAACTCACTAGTCCTTCTCTCTTCACTCTAGACCTTCAATTGATACAATAAAAAGTATAGATGTTAATACATAAAAATTGAATTATGGAATGACATATAACAACATATAATCACTTACCACATACATATAGTCATTATGCACATTTGCAACATTACCACATCCACAATTTGGAGTGGCAACCACCTGTAGCAACCATCAAGATATAAATTAAACTACATAAAAGTATCATTAATTTTTTTTTATAATAGACCATAATAAAGCAAATGTAATGTCAAATTGACTATTTTATTGCATACCTCTCTCAAAGGATCAAAACTGGCTATTGTTGCAGCAAATCCATGGTCCATCGTGCCACCAACATTACTAGGGTTGTCTGATGTCAACAACTGAAAATGAAACAACATATATAACAGTCATATAAAGAAGTTCAAGTAGTCCCTTTATAACTATCATAAATGAGCAGAAAATGAAAATGAAAAGAGCAACAATATGACTATAAAAAATGAGTAGGAATTAAAAATGTAAAATTGTAGCAAATTCATAGATAAAAATTGAAAAAAATCATGCATCATGAGTGTAGAAAATTTTAAAGGAAGCTATTCAAGAGGCTTGTTTTTCTATGCTTTATCTTATTCCTAAGTTGTAGGGGCTAGAGATAAATTTTGCATGTGTAATAGTTCACTAGTAGTTTGATATTGTGGGTGTATTAGATAGATAAGTTGACAAAAGGTAGGGAAAGAGTCATGAATGATGTAAAATTATGATTGAACTCACCCAAATAGTGATGTAGGATTGTGGAGAAAGGTCCCTTAGACCTATGCTTCAAAGGTCTTGCTCATATTTGTTAGTTTGATGCAATTTTTTGTGATTGTCCCAAGAGGGCAGTGTAGACACTAAAAAATGTTCTAAGTTTACAAGCGCCATTTTTTTCCTTATCGTTGTCTTTTGATAATTAAATAATTTTAATTATTCAATTATGTTCGATCATATTCCTCTATTAATTAAATATTTTTTAATTATTTAATTAATTCACCTTCTAATCTCTATTCTATCCTAATCAATTAAAATTATTTAATTGTGTCACTAATATACCCCTTTCTTCAATAAATAAATAAATCATTATTTATTTAATTATTTCTCTTTCATCTATAGTCAGATAATTATAATTATTATTTGACCTTTTATTTCTTCTATAATCAAATAATTGTTGATATTATTTAATTATGTGTCATTCCTCTCTTTTGAATAAATAATTCAAATTAATTATCCATGACCAATTTCTATTTCTCCATTTAATTAAATCTCCTTTTTCATTTTCTCCAAATAAATAATTTGAATAAATTATTTATTTGGAACTTGTCCCTTTCCTCCATTTCAAATAAATTATTTATGCACCTTTTCTGGTCAAAGATTCCCTATCATTAACCCCTGTCATAGCCTTCATTGTTGTCATAGTTGTCGGCGTCATACCTGTCATAATTATTCCAAGAATGGAATATTCTTGGTGCATCAATTATGGACCATTGATGTTGGCATCTTTCTGGAGGCTTTATCTTGGTCACCCATTTCATAACCTCCCTCTCATGCATCCTCATCCATTGATCTTGGAATCCTTCTATAGGATTAATCTGGACAGTCCATTTGAATGGCTGTCTATAAAAGAAACCTTCCTCCTCCATTTTCAACTTAACAACTAATTGTCTCCAACTTTCTACTTACCATTTTGTAGGTATTTGTACATTTGAAGCAACAAATTTGAGGGAAAATATTGCAAAAAGGAGAAATAGGAGAGCAAGGGAAGTGATTCAAGATTCAAGCATGGGGAGTGTTTTGATTTCATGTTCTTATTTTCTCATGTTTTCATTGTTTTCTCTTGTTTAGGTGTGGTTAATAGTCTAGAGGTGTTGGTTGTCACTTATTCTAGGCTAGGAACTCAAAACCTCATCTTACATTGGTGAACCTAACACAAACATCTTTTTTTGCAAATTTTTCATATAGATTTTTCTTATTTTTGTAGATTTTAGGTACGGAATGATGCAACTATTAAGCATAATGACACATTTTCCAAGAAGTGACACATTTGACAAATGCAACGACACACTCATCCAAAAATGACACATCTGTGGAAGCCATCCATGGGAGGGAATTTTGAATTAAAAAATGCAATGCAGTTGATCTCGTGTGATGCAACGTAGTGATCCAACTGATGAAAGAAGTGACGCATTTGTCTACTAGGTGTAAAGTTCTAGTTTTAGCATCTTTTTTATTTTTCTTTTTGTTCGTGAAAGTAGAGTAGAGTTTCTGGGTTACTAATTTTCTATTTGCAATGTGTGGCTTTAAAGTGGAACTCCCAAAACTGCTTCTTTTGAAGCAACAAAAAAAAATTGGCTCTTAGTTTAGTTTCCTTTTAAGTTCTCTAGTTTAGTTTCATTTCTTTATTTCTAGTTTGTTTTCATTGTTAGCTTTTGGATTTCTAGTCTAGCTCTAATCTTTTGGGCTAACAGGGTTTTGTAGCTTTTTCATTGGTCCAAGATTATTTTGTGAAACTATTAATAAGAGGTTTAGTAGGTTTGAATGTCCAAGGCTTTATTTTGAAACCACAATCTTGTTTTCTTTAGACTAGATACCACTTCATTTGGTGCTCTAAAAAGAATGATTGTCTTTCTCACATAGATTTAATTAGAGGGTAAATGAACCACATGTCTTAGTGTTTGAAGGATGGTAGGTATTATGCTCTCACCTTGTGCAAACTTGGTGATAAAAAAGCCAAACCCTTTTGTTTTTGTGTTTAAACCTTAAAGGAGTCTGCCTTGCAAGAGGGAATGACTCCAACTGGTTTTTTGCTCGGGCTGGTATATAAAAGGATGAGACTAAACTGTCAAGTCCTCATGGTATGTAGGCCTTAACCGTTTTCATTTGAAATAGGGTACCTAACTTTTCTTTTAAAGGTATAAGAGCCCCTAGTAGAGTGATTAAAGCCTTAAGTGACTTGTTGTACATTTATGAGGTGCCATGTCCTCGAGTATTTACTAGAACCCTCTTGTTTCTAGAGCCTAGCCCTTCGTCCATTGCTTGGTATGGTGTAGGGTACAAGAACATGCCCAAAATTAGTCACTACTGACTCCCTTGAGTAGAGATGGCAGTTCTCGGGAAGTGACTATCTAGGAATTAGAAGTTGGTGTTCCCATAGAATTCAGTGTCGTGGAGGGGAGCCAATGCCACCAAACATCAAAGCTATCCGCTCTCAAGGAGAGGTGTTCCACACTAATCTAGGGTATTTCAATGGGCCTATACCAAGTATACAAACCTTTTTCTAGCTAGGATTATGCTTTTTTTCTCAAAAATCAAGCATCCTCACATCAAACCAGACCAAACAAAAGTGCTTGATACTATCTATTGTGTTTTCCAATCATATCTCATTAGAAACAATAAAATAATCTGACCAAAACCATTACAAAATATCAAAACTATCCAAAACAACATTTTGGAACCACAACTATTAGACACAGACACACAACTGTTACTATGAGCCACAACTGTAAGCTAGAAAACCACAATTGTCTACCTAAATCACACTTGATGAAAACAGAGCTGCATTTGACAACTTGGACCACAATTATGCAACACATTTGCTGAAAAATGAGCTACAACTATCTGCTAAACAAAAATTCCTAAAATTTGGGTCCAAAAACTAATCAAAACAAATCCATAGTGACCTCTATCTAATAAACTAGAGACTTTCAAGTTTCACCACCTCATTCTAGTATTGCCATTAGGAATACATTACATTATAGTTTATCTCTCTCCATCCTTTGCACTGCATTAACCAAACTTTGATCCTTAGGTTACATTTAGGCTTTCAGATTTTGAACATAGGAACACCTTTGAGCCTTTGGAAAATTCTTGGTCACATACTCTATTTTCCATTGAATATTATCCTCCATATTATCAAAACCTTTCCATTATCACCCTTATCATATTTGAGTCTTAAGCTTTTGTTAGCTCAAACCTTGTCAAAATCATCTACTTGAATGGTCAATGACACTTAGAATTTTTTCCTTGGGTTCACACTAGCCTCATTGTCATCCTTTGTTCAAGATTACTTTACATCTATATTACATCCTTATCCCAAACATTTCACCTTTATCTTAGTATTATATCAATTATTCAACCCTTCATTGTCCTTGCATCTTTATACCTTAAAAATACCAAAAAAAACATAGTTTATCTTCATCATAACCTTAGTTGCATTATCACCTTAATCTTCAATCAACACCATTTAGACACCTTGTCATCATCCTTAATCATTAGCATCCTTTAGTATCTATTAGATCCATCCGCATCTTGCACTAGTCTCATTTATCCTTATATCAATAAAATCCAAAAACATAGTTTAATTCATCACCATCTTGCATTTACCATTATGCTTGCAAAGTATCTCATGGTTGAAATGAGGTCACAATCCAAATGAAAGGAAATGGATTTCCTAAGCGACCCTTTTCTTGACAATGTCATAGATTCAAATCACTCTACACCTCTCAAGAACACACCACAAAGAGAAGAAAGTGAACCTTGGGAAAACCTAAACCTTGAAGAATTAAACAAGAAATTAAACTCTCAAGAAATTGAAAGGGCTTATCAAGATCCTAGAGTTTTGAGTATATTTGACAAACTTGTTAGTTCCAATCCAAACAAATTTTTCTATGCACTAGCCAAAAAGGGTTCCATGTTACCTCAAGGTTTTGACGTATCAACCGTCATAGAAGAAGAAACTAAAAATCCATTTGGCATGCCTTCATCACAACAAATGATAAACACACCCCTTGGGACAACTACACACATGACTACTACCACCACTACACAAGGTCAAACTTTCACATTTGGAAGTTCCTCAAACACCATGGGTAAAACCTTCATGAATCCCATTTTTCTAAGCACAAATCAAAGTTCCACATCACAAGATCCTACACTTTTGATCCAAAATCTAAGCCAAGGTCACACACCCTTAATCTAAAATGCAAACCAAAGTTCTATACCTATATCCCAAAACTCAAATCAAGGGTCCTTATTCCAATTCGAAAGTATACCTTTGTCAAATTAACTTCCACCAAATAACCCTAGAAAGGTTTGCATTATCTCACGAAAGGCCCCAAACCAAAACCATAATCAAGGGTCTACTACATCATTCCATAAAACCAATCAAGGGTCTATTCCATCACTTCAAAATACAAATCAAGGATCCCTTCCATCATTCCAAAACTCTACTCAAGGACCAATACCCTCACTTCAAAATGTCAATCAAGGGACTATTTCTTCATGTCAAAATGTCAACCAAGGAAACATTTCTTCACATCAAAAAATTAATCAAGGTTCCATACCCTCACTTGCAAATCAAGGATTCAATTTCTGAAACCAAAACATGAGTCAAAGGTCCATACCACAATTCCAAAGTACCATACCAAATACAAACCTCACCCTTGGAACAATTTAAAACAACCTAGACCCATATGACAATCAAGGTCCCATATCACAAAGCATCAATATAAATCCAAATCTAACATATGACCCTAATACCAACACTATGACATCTCATCAAAATAATGTGACACTATCTCTTGCAAACTATTTGATACAACATATGTAGACCCTTGAACAACGGATGACCAACATGCAATTGGGAGCCGAAAAAAAGACATAATTCATGGAGGAGTTGTGCCATTTTCCATTTTATTGAAATATATACATGCCACCCTTTCCCTCACATTTCTCAACACCACCTTTACCTAAATATAAAGGGATAGGGGATCCAGTAGAACACATTCGTGAATTCAACACATAATTTATGGAAATTGCATTTGACCCTACCTATTTGATGAGGTTATTCCAACAAAGTCACACAGGGGAAGACTTAGATTGGTTCTCACTCCTTCCACAAGAAATCAAAACATGGGATGAAATAGCCAAAAAAATCATCAATCATTTTTCCTTCAACATTAAAAACAATGTCACCCTTGCAACATTGAGCACAACCAAACAAGAAGAAGGGGAATCACTTACCTCATTCTACCAGAGATGGAAATGATTGGTTAGCAAACTCCCTTGTCACATTCTTGAAAAACAACTTGTCACCATGCTTGTAGAAAACCTTAATGAAGAGTTGATGAGTCGAATTCAAATCCAATGTTGCACAACCTTTGAAGAGATTCTTGAGAAAGGTGCCCTTATTGAGAAATGCCTTATTACAAGAGGACTAGTCAAGATAAACAAAGACAATTCGAAACCCAACAACGACAAAAGAAAATACTGGTCCCGAAATAAAAATGTCACAAATGACAGAGTTGTTAGTGCCAAGCTAAAAACCAAAGGACCAATCATTCAACTTAAAGGATCGTCTTCATCAAACACATCTAGTACTCTGAATACCCAAACCCAAAGTCAAAATAAAATGCTAAGAACTATCCAAAAAAACCAACAAATAAGGTCATCCTCGCATCAAGAGAACATACACCCCCTTGGGTGAACCTATCAAATCAGTCCTCAAATGACTTTTACAATCTAATGTCATCACACTGCCAAAAACCAAGAATTATGAACCTTCCTTGATCAAGCTTGATTGGTGGAAATACAATGAATACTGTGAATACCACCATACAAAAGGACACAAAACATCTAGATGTTGGATAGTCAAGAACATCATTCAAGACCTTATTGAAGATCAACCATTTCAATGGATAATTAGCAAGGAAAAACCAATGTTGATCATACAATATTCAAGACCCCTTTGCAAGACCATGATAAAGAAAAAGCATCTAGTTCAGGGAACAATAGAAATAACACCAATTATGCAGCTGTCAAACATGATTACAACACTATCATCCTTAATGTGATGCCCTTTGATGATCATATTTCCACTATCACCATAAACAAGCCAAAATCAGATTGTGTTGTTGCCACCCACAAAACCAAGATAACTATTATAGGTCCATCTGCAAATCCTCAACCAAAGTGGAAATATAACCTCCTAGACTAGCTAGGGAAAACTCCCACATAAATTTCTATCTTAGAGCTCCTTCATATCTCTCCACAACATAGAGCCATCCTTGATAAGGCCTTGCAAGAAGCCTCTGTACCTGCAAACCTAGATGTTAATGAATTTCAAGCCATGGTTGGATACCTAGCTATGCCACACCATGTCACTTTCTCTAAAAAAGAATTTTTGACACCAAGATCTGACCATAATAGTCCTTTACACCTAGAAGCATGTGTTAATACACACAATATCAGACGAGTCCTAGTAGATAGTGGAGCAAGCCTGAATATTTTCTCACTAAAATTAGTGAAAGAATTGGGAATACTCTGAGAATCGTATTGACCAAACCAAGAAAATCATAATCAAAGCTTATGATGATGTTGAACGATCTTCTGAAGGCATAATTTCACTCCCAGTGAGAGTTGGGCTAGCAATACAGGACATAGTATTTCATGTCTTGAATATGGATTTACATTACAACCTCCTCCTTGGCCGCCCATGGATTCATGCCATGAGGGATATTCCATCCACCTACCATCAATGCCTCAATTTCCCACATAATGACATTGAAATTTCCATTCTAGGTAACCCTTATCCTTTCCAATATTGTTCCTACCTCAAAGGAACTACTGAGCATCAAGTTCCCATCAATCGAGAGGCCTCACCTTCCACTTCATCCACTACTCCATCTCACTACATCGATCCATCTACACTTTTCAAACCACCCAATTCATTCATTACACCTTCCATGCCCAAGATCTCAATTCAAAACAAAGGATGCAAAGAATACAATATGAAGAGTCTCTTTTTCATTGGAAAGTTACCCAAATCACCAAATTCATATGGAAAACCACATCCTATGCAACCCAAAATTGTTATCCACAATCCCCCTACCACCTTCTCTAAATGGTTCCAAATAATGAAACGACATGGATATGATGGACACAATGGCCTTCATCTAAACAAGTAGTGAATGTTGGAACCTTTACAACCTCCTAAGTTAATAAGCCATCAAGGGATAGGGTTTGTCCCAATAAAAGTGACTATTTGAGGTATTGGGTCACCTTCAAGTGTGGTTTCTAGTGCTTTAGATGAGAGTGAGACATATGAAGACCCTTGGGATTATGATGTTGATTCTAATGAATATGAATAGGATTCCCTATCCTCCACCACTTTCATGGACCTTGATAAACTATTTGGAGAATTTGACCAAATTCTTAGCTTGATTCTTCATGAAACCCACCAAGTACCCGTCTGAGAATGTCTTTGACTAAGGAAGAATGGCTCCAACACTATTTTTTTGCAATCCATTGATCAAGCCTCCTAGGAGCCTAATGACTCCAATTCCATCTTTACCTTATTTTCCTACACAATGACCCTTGACAATACCGATGGTGGCTTACCTCTTGTCTACCCTCAACTTATAGATTGGGATTAACAAGGACCACCAAGTTTGGACACTTTTGAGAACGACAAAGCCATTGTTGAGTTTATGGGACTTTGTGACGGAATACCAAATGGGGATCATAAAGTTGTCTTTACCATAGAACTCAATTATGTCACATACTTTGGTGAGGCCATCATGTCCTCTAGTTGCAAAAGTGAAAATCAAAAAATCAAAAATAAAAATAATAGGTCTTTGGGTGAAAATTGAAAGGCGCCTGTTGATCATGAAAAAGTAAAAATAAAGGACATATCCAAAGGTGAAAAACTCTCAGAGGCACTTGAGGATGGAGGAAAAAACTATCTCCCAATAGACTGAGAGAGATCATCATTTCTTATAGAAGAAACAAAGGAATTCAACATTAGAACATCATATAACTTCAAAATAAAATAGTTAGCAACATCCTTGACCACTAAGGAAAAACTTGAGTTCATAGCATTCTTTTTAGAAAGACAAGTCAACTTCGCACGGTCATATGCCGACATGCCTGGACTGGATCCTAAATTGGTTCTACATCACCTACCACTACTATCAAAAGCCATGACATTCAAACAAAAGTTAAGAAAAATGCACCCCCAGATTGCACTCCTCATCAAGGAAAATATCAAGAAGCTCTTGGATATCAGATTCATTCACTCGATTGATTATGTAGAATGGATACCAAATCTAGTTCCTGTCACAAAATTGAATGGTCAAATCAGAATTTGCACAGATTTTTGAGACCTCAATAAGGCTTTTCCCAAAGATTTTTTTCCTTTGCCAAACATTGACATCATAGTAAATTTAACTATTGGACATGAAATGCTATCATTAATAGATGGATTCTCAGGTTACATTCAGATTAGAATTGCCATTGAAGATCAACAAAAGACAACTTTCACATGCTCTTGGGAAAATTTCTATTGGAATTTCATGCCATTTGGATTGAAAAATGTTGGAGCCACCTATCAGAGAGCCATGACTATAATCTTTCATGACTATATGCATGTCCTTATGGAAGATTATGTTGATGAACTTCTCTCCAAATCTCTAGAACAAAGTCAACACTTGGCAGTATTGGATAAGATTTTCACCCCACATGAAAGATATCAACTCAGATTAAAACCAAAGAAAAGTGTTTTTGGGGTCCAATCAAGAAAACTCCTAGGATATATCATCTCTCACAGAGGAATAGAAGTCAATCCCGCCAAAGTAAAAACTATCTTAGACATGTCGCCACCAACCAATATTAGTCAGCTAAGGACATTACAAGGACGATTACAATCAATCCATAGGTTCATTTCTTAGCTAGCACACAAGACCCATCCATTTCAACATCTGTTAAGAAAAGGGATTCCCTTCAATTGGATTGATAAGTGTCAATAAGCATTTGATCAAATCAAGAAATATTGATTGACTCCACCAATTGATGGAAGACATCTGATACTATATAGGACAACTATTATATCAGCACTGAGGGCACTTTTAGTGTAAAATGATAATGATGGAAAGGAAAGGGAAATATACTATATCAGTTGCACTTTAGTCAGGTATGAGATAAAATATATACCTATTGAGCGAGCATGTATAGTAGTGGTCTTTGAAACACAAAAATTGAGACATTATGTGCTAAATCACAAAACAAAGTTGATTGCCAAAATTGATCCTTTGAAATATCTTAGCAAAGCAGCATTGATAGGAAGGCTAGCTAAATGGGTCATGATTCTAAGTGAATATGACATTGAGTATGTTGGTTGCAAAGCAATAAAGCAACAAGTAATAGCTGACCAACTCACAAATGCACCATTAAAATTAGACCACCCTTTTATATCTGATTTTCCAAATGAATCAAACCTTGTCATAGACACACCAACAACATGGAAGTTATAATTTGATGGATCTTATACAAGTTAGGGATCAAGAGTTGGTATTTTATTTATCACACCTCAAGGAGACTCCATTCCTAAGTCATTTCAAATAGCATTCCCATGCACAAACAATATGGTTGAATATGAAGCGTTATTGGAAAGACTCTAAATGACAATAAATTAGATAGTTAAGGACCTTCAAGTCTATGGTGGCTCTCAATTAGTGATAAAGAAAGTTAATGATGACTATGACACTAAGGATGAGAAATTGATGCCCTATAAGTGCATGGTAGACAACTTCATACTATACTTTGATAATATTTCTTTTTAACAGATACTAAGAATCTAGAACAAAGTAGTTGACGCAATGGCTACAATTGGATCTCTCTTGGACATTCCCAACAATGCCTCACAATATTAGTTCTTGGTGGAACAACTATTGATCCCCACATTCGATGTCCCCAAAACAAAACTCGTGTGTGAACTTGTTGGTCTTGAATCTTCTTGGTATAAAGACATCTATTCCTATTTGCATGACCAAAGTATCCCTCTTGACTTGTCCCCTAACCAACAAAAGACCTTTATCCGACAAGCATCCATTTATGCCATCATCAGAGACACTCTTTACTGCAGTAGCCTAGATAGTACCCTCCTTCGATGTCTTGACTCAAATGAAGCACAAACAACCTTACAAGAGGTACACTAGGGTATATGTGGAGCTCACTCTACTAGTCCAACCTTAGCTAAAAAGCTCATGAGAATGGGATATTATTGGCCTACGATGGAACGTGATGCTTATGACTTTGTCAAGAAATGTCATTAGTGTCAGATTCATGGAGATCTTATACATGCACCAACTTGGGAACTTTAGCCGCTTACATCGTTCTAGCCATTTTCTCAGTGGAGACTTGATCTCATAGGAAAAGTCCATCCCATCTCTTCTAATGGACATAAGTTTATCCTTGTCACTACTGAGTATTTCACAAAATGGATTGAAGCCATCCCATTGAGTTACATCACTAGAAATCAAATAGCCAAGTTCATCCTAAATCATATCATTTTCCACTACAGTATTCCATATCCAACATCAGTTTTCTACTCCATATTACCCCTAAGGAAATGGCCAAGCTAAGGAATCTAACAAGATCATCCTAAAAATCTTAAAGAAGACTATCAATGACATTGGTCATGACTAAAATCTACAACTCAATCCTACTTTATGGGCCTACTGTATTAGCATCTGTACCCCAACTAGATCCACTCCATATTCCCTTGTCTACAGATCTGAGGTGATACTTCCTATAAAGGTCAAGTTACCCTCTTTGTGAGTCTCCATGCAAGGCTTGATTGATCAAGAATAATAGTGTATCCCATCTACATGAGCTAGAAATATTGGACAAAAATAGACATAATACTTTGACACATCTGCAAGCATACCATAATCACCTTTGATGTAGCTATAATAAAAAGGTCTAACCTAGAAGCTTTGACATTAGTGACTTAGTCCTAAAATAAAATCTGAAGAATCAAATAGAATGAGAAAAGCCTAGAAAGTTTGAACCTAATTGGTTGGGCCCCTATATTTTCAAAGCATCATATGGATCAGGTGCTTATCATCTCTCTACTCCTAAAGGAGAGCCATTGTCTAAACCTATCAACAGTATGCACCTCTATAAGTATTACACTTAATTCTCAGAGTATCCCCTTAAAAAGTCAAAAATACAAAAAAATAAAATAAAAAATCTATTAAAAATGGTCACCTTGATGAAAACTTGGAAAAAAAGCATCTTGGTGACAACAAAAAAATGGAAAAAATGGAAAAAATAAAAAAAATAGTAAAGAGAAATAATTCATCTAAAAGTGAAAACCACTTATGTGGCGCTTCAGATAAGTGCCATGGTGAAAACCTGGAAAAAAGGCACCATGTGTAGTCAGTCTCTACTCCTTCATCTACTGTCACTCCATCTAGTCTTTCCCCCTTTCCACTTGTCCATTCACACATGTCACTTGTCCATAATAAAATTAGTTATACTCCCATGGTTTGGAAACCATCAACACTTAGTATCCTAATCATCCCTCACATTCATCCTCTACTTCCCTCTCACAATAAATTGGTCCTACACCTGACTGGGGGAAATTCCTTGACTCACATCTTTATGGGAAGATAACACATGGCATCATCCTTTTTAAAACATCAAAATCCAAAAAAATCATAAAACATCAAAATGCAAAAAAATTAGAAAACATCAAAATCCAAAAAAAGTCAAAAAAACCTCAAAAATCCAAAAAAATCAGAAAATCAAATCAAAATCCAAAAAAAGTAATCAAAATCCAAAATAATCAAAATCAATCAAAATCCAAAAAACATCAAAATCCAAAAAATAGAAAAACCTCAAAAATCCAAAAAAATTAGAAAACATCAAAATAGAAAAAAATAGAAAAACCTCAAAAATCCACAAAAATCCAAAAACATCAAAAATTCCAAAAATAGAGTCTGAGTCATTTTGTTTTAGTAGGGTCAGACTACGTTGTCTCTGCACATTTGCTAAGTAGGAAAGGCTCATCTTAATTGGGCCCCAAAGACATTAGGTCAGTCCTTTTAGGTTTGTCCAAATAAAATCATGACTTAGTCTTTTGTTGAATAAGGAAAATTCAAGTCGTGTCAAACTATGAGGTCTCTGCACATTGCTTCTTAGGCAAGGCCATCTATTGATGAGCCCTCGAAGCCCCCTAGGTCAATTCCTTTAGGGTTTTTTGAGTCTGGTGATGTCCTTGGTATGAAAGCAATCATCACTCAAACCAAATCATGAATCAATAGACAAACATAACCAACAAAATCTTTCATCAATAAATCAACTTGGTTATGCAACTAGAATGGGGCATTATGTCATTTGTCTCATTCAGTCTTATCTCTTGTCTTTTATTAGGATGTGTCCTTCCTAAGATTAGACTTTGTCAATTTGGTCATTCACCTTAAGAAAGATATGTCTTTCTTGCAGTTAGGTGCCTTGTCAACGCATATCACTTGGTCAACTTTATCAGAGGTATCCTTCCTGAAGTTGGGTATTGTCACATCGCTTGGTCATATTCATCAATATTTTTCAAACAAATGATTAATATTTGTCACAATCTATCTTTCCAACCTTGTCAATCAATCTCCTAATCAAGATATGTCTTTCCTGAAGTCAGACACAATCAATCAAAATTTTCATCTTTATCAATAAACTTTGTCAAATCAATCAATCTTTTCATCTTGGTCAATCAATCTTACCTTAATCAAGATGTGTCCTTCCTGAGACTAGGCATGGTCAATCAAATCAATTTATCAATCTTTGTCAACTTATCAATCAAATTCAATCATCTTGGTCAACCTAATCAATCAATCAACCAATCTTATCATTAACATTGGAAGACTTTTTATGGGTATGGATTCATCTTATCTTTTTTATTGGTTTTGGGTCATGTTACTAGTCTCCTTAAGGATGTCTTATCAATGGACTTAGAGGGACGATGATAGATCATGGCCTCTTTTCTTTGTTTATTGTATGCACAATTTTTCTTGACAAAAAGACTAGAACAATTGGGTCCTTAGTATGAGTTGGGGCATTCCTTGTCTTTTTGACTGCTTGTCTCTCCCAAATGGTCACCTTGCACACCTTGGTTTATGTCATACCATGGTGTTCGTGGACCATTTGTGACATTTTTGACGCCCAATGATGATAAATATAAAAATGTAAGCATGAAAGTTGGTTCCATTATCATTCCCTATGTAACTTTCCATCTCCATCGCCCTTATCTTTTCCACAGTAACATTCATCTCTTCCATCTTCTCCACACTAAAATTTCTTTCGTCTGCATCTTGATAGGGTCCTATGACATGCAAAAATATCTTGCATCCATAATCATGTTATATTGCATCATAGAAAACACCATCATCATAGACACCATTTTCATATTAGGTCACTCATATTTGCATAAGAAAATACAAAAATACAGATTGCATCCATAAGGCATTCATATCTCATCATCATTTGCATCATTCATTTCATCATAGCATTACATTCTATATCACATAGTATTTCATTTCATAACATATTGCATTAGAATCCATTTACATTACATTTCATATAACATCACATTTTACATTACAATTCTTCACATCATATATTGCATTGCATTTTACATTACATATCATATACACTATATCCTATTATCACATCACATTAGGTGTCACATTTGCATTCACATTACATAATTTCCATCAAACATTACATTACATTAATGAATTCCATCTCAAATTGTATTAGGTCATTTCCATTACATCTATCATTCACACCTAGCATAATAAAAACATCCATGTAACCATAATTACATTACATCATTATATTTTGACATACTCATAACATAACCATAGGTCATCCACATTGCATAAAAGCATGAACATTCATAACATATTCATAAACACATAATCATAAAGCATATAAAAACCATTACATCATCATATAAAATGCATCAACAAACATCATAATCATAGCATAAGCATCCATCACATGCTATGTCATCATAAATGCATAAACACATCATAAGATGTATTATCAACCACTGCCAAAATCATATATATTTATATATATAAATGTGTCATAGAACAATGTCAAGATGTGTCTAATGAAAGTGGAGCTCGTAGGCTCAATAATAAAAAAATCAGTGTCTAATACATGAATAACAAGGGGCTCTACCCCAAATTGCCCTGATCACATCTCCCTAGGATATCCTCTCTATGTGGTGCATCTCTAGCCTTGTGCTCTATAGTAGGAGGCCTATCATATGGACCAAACTTTTGGCATCTAATGTCTCACCCTGGGACCTACTTTGTGTCTACCAATTGTGAGTCCTACTATGACCTTTACCCTATCAGCCACTGTGTATCTCAAAAAATGTGGGCTCCCTCCTCTCTGAAAGTACCACTCTCTCATACATGTCCCTATAATACTGACTAGCCCTACTCACCCTAGCATACTCTTGAGAAACCTCAACAACAAACCCACTACATGTAGCTATGAACTCAATCGTCCATTGGTCAGTCAGCTGCCAACTGATCACTACCAGGTCCCTCTCCACTTGGAATGCATCCCTCTCGGCCTTAAGGCCATCCCTCTCTACGGTAACTATCCTCAATTATGCCTCAAGGTCTTGCACCAAAACTTGTAAAGCAGCTATCCTCTACTCTACGAATCCCTCTACCTCTCTAGTCCCCACCTCCTCTAGCATCTCCTCATCTCCCATGATGATCCTCTTATAGAGGACCCACTCTGCCTCATCCATCTTCGCCTCCTCCTCTCCTACCTACTCTCCATGTCCTCCACACCACCTCCCTTGACCCCCATAGCCTCTGGTTCTGCAATCTCCACTGCAAACACCTTTGCATGTTGCTTCTCAACCTATACCAACACCTCTACTATGGCCCTGACCTCCAAATGATCCTCCTCTATCTTTTCCTCCTCTCAGATGGGTGGTAGTTGCCTACCCTCCTGTTGTCCTCTATCCCTCCTCCTGGCCTATCTATCTTCTCCACCCCATCCTCATCCTCCACCACCCCCATCATCCCCCCATACCCCACTGTCTCCATGTCCTCCATCTCCTATACCTCTCCCACCTCTACCTCCTTGGAAACCTCTCAACCCTTTGACTCTGCACTCTACTGGAATTCGCTACTATGGATCGGTCAAAGGAATCAGTCAGTGAATCTTCCACCAATCATCATACTCTGGTGTGGTACCCGCATTAGCCTCCCCTCCTTGCCACTCCCAATCCAATGCCTACATAACATGGATCTCCTACTTAGTTGTGGTAACGACAATCTATGGAACCCATGAATGCACCTCGTGGGAGGATCGCCCATACTCTACTCTACCCATACAAACTCCTTTCCTCTCCCCAAACTGTCTTCACACCCTCTTTGGGAGATACATCTCAATGATGTGTTGACTCTGTATTGTCCACTTGATAAGATATCTAGGCTATTTTCACAAGGTAAGTGGTCGTCCTCATCTATCCATAGCTAGAAAGTCTTGTAAGGTCTCCAAATTAAAGTCACCAATGTATCTATGCCATGCCTCTAGTAGCCCACATCACCAACATGAGTCTAATTCAAATGCCCCATGATATAGATAGGCATATGGTGTGGTTCCCATTCCCTGCCGAACCACTGGTGGCCGAAACACTGCTATGTTCTCCCATGCCCAAATTGTCAGCAAGGTCACACCACAGCTCAAGCTCAGACCCTCTTTGTACACAATATCATGCAACCAGAAATATAGCATAGCCAATAGACATGGCCCCCATACATAACCTATCCTGTGTCAAACCATCGATCCCAACATCTCTCCCAAACCAACTGGGAAACCATGATCCCTACGATTTGGAATCATCACCCTTGCTATTAGCGCACACAGAACACAGTCAAACCAGTTAGATCTCTCCGCTAGGATCTCCCACCAAATCTCATATCCCTTGAACCTAAGCTCAACATCATCCTCAATCTCATAGTACTCATGCAATGCATGTAGTCCTTGAGTTGGGTCGTATCGTACTGGCTCACCATGAATGGGTAATCTCAATATCCTATATACATCCTCCAGGGTGACTATCACCTCCCCTATTGGAAAATGGAAGCTACTCATCTCCGAGTTCCACCACTCTGCTAGTGTTGTTAACATGCCCCTATTCACCCTAATGATGACCATATATGTCACATAGAACAAACCCAACTCCAACAATGCATCCTTCTCATTGTCTCCTAACTAGTCTCACAATCGGAACGCATCTGGCCTAGAATCTTATGTATAAATAGGAGGAAGATGCACTTGATGTCATCAGACAAACCAATAATGTCAATCTAAAACCTTCATTTAACCTATCAAACCTAAATTGACCAAGTCAAACTTTCCTAGTTCGGGGGAATTTTTAATCAGGTGATTGTGTCACAATTTTTATCCAATGCATCACATAAATTATAACTAGCCCACAACTGCAAATGTGTCACACGCCTAACACATGCGTCACTTGGACCCATGTATGCATCGCACCCAGTCACTTGCATCTTTCCCGATCGCATATGTGACCCAAAAAGTCAATTGTGTTGCACAATTCCATGTGTTGCCCCACAAATGCACTTGCATCGTGCCAAGATGATTGCGGTGAACCGCTTATCGAATGCATTGAATGCGATGACAAATGTGTCACATGTCGTGCGATGCAATTGTTTGCTAAATTATTTCCAAAACTAAATGCACATGAAACAAAAAAATTAAAACATGGGTTCGAAGTACGTACCAAGGTGGGCACTCCCTCAGGATGACAGTTTGTGTGGATCTGATATCACAGTGGGAAGCCTCTGGAATTGCAGAAATTTTTGCTACCTACTCACTCTAAGCTCTCACAATTTCTAAATTTGGAATGTGAAAATGATCCTTTTTCAAATTCAAATTTCCATTTATAAGTCCAAATTTATGGTTTTTGACTTGCCTTGCCTTCTGGTTGCACTTTTTGACAACCTTGACCTTGAATTTGACCATGTTTTTTATTTTGATCCTCAATTCTATCTTCACCATCGAATTCCTAGCCATCCTTTTGTCTTATCAAAACAATTTTCCAAATTTTTGAAAATCTTTGAAAATTTGTCAAATTTTCCCAAGGGGGCATACCTATACCCTGCTATCACCAAGACATCCTAGAGCATCTCCCAACCAAATTTCTTTGAAACAACATGATGAAATGCATTATGTCAAAGAGGGGCAAAATGTAGACACTGAAAAATGTCCTAAGTCTGCGAGCACCATTTTTTTCCTGGTTACCGTCCTTTAATAATTGAATAATTTTAATTATTCAATTATGTTCGATCATATTCCTCTATTAATTAAATAATTTTTATTTATTTAATTAATTCACCTTCTGATCTATATTCTAATTTGATCAATTAAAATTATTTAATTGTATCACTAATATACCCCTATCTTCAATAATTAAATAAATCTTTAAATTTATTTAATTATTTCTCTTTCATATATAGTGAGATAATAATAATTTATTATTTGACCTTTTATTCTTCTATAATTAAATAATTGTCAAAATTATTTAATTATGTGTCATTCCTCTCTTTTGAATAAATAATTCAAATTGATTATCCTTGACCAATTTCCATTTCTCCATTTAATTAAATCTCCTTTTTCATTTTCTCCAAAAAAAATAATTTGAGTAAATTATTTATTTCCACTTGTCCCTCTCCTCCATTTTTGAATAAATAACTTATGCACCTTTTCTGGTCAAAGATGCCCTGTCATTAGCCCTTTTTATAGCCTTCATTACTATCATAGCCATCAAGCATCATGGCTGTCAGTGTCATGCCTATCATAATTCTTCCAAGATTGGCATATTCTTGGTGCATCAATTCTAGACCATTGATCTTGGCATCTTTCTGGAGGCTTGATCTTGGCCATCCATTTCATAACCTCCCTCTCATGCATCCTCATATGTCGATCTTGGAATCCTTCTAGAGGTTTAATCTGGATCGTCCATTCAAATGGTTTTCTATAAAAGTAACCTTCTTCCTCCATTTTCAAATTAACAGTTAATTGTCTCCAACTTTCTACTTACCATTTACGGGTATTTGTACATGTGAAGCAACAAATATGAGGGAAAAGATTGCAAAAAGGAGAAATAGAAGAGAAAGGAAAGTCATTCAAGTTTCAAGCATGGGGAGTGTTTTGATTTCATGTTCTTATTTTCTCATGTTTTCATTGTTTTCTCTTGTTTAGGTGTGGTTAATAGTCTAGAGGTGTTGGTTGTCACTTTTTCTAGGTGAGGAACTCAAAACCCCATCTTATAGGTAAATTATACAGTTTAAGGTTAAATGTTGCAAACCATGAATTTTCATTGTTGGAAATTACTTAGGAGTGTTCCATGATCATTTGTATCTCAAGTCAAGCTTGCATTGAGGTTTCCATTGTATCTTTCCTGTCAAAGTGTTGGTCATTACTTTTGGTAAAGTATGTCATTGTTAGGGATTGTTAGTGTGACAAATTGCATGAAGTCAATTAGTGTGTCAAAAGTGATTGAAATCTTGTTGTCCCACCATTTTATGTTGTTCCACCCTTTCAAAATGTACTTTTCCATCACTGCTAATCCAATAGCTCAAATGGTTAGTAGGGATAAAGGATGTTGTGTGAATGAAATATTGGAACAATTTAAATAGAAATCAAACACATATTAATAAGACATTAAATCAGAAAAGCTGAAAAAGAAAACAAAAATATGCAAACCATAATAGCAGCTTCCCGAAATCATCTTATCTTCCTCTAACTCCAGCGTTTTGTTGGTTTCGAATGGCTCTCAGATCCAGCAGATCGAGCTCAACAAAATGACAGCTAAAGAACAAGATTTTAAAGTGTGCAAACTATGCCGAATGCAAAAGCTATGTTAGGATGAGAGTATGGCTGCGATATTGAAACCAATATGAATACATAAGTTGATTGGCTGATTCGATCGATGGCCTGGATTAAGCTTGTTCGAATGGACGGCGAGAGATTTCTAAAAGTGGAGAGAAGAATGGAAGGTTTCCCTTTTCTTTCAATTTTCGTCATTGAGTTTCAAAGGGAAACTTCCATTTCGAAGAATGAGTCAGGAATTTGGAAGGGTGAGTTTAGTGTGAGTTAGAAATTAAATAAAATATATTTATTTAATTTGGAAGTGAAGATGAAAATGGAAATCCGCATAATTAAATAAATCATATTTAATTATGTTTTAGAAATGAAATTAGAGGAAAATATTTAATAAAATATTTAATATTTTAAATTGAGGATGAAAAGAATATTCTATTATTCGAATATTCAAAAATATTCAAACTTTAGAACAATATGATAATCAAATATAAATAAATTATAAAAATTTATTTAATTTAATTAAGCGGAATGTGGAAGGTGGGATGAAGAAGATATTCCATTATTTAAATATTTAAAATATTTAAACTTTAGAATAATACGATAATAAAATATAAATAAATTATGAAAATTTATTTAATTTAATTAAGTGGAATATGGAAATGTTAATAATTAAATAAAATTATTTATTTAATTAAGGTAGAAGAATTTAGGAAATGAATGATATAAATAAATGATTAGATCTATTTATATGTAGATGACTTTAGGGGAATTAATTAAATAAATCATATTTAATTAATTAACAAGCTTAATCATGACCATTTTTAGACGTATACATTTTGCCCCTCTTTGAAGTGATGTGTAAAACACATTGCTTCAAAGAAAATATTTTTTTTTTTACCCCTGGTATGCTTTTGATATTTTTGTTGATGATGCCCCCTCGGGAGGTAAATCACAAATGAGAGAGAGAGTGGTTTAGCTCGCAATAAATGATGAAAAAGAATGTCCCATTTTGAAAATAAAGTCAAAAAGGTAGCAAACTTACCCTTGGTTTGACCTTTAAAAGGTAAAAAGGTGAAAAAGAGAAGTCATTTGCATTTTTTACTTTAGTGAATATTGTAGCACTGAGAGTGACATCGCGACATGGAGATCCCTTATCATCACCACCGATTCGAGAGATCACGCCGATACCAGAGGCCAGCTGCGTACGAACCACCGGTGAGTCAATCTGACCTCCTGTACTTTCAAATTTTTCCATTTGAATCGTAATTTTTTCATTTTTCTGTGGTTTTTTTCTAATAATGACGTTTGTGTGCATCTATGATAGTTTAGGTGCTTTCAAAAAATTTAGACGCGCTTAGGGTAAAAACAAATGCACATATAGTACTAGTTTGAAATTGTTAGGATAAAACCAGTTTAGTGCATCCCGTAAAAACTAGTGCGCATATAGGGTATGATAGAAAAATTTAGGAGTAAAGCACTTTTAGGGAAAACAGTGGCGCATAGAGTAAAAACGTGCATCCAATGAGTTAAGTTGCGCTTAGGTGAGTTAAAGTTGCGCATATGGGAAAACGCGCATAGGCGATATGTTTTAGCACATCTGGTGAAAAAAACGGCACATACGAGATTTAGCACATCCCGTGAAAATAATGGCGCATATGGGTTTGAGCGCATAGAGTCCACAGAGTGGCGCATATGGTAAAATAGGCAGAATTGATGTTTTGATGATAGGAATGTGAAAATGATGACTTGTATTGCCTCCTTAGTCAATAGATGGTGAAATTGTCATGTCATCATGTTGATATGGATAGAAATGATAGAATAAACTAATTGATTGATTGATAACTTTGCTTCCTAGAGTAGAAAACAAAGAGTAGATTGAACTGATAACTTTGCTTCCCAAAGTAGAAAACAAAGAGTAGATGGTTGACTTCTGATAAATTTGCTTTTTGCGATAGAAAGCAAATAGTAATTGATGGTAGAACAGATTTGATATGATATCCAGCTAGATAGATTGTGTGTTGGTTTTCCTTGATAGGATTTGTGTGATATGGATCGTTAATTTGATGCATTGATATGAGTCATCGACATGGGTCATTGATATAGTTCACTGATATTGGTCACTGATATAGGTCATGTGATATAGATTACCGATATAGGTCACTGATAGATATGAGTCTAATTGATGTTGTTTGAATGATTGATATGATTCTGATGAATTATCCTTGTGATGAAAATATGAGGTTTTCAAAAACCTCCAGATCAAAGAGCGACACTCAGCAGGATGGGATAGGATTCCCGAGTTGACACCTGTTGATATAGCCTTGATAGATACATGTGGTCTAAGATCCTTATTGGCGATGCCGCCAATTTGGGTCAACAGAGGATTGTTGACAACACTGATAGAGCAATGGTACTTGGAGCACAACACCTTTCATATGCTGACTAGTGAGGTGAGAGTGACTCCTGAGGAGGTGTACAGGATATTAGGTATCCCCGTGGTTGGAGCCCTTGTGTATTATGATCACAAGGAGCTTGGGGGTACAGATGCTATGAGGAGGGTGTACGGAGATGCATAGATTGCTGGGTACTGGGTACCGTGGAATGACTTTCGAGGCTATCCAGCCTTGCGGTAGTTTTGGGTGCATTCATTGGAGGTCTCCTTTGTCCGGATCGCCAGGAAAAGGGATTATCAGTGGGATGGGGCAGGATTCTAGAGCAGATGCTGCTACAGCCGCGGAGGTATGCATGGGGGAGCTGCATGCTAGCGCATCTTTATCATGATTTGCATCAGGTGGTATATAGGGGTTCATCCAATTTGTCTTGTGGGGTGACAGTGCTGCAGATTTGGGCATGGAGATGGCGAGGGAGGCCGAGTACTACAGAGTCAGATACGAGGAGCTGTGTCCTCCAGATTGCAGAGAGCCATACCCGCAGTCCCATAGTAGGAGTAGGAGTAGATCTCAGACACACACACAGAGTAGGGGAGTGACCGGACCTCGGCAGGACCCAGATGTAGGCACCAGTGGCAGGCCACCTCCTTCTAGACCAGCACCATCAAGGGCATCGACCAGTTAGTGGATATAGTGCACATATGTGTACCATTTTTGGAGCATGTATACCAATTTTTGATTGTATCTCATGTATTTCTCTTTGGACATTTTAGTTTCATTGGATAGTTGGATATTTGTATCATTTTTTATGAGTGATGATATGCATCGGCGATGATTATTTTGGATTATGTTTTGTGCGCTTATGAGATGATGATGTGATATGCATTTATTTCTATGTGTTATGATCTGATGACTAACATGATATGCAGGATGATTCGATTATCATGTTATTATGATGATGATAATGATTTGATAATGTTTACTAACGATGTCATGCAGATGGATGTATGTATGTATGGAATGTGTATTTTCGGATTTTACAATGCAGGTAAAGGATGATAATATGAAAAATGAATGTTGTGTTTCATGCTATGCATTATGAACTTTGTATGATAAAATGGTGTGATATGATGTAAAATGATTTGAATAGTGATATGAAATTGATATGAGTAAATAGTGATGAGATGTGTGATGAAAATATAATGATTTGTAATTGGAATGAACAGATAAATGAAATGATAAGTGATGATGATAATGATAAGGAAATGATAAAAAATGTTAAATGAGAATGATAATGAAAGCAACAAAATGAATGATAATAAAACTGAAATGAAAATGATGAAATGATAATGGGAAAGAAAAATGATGAAATGATAATGATAATGAAATATGAAAGGATAATGATAATGATATGTTTAAAATATAAATGATATGAGATGTTAAATGATAAATGATATAAGATATTAAATGATAACTGATAGTGTTAAATGATATGATAATATGAAATGATAAATGATAGCGAAATGTTAAATGATATGATAATGAAAATGAAATGCGGATGAAATAATAATGGAATGATAATGGATAATAAGATAAATGAGAATGAATAAAATGAATGAAATGATGACAATAGTAATGAAACTAATCTAAATGATAATGGATGAAATGAAAATGATAATGAAATGATAATGATAATGAAATGATGAAATGATAATATTAAATGATAATGATATGAAGCGGAATTATTAAATGATAATGATAATGAAATAATAACGAATGGCTAATGATATGAAATGAAAATGATAAACGATATGGAATGATAATGAATGGATATGCATGAAATGAGGATGAATATGAAATGATAAATGAAAATGAAATGCAAATGGAATGTTGATGAAGTGATAATGGAAATGCAACTAATATGAAATGATGAAATGATAATGAATGCCATAATGAAATGATATGAAACTAATATGAAATGATAATGAAAAGGCAATGATGAGATGATAATGCTAATGAAATGATGATGAAATGATAATGACACAAATGTTTGCATTGTCCTCCACAAATAGTCCAAAGAAATATGACAACGATTGACCTTTCAAAAACTCTTGATGCAAATCCAATATGCAGTTATGTACAATGACCTAAAATGAACTGCAACTAAATGAAACTGACCATTTTGTTGAGCCTTTTGGTGAGCCTTCTTAAATCATCATAAAGCGTTTGAAAATGTTGGAAGTGTGTACAAGCATAAAAGGGGAAATTAGCACCAATGATGACCTGAGTACAGCTTTCATGATTTTTGATATAGCAAGTGAACACAAGCATCTAGGTATAATTAAACCGAGATGACCCGAGTATTTCTTGCATAAAAAGACAAAGATTAACCACCATCTAATGCAAATTTGGAACTATCATCAATGATAAACTTTAGAAAATAACGTCTCGCAACATACTTGCAACAGATAAATGATTAACCTCCAGATAGCAGACAAAGAAAAATCATCCTCTTTCCTTTCCACTCTAGTTCAGTACATCATTGAGTGTGCTCCAGAGAAATGATACTGAAAATTAAACAACCATTCATTGTTCAACAATGAAATACTGTGATTCCAAACATTATTCAGATTAGAGATCATCCAGATATGAGTCATGGTAGGGTACGCAACTGAAATCTACTGTGATACAGATCAATGATTGAATGTTTTGGTTGGATTTGGTTGTTTTGTTTTACCTTATTGGTTTTGATGTCATTGTCTCACTGTTTTGGTAAAATCTGAAAGTTGATTGCCCCCAGTATGCCCATGTTGGCCCTTGGTATCAACACAATTTGTTGAAATGAACATGTACAATAGTCAAGCCATGGTAAGACGTTATCGCTTAAGGCAAATGGTGATATCATGGTGCTGGTATGACCCCAAGATGATGGAAAAGATACATGAAAATGAAGGTTGAAAAGTTAAATGCAGAACATGAACTAATATATGGAGAGCCCCAAATAGCGTCTATTTACCATATTTTCACTATTTGTTTGTATTACATTTTTATTGTCAATAGACTGCATGTTTGCCAGGTTTTCACCTTGACTTTCCTCTTTCTTTTCTTTTTCTGAATTTATTCAGACTTTTTCTGATTTTTTTTTGGATTTCTTCAGGACTTTTTCTAATTTTTTTTTGGATTTCTTCAGGACTTTTTCTAATTTTTTTAGGATTTTTTTAGGACTTTTTTTGATGATGATAACCGCTTTAGACATAATACTTTTTTAGGTGCATGTTGTTGATAGGTTTGTCAAACAGGTCCCCTTTTGGCGTTGATAGCTTGTAAGCTCCTGAACCATAGACTGCGATAACCACATAAGGACCTAGCCAATTTGGTTTGAACTTTCCTTTATTCTCTCTGTCTTGCTGATTGCATGGGTTCTCTTTCAAAACAAGATCACCTACCTGAAAGGTACATGGTTTTACTTTGTGATTATAGCTGTGAGACATCATCTATTGATATGCTTTCAAGTGATCAGCTGCTCTCTGTCTCTTCTCATCTAGGAGTTCAAGCTCTTGGAGTCGGGAAACTCTGTATTCATCATCTGTTGTGAGGCCTTTCAATGATACTCTAAGTGAGGGAATCTCAACTTCTAAAGGTAGTATGGCCTCTACTCCATAGACCAGAGCAAATGGTGTTGCTCCTGTTGGCGTGCGGACACTGGTTCTATAGGCCCACAAGGTGGGATTGAGTTGCACGTGTCAATCCTTTCCTGAATCATTCACAGTCTTTTTCAAGATTTTCAATATTGTTTTATTTGAGGCCTCTGCTTGGCCATTCCCTTGTGGATAGTAAGGTGTTGAATATTGATGTTGAATGTGAAATCTCTCACAAAGTTCATCAACATCTTGGTTTTTGAACGAAAGTCCATTATCTGTAATAATGGAGTTTGGAATGCCATACCGACAAATAATATAGTTGAGTACAAATGCTAATATTTGTTTACTGGTGACTTTAGTAAGAGGGACTGCCTCAATCCACTTGGTAAAGTACTATGTGGCTGTGATGATGAACTTATGCCCATTCGATGAAGAAGGATGAATCTTGCCCACTAGATCTAACCCCCATTGAGAAAATGGCTAGGTTGGCGTAAATGGTTGAAGTTCCTGCGTAGGAGCATGAATGAGATTCCCATGAATCTAACATTTTGAGCATGTTTTCACAAAAGTGAATGATTCCCTCTCCATTGTAGGCTAGTAGTAACCCATTCTAATCAATTTCTTGGATAAGGTCAGTCCACTCGAATGAGTACCACAGATGCCACCATGAACTTCTTGTAAAGCTTTGTCAGATTCCTCACGTTCAAGACATCGGAGTAAAGTACCATCAAGAACGCAGCGATAAAGGGTGTCAACGATAAGAGTGTAGCGAGCAGATTGACGAATAAAATTGTGTTTTTGGTTACAAGATAAATCAGGTGGTAAGATATCATCTTTAAGATAGGCATAAATTTTTTCATACCAAGGTGAATCAGATCCTACCAAGTGGCAAATGATTTGGCTTTCAGGGGTATCATAAGCAGGTGTAAATGATTGTTCCACCAGAAATTCATAACGATTCGGAGTTTCTAGGAGTTGTAATAATGATGCAATCGTAGCCATGGCGTCAGCTGCCTTGTTATCAAGCCTTAGAATTTGTGTGAATTTGATGTCCACAAAGTATTTCTTGAAGTCGTCCACCATCTTTTTATAAGGCAACAATTTGTCATCTTTGGTCTGATAATCATTATTGATTTGATAAATGACTAGTTGCGAGTCGCCATACACCTATAATTCTATAATTCTCCATTCCAGTGCTATTTTGAGCCTAATGATCAATGCTTCATATTCGGCTATGTTGTTGGTGCATGGAAACATCAGCCTATATGATCGAGGAATGGTGTGTCCTCGAGGGGTGACGAAAAGTATGCCTACCCCCGATCCATGTTGAGTGAAAGAACCATCAAAATATAAGGACCATAGTTTCTTGGATTCTGCAGTAAAGACATCAACATCTAGAAATTCAATGTGTAGGGGATGATCTGCTTGTAGTGGTGCTTCATCTAATTGATCAGTGATAACCTGTCCTTTGATTTCCTTGTGATCAACATAATGGAGGTCGAACTCACTCAGAATCATTACCCACTTTTCTAACCTTCATGTTAATGATGCTTTGCTCAACAAATACTTGAGTGGATCAATCTTTGAAACCAGATTGATTGTATGGGTCAACATGTAATGCTGAAAATTTTGTGAAGCAAAGACTACTACCAAACAAGCCTTCTCGATAGAAGTGTAGTTGAGTTCATGACTTGTCAGTGTTCTATTGATGTAATAAATTGTATGTTCCTTTCCTGTAGAGTATTCTTGCACTAGCAGTGCCCCCAGAGATGTCTCTGTTGCAGCAATGTATAAGATTAGTGGTTTATCTAGATTTGGTGGTATGAGAACTGGTGGAGTCATCAAATACTGTTTGATTTGTTGAAATGCCAATTCACATTTGTCATCCCACCTGAAAGGAACATTCTTATGCAGTAGATGTGTGAAAGGTAAACTTTTGTCAGCCAATTGTGCAATAAACCTTCGTATAGACTGTAGTCGTCCCTGTAGTGATCTCAACTGACTAATGTTCTTTGGTGGAGGAATTTCCATGATTGCCTGTACTTTCGTGGGATCTACTTCAATTCCTTTTTCTGAAACAATGTACCCCAAGAGTTTTCCAGATTTGACTCCAAAAACACATTTCTTGGGGTTGAGGCGAACTTTGAATTTCTCTAATCTTGCAAATATTTTGGATAATATTTCAAGATGTCCTCTGGTGTATGATTTTTCCAATATGGCATCTACATAGTCTTCCATGAAGATATGCATCATGTCATGAAAGATTGTAGTCATGGCTCTTTGATAGGTAGCGCCAGCATTCTTTAGACCAAAAGGCATGACGTTCCAACAATAGGTTCCCCATGGGCATGTGAAAGTTGTTTTCTCCTAGTCTTTAGGTGCAATCTTGATTTGGTTGTAACCAAAAAAACCATCCATTTATGAGTACATGGCATGGCTAGCTGTCAGATCAACTATAGTGTCAATGTTGGGCAGTGGGAAATCATCCTTAGGACAAGCTTTATTAAGATCTTTGAAATCTGTGCATATTCTCACAATTTTATCTGGCTTAGATACGGGAACAATGTTGGAGATCCATTATGCATAGTCAATTGGTCTTATGAAGCCCACGTCAAGGAGTTTTATCAGTTCTTCCTTAACCAATAGTGCAACATGAGGGTGCATCTTTCTGAGTTTTTGTTTCACTGGCTTGGCCCCTGGTTTGATAGACAAATGATGCATGATAAGATCAGGATCAAGACTAGGCATGTCAGCATAAGACCACGCAAAATTTACTTGATTTGCTTTTAGGAATTCCATGAACTCTGGTATTTCTTTCTCTATCAATGATGCAACTAACTGTAAGATCCTTGGTTTTTCGAAAGTTTCAAGATTGACTGCATTTGTAGGCTCAATCAAGATAGGCGATCGTTCATGGTAGTGCTCCGAGAGAGTGTCAAGATTCCCATTGTCTGGTGCCTCAAAGAGGTTTTCACCATCTAATACGCTCTTTATTTTATCTTTTGTTTGATCTAATACTGCCAGATTCTAGTTTTCACCATTAGATCTTTCTTTTTTGTTTTTACTTTTGCAGCTGGGAGACTTGATACTCTCCTGATAAAAAACTCTATGTCAAAAATCGCTGGTGGAACAATCATTCGTATCATCTGCGGAAAGGAAGTTTACAATAGCTTCATCACTTGGAAACATAGGTATATTGATAGGTTCAGTTGAATCCCAATCAATGAAATCAGGATAAATTAAAGGTATTGGATCGTCAGGTTGTGTGAAATCGGCTATGATTATGGTCATAACGGAGTGGTCTGTAGGATCTGAGGTATGAGGTGGGTCAATGATGATACTGTCCTCGTGATAGTCTTGTTCGTTTAGATCTGACTCAGTATCACTAGAATCATAGTTGATTTGTGGTTTAGATTCTTATGGTTGGGACCCTGACCCCTCACCTTCATTTAGAGTTGGGGCATACTGGTGTATTACATCAACCTCTTTGTCCCTCTATAATTCATCATTATAAATGGTGTCCCATTCATATTTAGCAGAGTCTGTGTCAGAATTGTTATCCAAAAAGTTTTGAACTATTGCCAAACATGCTTCTCATGAATCTAATCCTTCTTGTAATGTGAAGACAGTGCCATGCAGTTGTTTGGATGTGCTTTCTTTGGAGTGAGTATCATAACCTAATCTAGTTTTCTCTTTTGCAGCAAGTTTGCGGAGGTGAATGGGTTCAACTACTCCTTCCTTCCTTTTTCCAATAGGACCTTTGTCATAGCCCATCTTCTACATGATTGAGTACCCTTTTCCATATTTTTTTGTGGGTAGTTTGAGATTGGAGACTGCTTCTTCTTCATCTTTATAGAGCCAGTTTAGAATTTCTGTATCCTCAGGATTTTCCATGGGGAATTTTTCTTTGATGAATTGTCCATTAAATTTTGTGATTGGCTCTATTGGTGGTTGCTTTGATGTTGATGCTGCCGATATTTGATGTTCCCTTATAGATGGTTGTCCATGTGATCGAGGTGATGTAGGTAGATTGGCAAGACAAAGAGAGTATTCTCCAACTCCATGATCCTTGAATTTTATCTTTTTGTCAAAACTATTGGTCAATTGACTGATTTGTGTGTCAATCTTCAGAGAGGTACTAGCATGAGCTTCTTGATTATTAGGAACCAAAGTATCCTGACTAGCTTTTATGTTGGCACAAGTTTGAATATTGGAATTATCAGCAGGTATTGTGATTTCCTATCCATCATAAGGAAACCTAAGACATTGATGATAGGTTGATGGGACAGCTTGCATGTCGTGGATCCAAGGACGACCCAACAGGATGTTATATGTAAGATCATGGTCCAAGACTTGACAGAAAGTATTCTTTATAATAGGACCTACTCTGATTGGCAGCATGATCAGACCCTTGGATGATCTTTCTTCATCAATCATAAGCTTTTATGGTAATCTTTCTTCTGAAATCAATGGAATCTTCAGAAAATCCTAAAGCTTTAACCAACTTCATAGTACAGATGTTCAAACCAGCACCTCCATCTATTAGAACTCATCTAATACGAAACTTGTGAATCATGACTTCTAAGTATAATGATGAATTATGGGGATGAGTTATGTTAATGTCATCTTTTTCAGAGAATGAAAGGCAAGTGGGTGAGGACAAGTGTCCTACCATGGCTTGAAATTGATTCACATCCAAGTTAGTGGATACATTAGTTTCAATAAGGGCTTTTTCAAGAATTTCTTTATGGGTTGGAGAAATCTTCAATAGTTCCAGAATAGAGATTTGAGCGGGGGTTTTCCGAAGTTGATTGACCAAATCATATTGATGTTGAGGTGGAGGTTCAGTGGTTTTTGAAGAGGCCCCTTTTAAAACAACTTTAGCGTGTGCTCTTGTTGTTGTGTTGACTTCTCTATATTCCACCTTCTGGTTGACTTTAATGACATTCACCCACTCGTCGTCTGCACAAAGATGATTGATTATATGATCATCATTGATATGATTCACATTTTTTTCAGAAGACTCACCCTTTTGATAATTGGGCAAAGGGTTGCGAAATGCTTGGTGGTCTGCGTTGGTTTGTTGATTTTCTTCTATTGTGATGATGTCATTGTCAATCAAGTCTTGAATGGCATTCTTCAAGGCTTGGCAGTTGTTCGTGCGATGACCTTTGCATCGATGATAATCACAATAGTATGCCTCATTCCATGATGGAGGCTTTACACTGGGTTCATAATTTCGTTGAGGTGACAAAGTAATAACATTTTTGGCCATCAACTCTTTGAATGCAGATTCTACAGATTGGCCCAGTGGAGTGAAAGTTCTTCTATTCGAGAAGAATGAAAATCTTTGTGGATTTGAATTCGAGGTGTTCCCTAAGGAATTGTGATTGTTATTGGTTCCTCGGTAACCTTGGTTGTTGGAAGTCCCTTGATTGGGAGCAGAGTTTTGATTTATATTGTTCCTCAGAGGAGGAGGATTATTTCCATGATTTGCAATCAAGTTGACATTGTTGTTGCGAGTGTTTGGAGCACTAAGGATAAATGGTTTGGTTGAGGCATGATTCGCATCAACAACACCATCATTCACCATATTTTTGTTGCGAGTCCAAAATTTGGACTTGTCCTGATTATTGTGATGGTTGGATGAGCTAGTATTGTCTTTGTCATGTTTTATTATCCCTCTTTTAACCAAAGCATTTTCGATGGTTATAGCATCTCAATCATTTTCTCAAAAGAAGGACAATGTAAGTTCAAATGATAGCTCATTTCTGAATTTAAACTGTTAATGAAGGTAACCATCTTTTCCTTTTCAGGAACAGGACGTGGATACCTGACAAACATTCTTCTCCATCTCTGAAGAAATGTAATGAAAGATTCACCAGGTTTTTGTGCAACTTTGCAAAGATCTATCATGGTGATTTGGTGTTGTATGTTGTAGGTATATTGTGATATGAATAGATTGATCAATTCTTCAAATGTCCAGACGGGAGGTGTAATTTTAGATAGCCATTCCATAGAGTGAACTCCCAAGATCCTTGGAAACAATTGCATCAAGTAAGTGTCTTTGTGAGTGAATTCCAATGTCATGTTTCTGAAGTCTCTAATGTGATCGATTGGATCCATTTTCCCATTATAGCAATCAATTTTGGCATTTCACAATGCTTAAGGAATCATGTTTAGACTTCGGTCAAAAGGGTAAGGACAAATGTCCTTGAGAGTGTATTTCTTTGTGGTTGTTCCCCCTTGTAACTCTTTGATTTGTCCTTGAAGTGCCTTGATTTGTTGGGTCAAAGCACTAAGATCAGAAAGGGGTGTCTCTTCAGGTTTGTTTTTCAAATTTTCAGTATTGAAGTCATGAGGCAATTTAGCCCCTTGTTCGGCTAGATAGCGAAAATATTTTTCCTTATCTCACTGCAAGATCTTTTCAATGGCTTTACGGAATTTTGGATCTTATTCAGCCTCTCTAAGACATTCCTCATCTTGTTCCTCATCACTATCTATCTGTGTTTTGTTCATGTCTTTGTATTGGTGGAATAGATTTTCTTCTCTATTATCCGTATCTCTGTCAAAAAGTGGATTACGATTAATGATGTAAAGAGGATTGCTGCTTTCACCCTCTTCTTGAATGCTTTGAGTATGTCCTTCTTGTTGGATTTCATCCTTCAATTTATTGAATTGGGATCTTGTGAAGATAGGCATATGATTTTGAAAATTCTTCTAAACTTAGATCCTAGTTTTGACAAGTACGATAATGATGATCTGATAAGATGCAGTATCTTATGATATGATCAAGGATGCTCCTAATTTATTGATTGTGGCTTCCAATTGATGAAGGATTTCAAAATCCTATTGGGGAAGTTGAACCAAAAATTAGAAAGTTGTTTAAGAGATGCACTTCTTAAAGTTTTGATCTTTGTTTTTAAAGAAAGGTTCCAAAATCATTGAAGGATTTGATTGGGATGTGAAGGATATTCTATAGAAGGTTGTGGTATGTTGCCAAATTCAAGAGGTTGGTTATGATTATGCCATTGTGATAGAGCTAATCTCTGATAATAAGCTCAAGAATCTAAGGGATCTACAACATATTCATCAATGAATCCTCTAACAAAGTCTTGGTATCTATGAAGAAATCCTCGGTAGTGAAGCAAAAATTGTCAACTTTTGTACAAGAATTTTCTCTTTTGCAGTGTTTTCTTATATCCTAATGGTTTCTTGGGTTTTCTAATTCTCTTGGACACTGATTTCTTGGGAAATTTTGTTGATCTCCAATCTCTAAGCATGGGAAAGGTATTGGGAATGTTATTGGATCAAAGATATGAATTTTTTTTGAGTGATTTCAGTTGTTGTTCTTCATGTTCATTTTGGATGATCTCTTTATCTGAATTAATGTAATGGAAGACACAACAAACATTTTTGAAAATAGTTGTTCTTAAAGCCCTATACTAACATGAAGTGTTTGATCAAGAAAATGTTTTCAACAAAATGTTTTCACAGGTTTTGCACATGAAAGACACTTCAGACAGACTCACTCTTAATGCTCAAGTAGGTCATTCTAGTAATCAACAGCCCACATCTTAGAATTGTGTCGACTCACACAGCCGTGTCACCCCCAAAAGGGGGCCCGTGTTTTTGTCTTTTCCAGGCGCGTACTCAGAGTTACAGAAGTGGATATCGGATCCCCTGAGCAAACAGTCCTTGGCAGTTATATGGTGAGTATCTTGGGGGTAGATTCTTCCCTCCCCTTGCACTGTGATTATTAGAATGTTTGGAAACTGACTTCGGCTGGCCACTACACTAGGTTCGTAGTAAGGATTTCCGTTTGGTGCAAAAATAATAAACTCCCTCAGGAGACCTCCCAACCTTTAGAACAAAGGCTTTGGGGATGGTTATCTTGCATACTACCGGCAAAAGAGGGTTTCCCCATATTTGCTTTAAATTTTATAGTGGGGCAGAATAGCCTGACTTTGGCTTGAACCCACTTGAGTCGTTCCCGTAGGGTGAGTACTTTTTCCCACTATGGCAGGCTCTCTAAAGGATGTAATTAAAGCAGTGAAATTCATGAAATGAAAAGGCAAGTCTAGTATTTTGATCACCCAGTTAAGGGGAGAGCATAGACCTATTGCCACAGTCAAAGCAAGCAGATGTTCTTTTTAAATTCCAAATCACAATGATCTAATCTAAGTGAAGATATTGCTTCACCAAAAACAAGTTTGTTCAATTTTAACTGCAAGATCATTATTTGGTGACTATCCTAGATTGCTTCATTTTAAAATCTAGAAAAAGAAAAGAATTTTGTCTGCGAAAGGTGTCAGACTCAGAATTCTGTATTTTTGTTACAATCCATATGTGTCTGAACAGAAGCTATATGCACCGGAACAAATGCTATATGCGCCTAAATAGTCAATATATGCACCAGAACAAAAGCTAAATGTACCGGAACATAAACTAAATGCACCAGAACAAAAACTAAATGCGCCGCAATAAAGATTTATATGCTCTAAAAAAAGTTCACGCGTGCCAAAAGAGAAAGTAATTGTATGCGCCTAAACAGATACTAAATGCGCCTAAACAGATACTAGATGCGCCTAAACAGAAACTAGATGCACCTAAACAGAAACTAGATGCGCTCCAAAATCCTACAAAATAGAAAAGTTAAAACCCCGTATGCGCCACAGAACATTTCGAATGCGCCTAAATGCCAATTTTTTTTCAAAAATTTACTTCAGAACGCGGAAACTGTCAAAACAAACCTACAGATAACGTTAAATTCATGGGTTCGAGCCCCACGGTGGGCGCCATTTTATGTGTGAATGAAATATTGGATCAATTTAAATAGAAATCAAACACATATTAATAAGACATTAAATCAGAAAAGCTGAAAAAGAAAACAGAAATATGCAAACCGTAATAGCAGCTTCCTAAAATCGTCTTATCTTCCTCTAACTCCAGCATTTTGTTGGTTTCGAATGGCTCTCAGATCCAACAGATCGAGCTCAACAAAATGACAGCTAAAGAACAAGATTTTAAAGTGTGCAAACTATGCCAAATGCAAAAGCTATGTTAAGATGAGAGTATGGCTGCGATATTGAAACTAATATGAATACATAAGCTGATGAAAGTATGGCTGTGTAAATGCGTAGTCTAACCAAAGCTTGGATTTGCACCAGAATTTATAGAGTTTTCGAACGGATTTGATTGGCTGATTCGATCAACGGTCCGGATTAAGCTTGTTCGAATGGATGGTGAGAGATTTTCGAAAGTGGAGAGAAGAATGGAAGGTTTCCTTTTTCTTTCAATTTTTATCATTGAGTTTCGAAGGGAAACTTCCATTTCGAAGAATGAGTTAGGAATTTGGAAGGGTGAGTTTAGCGTGAGTTAGAAATTAAATAAAATATATTTATTTAATTTGGAAGTGAAGATGAAAATGGAAATCTGCATAATTAAATAAATCATATTTAATTATGTTTTAGAAATGAAATTAGAGGAAAATATTAAATAAAATATTTAATATTTTAAATTGAGGATGAAAAGAATATTCTATTATTTGAATATTCAAAAATATTCAAACTTTAGAACAATATGATAATCAAATATAAATAAATTATAAAAATTTATTTAATTTAATTAAGCGGAAGGTGGAAGGTGGGATGAAGAAGATATTCCATTATTTAAATATTTAAAATATTTAAACTTTAGAATAATACAATAATCAAATATAAATAAATTATGAAAATTTATTTAATTTAATTAAGTGGAATATGGAAATGTTAATAATTAAATAAAATTATTTATTTAATTAAGGTAGAAGAATTTAGGAAATGAATGATATAAATAAATGATTAGAACTATTTATATGTAGATGACTTTAGGGGAATTAATTAAATAAATCATATTTAATTAATTAACAAGCTTAATCATGACCATTTTTAGACGTATACAGATGTGAAGAGGGCTTAAGCCTCGGTTTCAATGAAAACCTTAAAGGGAGTGAATTAGGACAATCAAGTTTTGTTGAATCCGTATACACCTAAAATTGGTCTAGATAATCAATTAATTAAATACAAGTTATTTAATTAATTGACCTTTTAATTCATCAATTTATAGTTCATTTTATAATTCTTCCATCTTAAATCACATTCTTCTAATTTTAATTAAATAAACAAATTTAAATAGTTTGTCTTATTTAATTATCTTTCCTCTTATTAAATTTAAATTCTATAATTTAAATTTAGTCACATGTCTACAAATTTTCCTCCTTCCACCTCATCATATCATGTTTCAACAAATTGAATATGTTAAATATTTAATTTGGGCTTTTCCTTAACAAATTCTGAAACAAACTTGAGACACTTGGCTCTCTTCCTCCATTTATTCTCTCTCACACTTGGCAAGTTTTTTTATTAAAGGGAATAATCTCCTTTATTCTCTCCAACTTCTTCATCCTCCACCCTCGATCTCTCCAGCTAAAATATTGACTGTTGGTTGCTACCACATCAGAATATTCCTTGGAAATCCTATAAATGTAGCCTCATTCTACAACATTTCATATCACAGTCTTGAGTAATCTTACTTTGCAGAATTTTCATTAGAGAATTTGTGAGCATTTAGCAATTAGCATTTAGAAGCATTTAATTTAAAATCATGGCTTTATCATTAGTTGCATCATAGTTTACAATAGTTAATTACATCATTTTCATATCACTTTCATCAATAGCATCACAATATCATTATCATATCACTCATCAATCATATAGCTCAATCAATCATGTAGGAAAATTTCTAGCATCTCGTTCTTCAAGCTGTCATTTGAAAAGTCTTGTGCATACACAAAATCTAAGCCATAATGACTTGAGAAAATCCTTGAGGATAGAGAACAATAGGATGATTTTAGAGAGTTTATTTTTTTCAATTCAATTAGATTTTTATTTGATTCTCTCTAATGCAATGTTTCATTGATTGTGTGGTTTTATTACTCAGTCACATAATAGCCCCATTTTTATTAACATTTTCTGGAAGGTTTTGTTTATAGATTTGGACATGAACTTCTATGTAGCACACTCGTGGTTTCTTTTAGTGCATACGAAACATCTTTTAGTGCATCTAGACCCTGTTTTAGCACATCGAGATCATCTTTTAGTGCATTTAGGGGTTCTTTTAGTGCATTTAGTGTTTTTTTTAGCGCATTCAATAGTTTTTTCTAGCGCATTTAGTAGTTATTTTAGCGCATATATTTCTATTTTAGCACATCTAGTTTTCTTTGTAGAAACTTAAAATTTTGAGAATTGTTTGATACTTTCTATTTTGTAGGTACTTTTAAATGTTGTCAAAGACAATTATATCAAACTGCTAATGGTGTTTGCATGGGCTAGAGTTATTTTTGCTTTCTTTTGATTAAATTAGGCATCTAGTTTAATTAAGGCGTTAATGAACACCTTGTATACTATGCTTGTAAAGTGATAGGCCTATGCTCTCCCCTTCATTGGGTGACCAAAATGCCAGACTCACTCTTTCATGTTTTGATAGCACATTTAGAAGGCCTACCATAGTGGGAAAAAGTACTCACCCTATGGGAAAAACCTAAGTGGGAACAACTAAAGCCAAGTTTTTTGACCCACTATAATCAAAAGTGAATTTAAGGAAACTCACATTTCAATGGTAGTGTGCAAGATAACCATCCCAAAAGCTTTTTTTATAAAGGTTGGGAGGTCTCCTAAGGGATTTTATCCTTTTTTGCACCAAATAAAAACCCTTAATATGAACTTTAAGTGTAGAAGCTAGCCAAGTCAGTTTCCGAACATTTAAAATATTCATAGTGCAAGGGGAGAGAAGAATATACCCCCAAGATACTCACCATATAACTATCAAGGATTACTTGCTAAAAGTGGAGGATTTGACTTTGGTTAAGACTTGGGAAAGGTAAAAAAAGGGCACCCTCTAGGGGGTGACACAACTGTGTGAGCTGACATAGTTCTAAGATGTGGGTTGTGAAATTATTAATGGCCCTTGACATTAGGAGTGTTTGACCTATTTGCTCTTGTTCTATACCTATGGAAATCAAAGGAATCAGACCAAATTCTTGAACATACACTTGATGTTTAGTTCCTAGGTTTGAAAACAATTGTTTTACAACTTGTTGTTTTGTTTGGAATCATTTTTCAAGAAATCATCCATTGAAGAAGACTTAATTCACATAATTCACAAACATGAAAAAGCAGAAAAAAATCATTATACAGAAGTTTATCCCCTAAAAGCATCCATTTCACTGATTCAAAGCAAAATAACTAGAAAGACTATCAAAAACCCTGAACATTTCCAGTTTAGCGAATGCATTCCTTGTTTTAGTGCATACACAACATTTTCTAGTGCATCTAGGGCATTTTTTGGTGCATTTGCAGCATTTTCTTGCACATCTGGGTGACTTTCTAGTGCATCTGTTCCATCTTCCAATGCATTTGCAAATCTGTTTAGCACATTCATATATAGAGTACCAAGTTGAATCACATCTAGGGGTAGTCTAGCGCATCATTGGTTTATTTTAGCACATTTAACCCATTTTCTAGTGCATCTAAGTCATTCTCCAGTACATTTAGTTCATCTTTTGGAGCATTTAGTCCATTCTCTAGCGCATTTGATCCATTTTTCAACACATTGAGTCCATTTTCTAGTACATTTAAGGGACAGTCTAGTGCAACCAGGCTCTGTTTTAGTGCATCTAGCCCATCTTTTAGCACATTTATACCCTGTTTTAGCGCATTTAGTTCATTCACAACTAGAGATCTATTTTCACCATCTGTCTGAAAATTAAAATCACATTTAGGGATGCTTGTTAGAAAAAAATCATTCCTTAGTCACAACAATGTTTTAAACTTGGAGAAACTGGCCTTTACAAGTGAAATTCTTTAAACCAAACTAAGATCTAACACCTTAAAGTGCCTAATCATCAATCACATCTTTGATTGTTAAGCTAAGTTTCACTATTAGGATCTATCATCCTTCATCACAAAACAACGCTATACAATTAGATTTAACTTAGTCTCATCAATAGAATTTGTCATTCTATTTGACTTAGTTATTATCCTTGACACTCCTCCAAACAAAGATCAAAGTTAAGTGAAACTTTAACACTTGTATGCCCATTTTAACAAGATCCCAAAAACAAAAAACTCAAGAAAAAATAAATTGAAACTCAAAACACCATGGTTGAAGGTGAGGAAAATCCATTCCATAGATTCCAGCAACCTAAAAATGATGAAATCACTAAGGAAGACATTCAAACAACTCAACAAGATCCCAAATTCCACAAGTTCATGGAAAAGATGGGGAAAAATACTTTTTAATGCTAGCTCATCAAGGTGTGAAACTTCCACATTACTTTGATGTTAATCAATTGAAAGCACCAAAAATAATAGAAACTAATCCACCAAACACAAATCCAATGGCTACTTTAACTAATCAAATGAAAAATTTGCAACAACAACTTCTTGACATACAAAGAGGAACCACAAAAAGTTATCTACTGCAAGACATTTGTCCACATCCTTTTGACCAAACTGTCAACATGATACCTTTTCCCAAGCATTGTGAATTTCCAAAGTATGATAAGTACAATTGTAAAATTGATCCTATAGATCATGTAAGGGAATTTCAAACCATGAGCTTGGAATTTGCACATGAAGAGACTTATTTGATGAGATTGTTTCCATGAAGTTTGGGTGGAAAATGCATGGAATGGTTCTCCAAACTCCCACTAGGTATCAAATATTTTGAAGAGTTGGTCAATAAATTCATCACTCAATATTCCTACAACATCCAACATGAGATAACCATGAAGGGCCTTTGCAACACAAAACAAAAAAAGGGTGAATCATATCTTATATTTTTACAAAGATGGAGAATTTTTTTTTCCAGATATGTTTGTCCCATACCTAGAAAGGAAAAGATGGAAATATTCATTGACAATCTAAATGATGAGATGAGCTATAGACTTGAATTTCAATGTCCACCCACCTTTGAGAAAATGATTGAAAATGGGATCAAAATCAAAGAAGCCTGGTTAAAAGAGGAGTCTTAAAAATATACAATGAAGGAAACAACTTAGCGAACTCCTCCAATCATTATAACAACAATGATAAACCAAAATTTTGGTAAAGAAACAAGAATGCTTGTAACAGTGATGGTGCAGCTAAAACACAAAATGAAAAACCAGTCTTTAATCTATTAGGAATTACTCCCAAGACCAATCAAAATATCAATAAAAACAACAATAATAAAACCAATCAAAATAATACTGAATCTAAACCACAACCATATCAAATGTCATCAAATCAAAGAAGATTTACACCTTTGGGATAGTCACTCAAATTAGCATTAAAAGAACTTCTTGCAGCCAAGGTTATAACATTACCAGAGGCTTGAGATTGGGAACCAAGAGTTAAACCTTCATGGTGGAATGATGCACATTATTGTGACTTTCACAGAAACAAGGGCCATTAAACAAATGATTGCATGCAACTGAAACATTTGGTGCAATGTTTAATAGATAGAAAGGAAATGCCAATAGAAGGACCCCAAACAAATGTTGATCATGGAGCATTCAAAAATCCTTTACCTAACTATGAAAAGGGGGATTCCTCTTCATCAAACACTAGAGGGAAAAATGTGAACTATGTTTATGGTTATACCATTATCTGTATTGAAGCAGTTGATGATCAAACTAATGACATTGAAATCAATGAAAAAAAAGACCTTATTACAACTGAGAATCAAATTAGTGACACCATAATTGACCATGAACATGACATTGTTACAGTTGGTAATCAAAACAATGACCTTGCTACAATTGAAAATAAACTCAATAACATCAACATCAACATCAACATCAAATAACACCAATGACATCATACCAATAAATATGACCACAAACATTGCTGCAAATGATAATCAGATCAATGTCATTAAAATTAGAGAACAAAAAAGACAATTTACCAGTCAATGCAACCACAAGAGGGTAGGCCAAAGTAATATTGAAAGGAGTTGCATCTAAGAAACCTATTGCCCCTTCAACTCAATACAACATAGTTGACCAATTACAAAGAATTCTAGCTCAGATATCCATATTGGAACTCCTCAGCTCATAAAGAAATTCTGGAACAAGCTCTAGTGGCCACCATACTACCAAATAATCTACAAGTTTTTCAATTCCAAGCTATGGTGGGACACTTGACCATACCTCATTGCCTGTCATTTTCTGAAAATGATGATGTATCACTCACCCGTTCACATAATGTTTCCCTCCACATTGACGTTCTAATTCACAAACACTGGGTCAAATGTGTTCTAATAGATGGTGGAGTTGGCCTAAATATTTGCACTTAAAAACTTATCCGTACACTAGGATATTCAAAAAATGCAATTGATGCTAGAAGAAAAATCACTATAAAAGCCTATGATGATGAAGAGAGATCCTCCAAAGGATTGATAGTGTTACCAATTCAAGTGGGACCAGTTGTAAGAGATATAATCTTCCAAGTGTTAGACAAAGATTTGACATATAATATACTCTTGGGACATCCTTGGATTCATGAGATTACCATTTCAGCTAATTCCTATAATCCTCAATATTGCAACACACTCAAAACAATCCAAGATACTTTTGTACCACACAACATGGAATCCATCACTCCTAGTTCATCAAACAATGAAGGTCAAATTAGTTTGTTATCAAATCAAATAGAGAAAAGGGTTTAGTCAAAGGATAAAGGCATTGGTGATTCCACATCCTCAAGCAATGAAATTAAATTAAAATTTTTGTCAAAATTATTTGAAAAAAAAGTTTAGCTAAAACACAAAGGCATGGGGGAATATTCTTTTGAGCAATCATTATGTCTTTCATAGCTGATACCTTCTCCTAAATCCTATGAACAATCATCAACCTCAAGACAACAATTCTCACAACCAACAACCCTCTTTGATGATAAGTTTATAAAAGTAGAAACTCTAGTGGATGAATCTAAAGACAAGGATGTTTTAAACTATTTGTACAAAGATGAAGAAGCACCACAAACATCAACTTCCAATGTTTTAACAAAGCCATATGGTAATGGGTTTACAATCCTAGAGAAGATGGGATATGAGGGAAAAGGTCCTATCAAAAAAAGAAAAGAAGGTATCATAGAATCAATACAACCTATCATAACCAATTCAAAGGACAAAACAAGACTAGGATACAAAGAAGAGTCAAAAAGAAACCAAACAATAGATTTGTGAAAGAATTCTCCAATTGCAAGATAGTTCTAAAACATATTTGAATGAATATGAATGGGACTCGCTATCTGAAGAATCTTGTCAAGATAAGGAAATTGATGTGATACAAAGGTATGCAGTAACATGTATGGAGGGACAAAGTTTAGGATCTAGACCTTTAAAATTTGGATCACAACATATCAATGACTCTAGTGAAGATGATCAAACTTCGAGTGAGATAGATCCTTTAGAAGAGAGTAACATCATAGACCTTGACATTTCTATCGAACACTTTGACGATGTTGCTATCATGACACTCACCCCTTTTGACCTTAAAAAATCTAATGATTCCTTTCCATTGGTACACCCTGAACTAATTGACTGGGACCAAACAGGGTTGCTTGATATACCTATCTTTCCAAACAATGATGCCATTGTGAACTTCCTTTTCTCTGATAATCTTGAAACACGTCCCACCAGTGAATCTCATAACAAAGCTTCAGACAAGGGGAGTGCCAAATCTCTCAACTGCAAAACAATGAATATCAAAAATTGATCTAATGGTGAAAACCATTTAATGGCAGTATTAGATCAAGAAAAAGTAAAAATAAAGAGCACATATAACGGTGAAAACCTCTCTGAGGCACCGAAAGATGGGAGATTTGACACTCTTCCTGAGCACTATCATGAGAGATGTTTAGTGTTGGTTGAACCTACACAATCCATCAAAATTGGTATAGTTGAAACAATAGATACCCTACATCTAGTAGCATCCATGATAGAGGAAGAGAAACCAAGCTTTACTAAATTCTTTGAAGAGAGACAAATCAAATTTTCTTGGTCCTACACTAACATGTTGGGCATGGATCTAGAGCTTATCATGCATCATTTATCCCTACCGCCTAGAGTAAATCCGGTGAAGCAAAAGTTGAGAAAAATGCATTCATGCATTTCCCTTCTAGTGAAAGTTGAATTGAATAAACTATTAGATGCAATATTTATTAGACCTATTGATTATGCTAAATGGATCTCAAATATTGTACTAGTTTCAAAACCAGATAACATCATCAGGATATGTATGAATCTCAAAGATCTTAATAGGGCTTTCCCAAAAGATGACTTTCCTTTTCCTAACATTGACATTATCATGGATTTAACAGTAGGTCATGCAATTCTATCACTTATGGATGGATTTTTAGGCTACAATCAGATCAAAATAGCACCAAAAGATCAAGAGAAAACAACGTTCACATGCCCATGGGGTACTTTCTATTGGAACATCATGCCTTTTGAGTTAAAGAATGTTGGGGCTACTTATCAGCATGCGATGACCACTATATTTCATGACATGATGCACACCATTATGGAGAACTATGTGGATGAATTGTTAGCCAAATAATTCACTAGAGAAGGACATATGGAAATCCTAGATAAAATCTTTACTAGGCTATAAAATTTTAATGTGAAATTAAACCCAAAGAAATGTGTATTTTCTGTGAAATCAACTAAACTCCTAGGGTACAGAGTATCAGCTAAAGGCATTGAGGTGGATCCTGCAAAAGTCAAAGCAATCATGGAGATGCCTCCTCCTAAAAACATTAGCCAACTTAGATATTTACAGGGATAATTCCAATATATCAAGAGGTTCATAGTACAACTGGCAGATAAAACTCATCCTTTTAATCACTTACTACAAAAGAATGTTTCTTTCAAATGGGATGAAAAATGTGAAGCAAATTTTAATCAACTGAAACAATATCTAATGATCCCACCCATACTGGTACCACAAACTAAAGGAAAACCACTATTACTCTACATAACCACAATAGATGTATCTTTGGGCACTCTGTTGGCATAGGAAGACTTTGCGGGAAAATAAAGGGCTATTTATTACATCAGCAAAACATTGAATGGCTATGAAATCAACTACACATTCATTGAAAAGGCTTGTTTGGTGATAGTTTTTTCTACTCAACAATTGTGACACTACATGTTAACACACACCATCAAATTGATAGCAAAAATAGATCCATTGAAGTATCTACTCAGCAAAGCCAACTTAACTAGAAGACTAGCCAAATGGGTAATGATATTGAGCGAATTTGATATCTAATATGTGGGGAGAAAAGAAATCAAGGGCCAAGAGATAGTGGATCAACTATCTGAAGACCATTACAAGATTATCATCCCATGAACATTGAGTTTCTAGATGTAGACATTCTCACAGTGTCAACACAACAATGGGTGTTATACTTTGATGGATCTTACATGCAACATGGATCAGGTGTAGGAATCCTATTTTTCATGCCTCAAGGACACACCATTCCAACATCCTACAAGTTAATGTCTCCTTGCACTAATAACATAGCTGAGTATGAAGCATTGATCATTGGTATCAAGGTAGTCGTGGAGTGGAAAATCACAGAGTTACAAGTCTATGGAGATTCTTAATTGGTCATAAATTAGGTTAATTATGACTACTAGAAAAAGGATGACAAGTTGTTGTTGTATAAGAGAATGGTGGATAATTTCAAGAAGTACTTTGTTGAAATAAAATTTGAACAAATTCCAAGGGTGGACAAAAAATCTTTAGATGCTTCATGGCAACCATTGCATCTATTCTATAGATACTAGATAAATGAGCTTGTTATGAATTCATGGTGGAACAACTATTTAACCCCGCCTATGATAACCCTGAATCCCAAGTAATATACCATCTAGTTGGGGTTGATGCTTCTATCTATGTGAAGATCTACACCTATCTAAGAGACAATACCCTACCACCATATTTATCCTAAAATAAAAAATGTAACTTTATTCGACAAGCAGCTCAACACACCTTGATAGCCGATGTACTTTAGCGACGAGGTCTTGATGGTACTCTCCTTCATTGTCTTGAATTTATTGAAGCTAAAATGACTTTACATGAAGTTCATGAAGGTATTTGTGGCACTCCTTCAAGTGGACTAACTTTAGCTAAGAATCTCCTATGCTTGGGGTATTACTTGCCAAATATAGAGGAGTCTTTTCAATTTTTCAAGAAGTGCCAAAAATGTAAAATCCATGGCAACCTCATACATGCACTAGCATAGGAGTTGCAACCGTTCACATCAACATGGCCTTTCTGTCAATGTGGGCTTGACCTTGTAGGAAAAATTCATCCATCATCATCCAATGGACACAAATTCATCATCACAGCCATAAAGTACTTTACAAAGTGGATTGAAGTTGTTCACTTAACCACAATCACTGGAAAGAAAATTTCATCCTTCATCCTAAATTACATTATCTGTCACTATGGTATTGCTCAATCCATTATCATGGACAATGACAGAACTTTGAAGAATCAAGATGTCCAAGAAATTTGTGAAAGGTTTCATATCCAACATTGATTTTCCACACCTTACTATCCTCAAGGAAATGGCTAGGAAGAGGCCTCAAACAAAACCATTTTGAAAATATTAAAGAAAACTGTCAATGATGTTGGAAATGACTAACATATTCAACTAAACCCTGCTCTTTGGGCTTATCGTACTAGTATCTATACCCTGACAGGAGCCACACCATATGCTCTAGTCTATTGATCAAAGGTCATTTTACCTATTGAGGTTGAGCTACCATCCCTATGGGTGTCATTAAAAGGTATCATTCCAGAGGAGGATTACAGATTATCCTAGCTACAAGAGTTGGAATTGTTGGATGAGCATCATCAGCATGCAATTGATCACCTAAAATCCTATTAGCAGAGAATTTCTAGAAGTTATAATCAAAAGGTAAAACCAAGAACATTTTAGGTTGGTGACTTGGTCCTAAAAGAAAATCCCCACAATCAATAGGATCGAGAAAAGGGGAAGTTTGAACCAAACTGGTTAGGTCCTTTTGTTGTTGTATCAGTCTATGGATCTAGAGCCTATCAACTATCCACACCTGAAGGATATTTTTTTGAGGAACCTATCAACAGTCTTCATCTCAAGAAGTTCTACACCTAACTCATCCAGTGCATGATAAAATTCCTGAAAAAGTACAAAAGAAAATAGAAAAAAGTCTTGAAAAAATTATTACCTTGATGAAAACCTAGCAAATAGGCATCTTGGTGACAACAAAAAATAAATTAAAAAGTCAAAAATCCAAAAAAAGAAGAAGAGAAAAATACAAAAAAAGTGAAAAAAAACATAAAATATAAAAAAGTGCAATAAAAACTAGTGAAAACCTAGCAACAGACGTTATTTGTGATAGATTAGATTTTCCATCTATTTGAGCATGTATCGTCTGTTCGTTTCGCCATCATTCTGCTTGTCATCATGAAAACCTCATGTACATATCCTGGAATTGCAGTCATGTCTCACCCTAGACTGGGGGAAAAATCTTGAACTCACTGGGGGCAATAAAATTTGAGCTTAAACCAACAGAAAAAAAACAAGACAATGTAGCAAACACAACAATCATGATAAAAAATCAGCATTGAACATCAATCAAATTTTAAACATCAACCATCTAAATCAAAAAAAAAAATAGTCAAAACAAATCTAGATGATGTTCTTTCTAAATCATGGTTTTATTACTTTGGCATGAATGTTCAACTATTGTATCTTGATTTTTGTTATCATTTCTCTAGAGAAACTCAAGGATGTCATGAGCTAGAGAAGATATGATCGAGAATGATATTTTCGTTGTCTACTGTCTATGATTTAATCATTACTACTATGCACATTGTCATGAGACGTGCTCTATAAAGTATCACTAATGACATTTCGAATTTGCATAGGAAAATGATTAACTCTTGTCTATTTATGCAAGAAATGCTCATGTCATCTTGGTTCAGTTCAAATATACCTAGATGCTTGTGTTAACTTCCAATATCAAAAATCATGGAAGTGGTACTCAGGTCATCATGGTCTAATTATACCATTGATATTTGTACTCACTTTCAACAATTTTAAAGGCTCAATGATGATACCAAGCACAACAAATCGATTGAAAAAATGACAACTTTGCATGTACTAGTTTTTCATGGTTAGGATAGATTGCATCCATATTAGTTTTGCATCTGTATTTATGGACTTTCCAAGGAAGACACAATTTTCAAAATGATGTTATCTCTATCATTAATGGATTGAGTACATTTGACATTAACAAAAGCATATCATTCTCATGTAGTTGAATAATCATTTGCATGCCACACATACATTAGAAAGCACTATCATATCATTCATCCATCTATGCATTAGATCACATATTTTCACTAAGAAAATACAAAAACATAAGGGGAATAACATTTTATTTGCATCCATCTCATATGGCATAAAAGCATCATGCATAAAGACATATAGAATCATCATCCATACATCATTTTTTTCATTAAGGCATCCATACATAATCATGTCATAATCATATAAGCATCATATAACATCACATAGCATATATAATAGAAATAAACTGCATCCATCATAAGCATTCATCATATAGACAACATATAGATCACTAATCATCACCTCATATCATATAAATCTCAAAATAATAATGTCAAGTGTACAATGATATCCAAATATGTCAAGAGGTACATCATCAAAATGGCATAAATCATCAATGTCCTGAGCAAAAATTAGTGTATACAAATGTATCAAGTACATCAAATATGATCAAACAAGGAGCTACATCCTGCTCCCTCCATACAATGTCGACCTTGCACCTGAACCACATGCTACACCATCGGATGGCCATACACCTAGATCTCTATGAGGTGGCCCTATCACACCTTTGCTGGTGGTCTGGAGTGGCTACATCCTAATATAGCACTGGCTAATTGAGTATAACTAGCCCACCGCTCTGTAGGAACTACCTCATGATATCGTAACCTATAATACTTGGCCTCCCTGGTGAAGCGTTGTACCTCTTTGAGGTAATATGCTATCGAGGTACCCTTAGCCACTCTCTGTAGTCTCTCTAATAAGGCCTCTTCCTACTCACACTGTTGTCTCACTGTGCCTCTCTCTACCATCAAAGTAGTGATCTGTGCCTATGCTTGTGCCTAAGCCTATGCTAGCTAACCTTGTAAAGTTTGTATATGAACCTATAAAGCTATTATCTATGTTTGCTTCTATTAAGAGGGAAAAAAATTTGAATATGTTGTTATGTTGCAACCACCAGGGGTCTCCTCCTTTGAGACACTCACACATCTAGCACTGGTCCACCTTCCCCTGAATCCTCATCTCTGCAACCGCCATCACCCCCATGTCCGCCACCATCTCCATCTCCTCCATCTCCATCATCTTTGTCATCACTTATCTATTCCTGCTCCTCCTCATCACCTCCTCCACCCCTCCCCCATCTCAATACGTTGTCATCATCCAGTGTCGATACAGGGTCGTCTGGACTGGATATCCTTGGGAAAGGATGTGCAAAGAAATAATGTGCATACTCCTGTGATACTACAACCTCTATGATATTCGGATGATACTCCCATATAATTTCCTGTAATTTGAGGTACTCCTCACATGTTGCATCATATGATAAAGCAGGCCCCCACTCTAGAATGTCCTGTCATTTGTGTGCATATAGAGAAACTCCCAAGGGAATACCCTATACTCGCCCATACTATCGCAACACTCTCCCAAAAAGGAATCTCTCTATCATAAACAGTGTCCTCCCAATCAAATATCTAGAAATGCACACATATGGCATATTTGTACCATTCTACAGCCACTACTCGTAGTCTAGATAGGGCCTCCATGTCACAGTATCCAAATCATCCAAAACCCTCTGCTAGTACTCTAGTTTGTCTAGCTTATGTTGGACAACTGGACCTATATATCCAAAAACGTATGGTCGGCCAACCTGACGATGTCTACCAACCATTGAATGAGTGACAACTATGTGCTCCCATGCCCATATTTGTAGCAGTGTCACCCTAGTTGAAAAAATGGCCCCTCTGAGATAAACCACCTGTTGAAGATCACGGTACAAGTGAGCTAGCATGTAGAATCCCCAAGCATATTTGGTCCCCTGTGTGATCATGCTCTCTAATATCTAACCCTAATAGATTGAGAGTCCCTTTGACCTATGGTCGGGACATAAGAATCCTCCAATGAATCAAGCAAGAACACATGGTAGTGTCGCATAGGCATCAACCATCTCCCACCATGGAATCTCATATCCACAAATATGGTCATCCTTAAAAATTCTCCTCAGTGCATCGGTGCCCCTTTCTCCGTGGAATCATAGACAACCAAATCACCAACAACAGGAATCCTAAAAATCTAATAAACATCCTCAGGTGTCACTGTCATCTCACTAGTGGCTAAGTGAAAGGTGTTGTCGTCACTATGCCACCTCTCTACCAAAGTGGTCAGAAGTCCCCTGTTAACCCTATGCTGGGGCATATCTATCAAAGAAGTCAATCTGCATCATCCAATCACATCTAGATCAGCCTGCACCAGATGTGGAATCAAATCCTAGGTCTTTGGGAATCACTCCCGAGACTAAAGGATCCTCAAAGGCTCCTATCATCATAACATATCACAAATCAGAAATATTATCAATCAACCTATCAATCTAATTAGCTTTGATAAGATTTTCATTACATCTTGTGAGTGTCTATCATTGATCCTCACCTATAATGAGGTCAATCATCATTCTCTATCCTATCATTGATCCCCACCTATCATGAGCTCAATCATCATTATCTATCCTATCATTGATCCTCACCTATCATGAGGTCAATCATCATTATCCTATCATTGAATCTCACCTATCATGAGATCAATAATCATCTAATCTATCAACATCAAAACATTGGCTGACGCTATCAACACTCATCAAAATCAAGGAGTTTAATCAACGTTTCTTCAATTTGGTGTAGATGCACTAAAACAGTATATCTATGTTGTAAAAACATGTATGCACTAGAAAATTTCATAGATGCTCCAAAACAATGCTTCAATGCACTAAATTTATGGATGTGCCATCAAAATTCATCAATTCACTAAATGACCCAATGCACTGGAGAAATAACCCTATGTGCCAATTCATGACCTACATGCGCTACATCTTGACCTAAATGCGCTAAACAATTTACCGTATATGCTAATCTACTGAATGCGCCAAAACAATAATTGAATGTGCTATATCGGAGCTCAAATGTGCTAAAAAACTAAAAATAAAATTTCAAACTTGAAAAATGTGGGAAAAACACATTTCACAATTTATGAGGAGTTTTTTCGAGGTACGTACTTGAGGTCCATACGTGGCTAGGCGGTTGTGGCGTCGAACTCGCTTGAATTGGTGGGTTTGGATCGGGATCACCGTCTTGCTCAAATCACTCAATCACTCAATCTCCAAAATGCAAATGACACAAATGAGCTCTTTCCATATCTTTTTAACCTTTTAAAGGGGTATTTAAGTGGGATTGATTTTATTTTTCAAAAAGGGTCTTAATTAATTAGCTAACCACCTAGTAGGTTCAGTATTATTTTTCAGGAGGTAAATCGTTGAGACATCATAAAAATTTAAAAATCATCATCAGGTCATTAAAATTTTCAAAAAATTCTGAAAAATCATAAAAAATCAAAAATTCATCGATTTATCTCCCGAGGCGGGATATATCCATCATCACTCGAAAAACTAGCATCTAGGGCATATCCATTTTTTTTTATCAACATCATCAACAAATTTTTCTTTGAAGCAATGTGTAAACACGTCACTTCAAAGAGGGGAAAAATGTATACACCTAAAATCGGTCTGGATAATCAATTAATTAAATACAAGTTATTTAATTAATTGACTTTTTAATTCATCTACTTATAAATAAATTCTAAATTTATTTATATAGTTCATTTTCTAATTCTTCCATCTTAAATCACATTCTTCTAATATTAATTAAATAAAAAAAATTAAATAGTTTATCTTATTTAATTATCTTTCCTCTTATTAAATTTAAATTCTAGAATTTAAATTTAGTCACATGTCTACAACTTTTCCTCCTTCCACCTCATCATGTCATATGTCTCAACAAATTGAATATGTTAAATATTTAATTTGGGCTTTTTCCTCAAAAAATTCTGAAACAAACTTGAGACACTTGGCTCTCTTCTTCCATTTATTCTCTCTCACACTTGGTAGATTATTTTATTAAAGGGAACAATCTCCTTTATTCTCTCCAGCTTCTTCATCCTCCACCCTCGATCTCTCCAGCTAAAATCCTGACCATTGGTTGCTGCCACATCAGAATATGCCTTGGAAATCCTATAAATGCAACCTCATTCTATAGCATTTCATATCCCAATCTTGAGCAATATTACTCTAAAAAAAAATTATTAGAGCATTTGTGAGCATTTAGCATTTGTGAGCATTTCACAATTAGCATTTAGCAACATTTAATTTAGAATCATGGCGTTATCATTAGCTGCATGTTAGTTTTCAATAGTTAATTACATCATTTTCATATCACTTTCATCAACATCATCACAACATCATTATCATATCACTCATCAATCATATAGTTCAATCAATCATGTAGGAATAGATTCCTTGCATTTTCCAACATCTCGTTCTTCAAGCTGTCATTTGACAAGTCTTGTGCATACACAAAATATGAGAGCCATAATTACTTGAGAAAATCCTTGAGGATAGAGAACAATGGGACAATTTTAGAGAGTTTATTTGTTTCAATTTGATGAGATTGTTATTTGATTCTCTCTAATGTAATGTTTCATTGATTGTGTGGTTTTATTACTTAGTCACATAATTTACACACACAAAATCTTGTCCTTCCTTTGCATCAATTAGTAGGGAATAAAGGAACATAGGGTGAATCAAGGAAAGATAATAGGACAAGATGAAGAGGGGATAATGGAAGATACAGTGAAATAAGAGAGGGTAATGGGATGGGAATAGAAGGGGTTAATGGAACATAGGATGGACTAGAATAGATTAATGGGATGGGCTAGGATGGGATAAAAAAATATAGCATGAACTATTAGAGGTTAATGGGATGGGATTAGGAGGGAATAAAGGATCTCACAAGACCAACCAATGTTTGTGTTTCTCATCAATTTTTTAGATTTGTATATGTAAAATTATGAAAACTAGCTAACATTTTCTTACAACACCATTAATAAATAAAGGTTACCTAAGTGAAATTTATTTGAGGACATGAATTGTGAGGTGTGGAGGTCAAAGGTCCACTAGGAAAATATTTGATATCCAAACATGTTATGAGACAAACATTCAAATATAACATTCAGTTGTTCAAATGCAATAATAATATCTTTAATACTAGTTGCATACCTATGGACTCAACATCAAGAATGAATAAGGGTCTACAAGAATGGAGCACATCTCATGAACACTCTGACCCTAAAATTTCATCATATAAAAATTATACTAATTTAGTTATTCTTAAATTTCAAAATATAATTTAATAAATAAAATTAAATGAACTTGCTGAATTTTACCTGAGTATCAATGTCATATGTATTATTTAGCAATTCATCTATCATAGCCATCGCCTCTACAACTAATGTAGGTTTTGTAGCTACATCTTGAGCACTTTGATAATTGTGCATGCAAACAACACCACAAGCACCACAATGGTGGGGTGGAGCACGAGGCCTACACATCTACTCCACATCAGGCTCTACCAGAGGCCTCACACACTGTATAATAGTCTGGGTGAGCGAGCTAATCAACTCTTGCATGTCCACCTCTACACCTTCCTTAACAATGGAAGGAACAATGACATGCTCCACCATGGGTTTGACCAAGGGTCTTGGTGCCAACTATGGATTACATCATGCATTAGGTCTATCATGTGTGGAGCCCCCACCTCTACCTTGAAAGTCTAAGATGCCAAAATAATTTGGCATCTTATTGAGGACAAACTCACAATAAAGTTTCCTCAAAAATTATTGTGGTACCTCATCATTATCGCATGGATGTTGGTCAAATACCATCCACCACTACTCCCAAAATTTATTTTTAATTAATTCATGGTGGCACCAATGGATGGGGAACCTCTTGCATGCATGAGACAAAGGTGTGTTGGTTCTCGGGGCTATAAATAGGGCACACAAGTCAACTTTGCTAATTTTTGTTTTTTTACATCTGTATATGACAAACCACTAGCATAAAATTGTCTCATCTCATGCCTCTTATTTGACCTAAAATTTATTTTCTCGCTCATTTCTCCTACATGAGACACAATTGACTTCAATGATCTGGCAATCCCTCTCCTATAAGGGTAGGTTTCAGCATGCTCGGTTAATCTTCCAATTAATTGTTTAATGTCTCTTTTATTGTTTTCAATTTGATTTAGGATATTTTCTTGTGTTCCTTGAGGATTCCTATGAAATGATGGAGGGGTTTTAGGTTGTTCTTTTATAGGAGGATCTTCATGAGGGGGTGATTATGAATTCTCAATGTTTGGAGGTGGGGATTGATTCCCTGAGAATTAGAACAAATTTTTATTATAAAAACCTATTTCAATCTACATTATAAATCAAATTCAAAATAAATAGAATAAAAATATATACCTCTTCACAATATTCAATCTCTCTGACATGTTGGTGGCATCCTCATGAAGAATTGCAAGCTAAGAGTGTAAAGAATGGAAGAGATTTGGTGAGTGTGAGTTGCAAAGAAGAAAACTCCAAGCCAAGCCATGGGTTCAATAGAAAATGGAGGTTGAAATGTGCTTTTTGTCTTTTAAATCACTTTTCAACATTTGGTGCATGCCAAATTTGGCGTGTGCCAAATACTCTTTTTTTGGCATTTTTTTGCATTTTTTTTCAATTTGGCATCAAAATTGTATCACAGATCCATGCACTTACCCATATCACCAAGTGTGGAGAAATGAAAAGCATTCCTTCCTAACTCCAATTGTACAATACTATACTTTTCAGTTTTCTAGCTACAAAAATCTTTGTGGTAGGATCCATGAACTAAAATTTGAATCAAACATACCTAAGAGTAATTGCAAGCTATCTTTCATATCTACAAGCTCACACCACCTAATGTGGTATAATTTCTTAATCTTGTGACACCCTTTTTGACATGAACTTTACTTATCCAAATCTCTTCAACCTTTTTGCAACATATTCTACTCAGTTTCAAACCATATGATAGCATAGCTTATTTGATATTTATTATCAACATAAATTATCAAGATAATTGATGTCATGCACTTTGTTGGAAATTATGTAGATAGTGTATTGTCATTAATGTCAACCTTTGTAGATATCATATATTGTTCATGGTTGGATGTCAAAGAGATGAAAGATTGTCTTATATGTTAAAGCTCATGATTGGATGCCAAATGCCTTGGTTGATAAGGTTAAAATCTAAGGCATAGAATTAGCTACACGAGAGCTTTGTCTATTTCTCTACATTCCTCAACAAATGAAGTTTTTTTCTTGTAGTTTGAAGAGTAGCTCTGTATAGGTGAAATGTATGTATATTTCATGTAGCCATGCATATGTTCTATCATGAAGTATTTTGGAGTTGTCAGAGCATGAAATTTCTAAGTCTTAGAGAATGTATTATAAAGTGAGAGTTGTATGTCTTTGCATTTCACTGCATTACAATTTTTTACCTTGTATTTTTTAAGTTAATTTTATGAAGACGATATGCATGCTCAGTCTAAGTTTTAGATGATTTGATTCACCACTGGCAGTTCCACAGATGACAATGTATTTTCTATGTTTTGGAAACTTGGTAGGTTGGTCTATTGGTGTCTAATCAATTTGTGTCTGCATATTTTGGATCAAGAATGTGTATAGAGGATTTATAATGCATGTTGGAATCTCTTTGGGCTCTTTGGTTTCTCTACAAATTGATATATACTTCTCTCCATCCCTATAGTCTATTTATTGTGGATATCTTGTTCTCCATGTGTTTACACCAACAAGAATTGATTTGGAATGACAAAGGGAATGCATAGAGATTTTGTTACATGCTATATCCATTTGTTGAAGGGGTCCACAAAGTGTTTCTTTGTCTCTTTGGTACCACCTTGGTCAACTTTGATGTTTTGATAGTTTGCTTGCTTGTCAGTCTAACTTGTCATGTTGGGTTGATTATGTCAAATGTTTAGATGTGTGCACCATTTTTGAAGATATATTTCTTAAAGGACATATCTTGGGTATCTATCAACTTGGACTGCATAAGATTTCTTTCTATGGAAAATGTGTTAGAATTTGACTTCATTGAAAATATTGCATAACAACTAACTGGGGCCCTCCTTTAAGCCAAAAGTAACAATCCATCTTTCACCCCTACATGCATGGTTGGATTTTTTATTTCATGTTTCTAGTCGACTTGAAGAACCTTTTTTAAGGATGTAGATGATATAAATAGAAGATAATTTTTTTAGGAGTGTGAGTGCATAGTGAATGTTTTGAGTAGAAAATATGTGGATAGATTTTCATATAACATATTTTAATGATGAAATGTACAAAAGATCAATTTTAATAGATTAGCAGTGAATGTGAAGACTCTGAAGAAGAATATTAGCCTATAAATAAGTAAGTTTGTTGTAAGAAACATAGATTATTGAATAAATTATATGGACCAAAGTGAGCTAGAGGTAATTGATGTATTGAAATAATCCAATTATATGTTTAGGTAATGAAGCTTTGTGGTGAAAATTGTATTAAGTAGGGAATAGTGAACTTCCTTTGGTTAAATACCATAAATAGCTAATGTAAGAATTCTTATATTTTTTATTTTGGATTTGGATAGTAGATCCAAGCATCTTGCTCATCGTGGTTTTTCCCTTGAAGGGTTTTCCACTTAAATCTAGTGTTACGGTTACATGCTCTTGTGTTCTTCTACTTATCATGTTTTAATTGGTCGATACTTTGTTGAATGAATGAGTTTGTTTAAGTACTAATTCACCCCCCCTCTCAGTACTCTTGTGTGTTCTAATAATTTGTATAAGAGCCAAGTTCCTTGATATAGCCTAACAGTTGAGGTAGATCTTGTGAAGGAACATATGGGAGTTGAAGCAATGTCAAAAGAAAAGAATCCTCTGAAAGTCAAGAGGCATGAAGATATGGAAGATATTAATGTAGATGATTATGAAGTAGAATTTTAAGAACTTTTTTTAGCATTGGAAGATCTAGATATTGCAAGAAGATAAAATCGAGAATTGAAGATCAAACTCAAATAGTTAAAAGAGACAATCATCAATTTGAAGAAGGAAAGAGGGTTGTAAATTTCTTGAACAATAAGCTAAATGAAAAATCAATGGAATGATCCAAACTTGAAGAAGAAATTGTTTCCTTGAGGAAACAATTGGCAAAAGAAAAATATTAGATAAATAAAGTCTCGAAACTTAAAAGCTCTAATATTCTTGATGAGATAATTAGTACTCAAAGATCTATAAAAGATAAAGGTGGTCTTGGATATGAAGAAGGTCAGAACTAAAAGGATAATATTCTTGAAAAGATAAATGAAAAGGAATTTATTGAAGATACTAAATAGGTCAAAGAAGAAGGAAAGAAATTGGATGATGGTTTTAGAAAAGTTAGCAATTAACAAAAAATATTCAAGAGGTCTACTCCTAAACAGACTGCTAATTCCAAGTTCTCTCATTTATTTCATGGTTATTGTTATTCTTGCAATAAGTTTCGTCATAAGGCCAATTATTTTAGAGGTAAGGCAAGAGGGAATGATTATATGAGGAAGAACTCTTTTGTGCATCCAAGACATAATTTTGTGGTTTCTCATTCATTTTATGGCTAGTGCTATACATGCAATATGTTTGGCCATATGGTTGCTAATTATTAAACTAAAATGAGGAGAAATGGTTTAGCCTTTGAACATAACATTGTTTGTTATAAGTGCAAAAACCTTGGGCATAAAGAAAGATTCTACAAAATTGGTTCTATGAAGCCACAAACTCAAGATAAGGAAATAGATTAAAATAAGGAAGTTGCAAAGGTTTGAAGATAGAAAAAAGAGAACGATATTGAAGGAATGGCATAATACTTGTGCATTGTGTACAAGATTTCATAGATGATTAAGATAGAGAATTATCTCAAAGGGATTTTTCCTCTACAAAGTCTCTCTACCCCTAAAGAAAGTAAGATGTTGTTCATTATAACATGAAAGGTGATCTAGAACAAGATGGTCTGAAGAACTTGATTGATGAGAAGGTAAATTTTGTACAACAATTTTGCAGACTAAAAATATTGCTTGTGGAGGCCTATAGAATGAATGTGCATCACTGTGAATATACAAAGTACTCTAGCAACCACTTACCTAACAAGTAAAAGGCACATTGATTGTGAAAATTTAGGGAAAATTCAAATCATTTATACTTCAATTTTCTTAATGATATCTCATTCAAATTCAAATCATTTGTGTCTGGAACTAATGAGAAGGAGAAGGAATCAAAATCATTTTGCAAATTCAAAGTGCGGTGAAACCCTAACAATAGTTCGTAGAGGTATTTTTCAAGTTTCTCTTAGAATTTTGTTTCAAAGTTTGAAAAGAAATTGATATGGATACTCTAAAATTGGTAGATGTTTCTAAGAAACCTAGGCCAAAGTATAAAAGGTATCCTTCCAAGGCTATAGAGGTAGATAAGGGTGGTGTGTTTTTGAAAGTTAATGTTGTTATGGTGCACATGGAAGATGTAAGGATTTATAATCATTCCCCCATGAATTAAATTGATCACACAAAGTTTGAGGTGTTGAGGCATGACGTATTGAATGGTGAATATTTTGGGTATAAACCATAGTACTCAAATGTATTAGCTAAGGGGTTGGATGTGTGGAAATATTTTCTATATTTTTGTGATAACATTGAGTGGGTAAGAATTAATTTGAGAAGAATTCATTATGAATTCATGTGTTTGGACAAACCCTAGATAGGATTACCAAAGATGCAATTAGGGTAGTAATGAGGTTGTGTGCAATCAGACCTATTTTGGTGATGAGGGCTATAAAGAATGAGAAGGTTACTGAGTTAACTAGAGAAAAATTTGACAAAAGAACATTGAGCATAAGTGATATCATTGATCTTGGTGTCAAGTATGCATACATAGTTATAGCCTATAAAGTATACTTCACTAACAGAGAGGGATTTGCTACTAGTACTACTATTTATATCATATACCAGATGGTTAAGGAAGGGAAGCACTTTGATTTATGTGAGTTAATTAGAGAGTAGTTGTTTGACAACCTAAAGAGAACAAAAGAGACTAGATATAATTTTAGGTTTAGGTCTCTAATACTATTCCTTGCATTTTATTTTCTGAATGAGTTACTTGGTTTCAAGGCAAAGATCTAGCAACAAATTTTTTGGTTGTTACATAGATTAGGAACCATATGAGACCTAGTTCTATGATACTTAGGCTTGCAGTACTACATGTTGGGGTTTCTTAAAGAACTTACAAGTGGTAATGCAACATAGGGAAACAATTCCCTTTGATCTAGTAAGAAAATACAAGGATGAAATAACATTTTTGGTGGATAAAGATTATTTTTACATTAAAGCATTGGAACCTAGGACATCCTAGATTCCCGAATTTACTTATGAGGTTTCTCCTAATAAAGTTAAAGAATATGTTGAAAACCTATTGAACAAACTCAAGGATCTTGCAGTAGAAAGATTTGGTACCTCTAAAGAAATCATGCATAAGATTATCTAGAAGAAGGTGGAATACAATAGTGAGAAGAGGGTTGATAAGATGTTTTGGAAATTGGGCATTTTGTGGTACTCCAAGATGAAAATAAAAACCTCTACCCAAGATCTGAAGAAAATTACCTCATATCCTAAGGAAACCATTGCAAAGAATGTGCTTATAAGATCAAGCAGATCAGATTCTACTGCTACTTCACCTTCATAGCCCACTAAATCCTAAAAATCTACTATAAAGAAAAGAGTTGCATCTTAGACCAAGGCTACTATGAAAAAGAAACATAGGGTTAAGTAGAAAGCCAAGAGAAATAAGGATGAGACAAAAGAAATAGAGGAAGAAGAAATGGGCAGGGAAGGTACTTCCAAGCATTAAGGAAAATGTAAGGAAAAGAAAAGCAAGAAAAATCCTCTAGCACCTCCTGTACATGAGCCTCTCCAGTTGTATGCAATCCTTAATGGGATTTGAAGTAATGGTTTGCTAGTAGAAACAATTGCAGTACATCCAAATGTCCCTCTTGAGGACCAAAGGATAATTGAAAGGACAATAATTATGTGCATGATCATGTACATGTGGCTCTCAACAAAATCCTTGAAATTGCTCCTTATAGTCTAGCTCAAGCTCTAAGGGAGAAAAGAGAGAAATCAATTGAAACTGATGATGAGCTAAAGAAGGAAGCAATTGGAAAAGTTGGATCTACTATGTCTCAAATTGAAAAAAATACTTCACAAATAGGCTCAGGAATTGAGATCAAAGTAGAAAATAGATACTCTTATGAGTATGGAGAAGGAAGACATGGACAAAATCTAGAAGGATACTAAATAAGTGACAAAGAAGATTTTTAAGAAAATGAGAAATGTTGAAGATGAGGAGAAATCTCAGATGTCCCCTCAACATGATACTAAACAATAGGAAGCAGAAGAGAAGAGGGAAGAAAAAGAAACATATGATGAAGAGTATGCTTCTCCTGAGCATGTTGTGCATGCTAGCCCTCCTCCATAGAGCACTGGTTAGCAGGAATAGAAAATGAAGGAAGACACCTCTACTTTCAAAGCACATGCACGAGAGTCTCCAAAGGTATTTATTTCTACATCTCCCATTGACTCTATCAAATAGTTTATTGCACAAAAAAAGTAGATTCGGCTTGTTATTCCTTTGCAATTTCTATAGTGTCCTATATTTAATGGGTAGGTTTATATGTCAAACATATCATTGTTGAAAAATATGCAACTTGGTGATATATTTCACTCCTCTACAAGGGAAGAAATATTGCAAGAGGTTGTAAAAACCCTATAAATTGAAATTCCTAATGCTAAATGAGATTCCTCTCTACCACTTACTAAGCAGATCAAACAACTAATGGATTCCTTCTAGGAACATTCTTCTTATTTGAAGAATAAAGTTGAGGTGAAGATTCAAACTAGAAAAATATCTGAGGCCTCCAGAAAATGTGCAAAGGCACATGAGAAATTAAATATTTGCATAGAAGACATTCAAAGGTTTATGGAAGAGGTGAAGGTATTATAACTTTTTTTTCTACAATAGCCTACTACAAAAAAAAGCTCTTAAGGATCATGTCAATTCTATTGAAGTGTAGAAAAAATGTGGATGCTACTCATGATCCAATGTAGGATAGTGATGATGTCATTAGGGCACAAGTTGAAGAGCTACACTCCCAACTACAACAAGTGCAAGATCAAAGGGAGTAGATAAAAATCCAAGTGAAACAGTTGTGGGAGGTTGTAAACATAAAATTGGAATCTTTAAAAAGTATCATGGTAGGAGCTAAAGGAGTGGAGAAAAATAATACTATTTCATCCTCCTTGGAAGAAGAAGAAGACATTCATGCCCATCTAGTGATTCAAATCTAGATCACTACTTCTACAAAGTTGCAATGGGACAACTCCTTAACTCACTTGAAGTCAATATACATGAACATTCTTCCCTCTGATTAGAGCCGAGTATGTGTTTCAATATGTGTTTTTTAACTTTTCTATATGTACATATGTGGAGTAAATAATTTTTCAACATTCTATGTGTATAGAAAATATTTTTTAAGGAGGAGTAGACTATAAAAAGTGTGTATAGATAGGGGAAGTTCATTTTTTTGGAGACCACCTACCATTTTCCCTTCATGTCAAAGGGGGGGAGATAATTGAATATCCCATAACTGTTACCATCAAGGACAAAGGGAGAGACTATTGGAAAATGTGAAGATAGTGTGTTGTCATTGATGTCAACCTTTGTACATATCATATATTATTCATGGTTGGATGTAAAAGAGATGCAAGTTTTTCTTATCTATTAAATCTGATTATTGGATGTCAAATGCCTTGGTTGATAAGGTTAAAATATAAGGCACAAGATTGGATACACACGAGCTCTATTTATTCCTTCACATTCCTCAATAGATGAATTTTTTTCTTGTAGTTTGAAGAGTAGCTGTAAATAGGTGAAAGGTATGCATATTTCATGTATCCATGCATATTTTCTACCACAAATTATTATAGATTTTTTAGAGTATGAACTTGCTAAGTCCTAGATAATGTATGATAAAGAGAGAGTTGTATGTCTTTGAATTTCATTGCATTACAATGTTTTACCTTGTAGTTTTGAAGTTACGTTTATGAAGATGATATATCTATTCAGTCCAAGTTTTAGATTATTAGTTGACCATTGGTGGTTTTGTAGATGACAGTGTGTTGTCTATGTTCTAGAAACCTAGTAGGTTGGTCTATTGGTGTCTAATCAATCTATGTTAGCATATTTTTCATCAAAAATGTATACAGAGGCTTTGTAATGCATGTTGGAAGCTCTTAGGGCTCTCTAGTTTCTACACAATTTGATATATACTTCTCTTCAGCCTTGTAGTCTATCTATTGTGGATATCTTGATCTCCATGTGCTTGCACCAACAGGAATTGATTTGGAATGAAGAAGGGAATGGACATAAATGTTGTTACATGCTATATTAGTTTGTTTAAGGGGTCCACAAAGTGTTTCTTTATCTAATTGATATCACTTTGGTCTAGAGTTGATGTTTTGATACTTTGCTTTCCTGCCAAGCCGACTTGTTATGTTGGGATGATTACACCAGGTTTTTAGAAGTGTGCACGATTTTTGAAGATATGTTTCATGAGGGATAGGTCTTAGATATCTCTTAACTTGGACTAAATAAGATTTATTTCCATGGAAAATGTGTTTGATGTTTATCATTGTAAATGTAGTATATCTTATATTTCATGTTTGTAGCTGACTTCAAGAAACTTTTTGAAGGATGTAGATATAAATAGAAGATAAATTTTTTTGAGTGCGAGTATGTAGTGAATTCTTTGGGAGGAAAATGTATGAATAGATTTCCATAGAACATCTTTTGATGATGAAATGTGCAAATATTGGTTTTAATAGATCAACAGTGAATGTGAAGATTGGAAAGAAGAATATGAGCCTATAAATGAGTAAGTTTGCTGAAGGAAGTGAGCTAAAAGTAACATAGCTTATTGAAGAAATTGTATGTACCAAAGGTAGTAACCTGTAGGTAATTGATGCATTGAAATAATCAAATTTTATGTTGAGGTAGTGAACCTATGTGGTGAAAGTTGTATTGGGTGGGGAGTATTGAAATTCCTTTGGTTAAAGACCATAAATACCAGTAAAAGTTTTTAAATTTATGATGCTAGATTTGGATATTAGATCCAAGTAGCTTGCTTACCATGGCTTTTCCTTGTAGGGTTTTCCATGTAAGTCTAGTGTTATGGTTGCATTCTCTTGTGTTCTTTTGCTTGTCATGTTTTAATTGGTTGATGCTTTTGAATGAATGAGTTTGTTTAAGTACTGATTCACCCCCCTCTCAGTACTGTTGTGTGTTCTAACACACTTATCTTACATATGAACTTTAGAAGATAAGGTATAATTGTGTATAGATGATACTTATTGTGTAAGGGAGAAATTAGTAGTAGTCAAATAAGATAAATGCAATGAATCAAAGCTAATATAATTCAAAACAAGAATCAAGATCTATGCCCATTACTCATGAAATGTAACTATAAAATCAAGAATTCAAGAATTATGGAATTGACAAAGAGAAATAACAATGAATTCACAATGAAATAGCTTTTACCATCCCATGTCGGACTATGTTCGCAAATATGTTGGGTTGTTCGTATCAATGTGAAGTCTTTATTGTTGTGTGCAAAAGATTTGAAGAAATGTGTGTGTATTGATCGAAGACATGTGTTGAAACTTTGTATAATGTCGATTAAGATGTTGGCATTACTTTGTTGCATAAAATTTATTGATTCTTCGATCCTCTTTTGTGAAGAAAGAGGTTTGTTATATTGAATTTGTGTTTTCTAATGAATGCTCGAGATCACATAGTAAAATATCTTAATCAACAGTCGAAAGATGTTGAGAGAATTTGGATGGGCATAATCTGTGCAAATTGATTGCGTAATTGGTGTGATTGAAGAAATAGATTGATCTTCAAGAAATAGATTGATCATTTAGCCAATCAGAGTGAGAAATCGGTGGTTCATATTTGGTCAATCATGAAAGTAGTTGAGGACAATTAATTAATTGATTTAATTAATTAATTCTTTTTGGAGTTGAACATGTAAATCAAGTTTGAATTTTGCAAACAAAGTTGCATTTGTTTGATTTGATTTTTTATGATATTTTGAATAATTAAATTTGATTATTCAAATTTGGAGGGAAAGTGATTTAATTGACTTAGGGGAATAAAGTGAATTAGTGACATAATTAAATAATTGACGTTATTTAATTAATCAGGATGAATAAAGTTAGATTAGGTCTTTATTAATTAAATTAAATTTGTTTAATTGGTAAAAAATGATGAAAAAGTGAAATAATTAAATAATGTTGTATTATTCAATTAATAGCAAAAATGATATTCAATGATAATGATGTCGATGATGCGAAAATGTCATTTAAGGTGTGCGATAACTATTAGGTCAATCTTACATGTCTACATTTTTCCCCTCTTTGAGAAAAAGTTTATGGCAACTTCAAATTTTGCAAATTTGAAGTGCTTGTGTCCTTTCTATGTCGACAAAGGTTTGGTCGACAAACTGCTAAATCTTCCCCAGCGACCATCTTTGCCGATTAATATTTTTCAACTCGGAAGTCATTGTACAAATCCCTTTGCTAGAATATTTTTTGGTACATATGGTAATACGTCTACCCAGTTTCATGCCCCCAGGATGAGTTTTGATATGCTTTTTAATCCTTTTCTGACTGCAACCAGGCTAAAATTGGTGTTCCGGAAAGTTTTAAATTTCAAAATTCTAAGGGCAACCCATTTCTCATTTTGGTCTAAAACATCTCCAACTCCATTTTCATAAATAATGGAGATTATATGATGCATTATTTTAATTCATTTCAGTTGTGGTGAACATGTCTTATGGGTCAATTTACAAAGGAGATACCTAAATTCTACTCCAGTTGGGTGAAATTTGATTTAAAACCCAAGTTTTAGATAATTTATTATGATCGCACACAAAAAATATCAACTCCAAGTGTCTTGGTTTGCGTTCAATGAATTTTCCCCATTTGAATGGCAGGAAAAATTAAAAATTGGCATTATTTCCTAAAATTTAAAAGGAAAATGTTTAAAATATTTTAAATATTTTAAATAACTTCAAAAGTGGAATGCAACATCATTAGGGAAAATTTCAATTTTTAATGTTTTATAAAGTTAAAACATTATAAACTTTTCTCGAGAAGCTACCCTGCTAGCACATGGGATGACATCAATTGGTAGCAAGGGAGCAACTCTTGCTAATGGCAACAATTGGTAGCAAGGAGTAGGGAGAAGTGCTGAGGGAGGTTTGAATTTATTAAATTCTTTATCATAGCCTTGCTAATGTTGCCAACACTTTATCTAAGCCTTTCTGAATATTTTATTTATTGTGGTAATTTTTGCCTGCCACCCTCCTCATGGCAGTGTTGTGACAAAGACTTGCGAGGAAGTGGGAAGAGGAGAGGGAGAAGTGTAGACAGTAAAGGAGATTAGAGTATTTAAGAATACTTTATTAAAATCTTGCAAACACTTTATTAAAGCCTTTTTCAATATTTTCATTGTTTCATGGAGGTGGAAATAATGTGGTCACGTTTTTGGGTTTTGAGCTTATTTTTATTGTTATTTTTGGGCTACAAATGGTGTTTTTGCCTTCTAAATGGGTGGTTGAACTATTTTCCATGGCTAAGAAGCGATTTTCGCAATGTTTAGTGCATTTTTTGCTACCTCCAAGCTCAAAAATGCTCTGCAACTCATTAAAAGGCCTTGCAAGTTTTAAAATCTCAGTACTTTGGTGCATCGAAATGGCTATAATGGAATATTATAAGAAAAATGCCCATTACCATTGTTGAAATGGTAATAATTAGTCTTATCCAGAAAATTGAAAATGGCAAAGTAATGTGGGAAGGAGATTTTTAGGGTGTAAGCTCAAATGCATGCAACATTACAGGTAAAATATTCAAAGTATGGTTGTGAGACAAGTGTTTGTTAAAATGTCAAAATTCTTATACATGGAAATTGAAGAGTTTGGAATGTTAAAATGTATGATTAAATCATATGTTTAAAAGCTAGCAATGAAGTTAACAGTAAATGGGTGAAGATTTTACCTATAGAGAAAAATGGAAACTAGGTAAATGGGTTTTTGATCCAAAAGTAATTTTTTTTCACTTACAGTTAAATGGAGCTAGTAAATGACTTTTTACAAGCAAGGTAGAAATTTGCACAAAAATTGCAAATGAAGGCGGAATAAGGAGGGAAAATGAAGAATGAGAAGCATATTCTAAAATTCCAATCAGTTTGTAGATCAAGGGAGCTGAATATGCCATGTGTCCACCGTGGATTAATTTTTGGGCTTCTCTCTTCTCTTCTCTTTTCTCTAAAATGAAAAGTCGTTCCCATTTGTGGTGGTTCCAGTTTCTCTAGGTTGAGACTTGATATTGTAATTTTTGTACAAGGTTATCTCTAGGTTAGATGTTCTTCAAATTTTAGAGTGTAGTGTTGTAATCCATTTTGTTAATGGAAAGAAAATCAGTTTACAGATTATGATGAACAATGCCATATTGTAATGTATCCAGAATGTATGCATTATATTTTCAATCAAAGTAATCAAGAATTGTGATGGTTTTTTTTGCTCATTTGCTGCAATAAATTTTTGGATTGATGGATTTTGTTCAAAGAACAGATGAATTATGCTTTGTCATATGTTGAATATATTGTGTTGCATTCAAGATCTATAAGAATGTTGTAGATATTTCCTTAAGAGACCTCATTTTTGTAATGTAGTAATGATTTAATGGTCACTAGTTTTGTGTTTAGGCTATTATTAGATAGGTCATTTCATCTTGACTCTGTTATGGACAAGGCACTGGTCTAGTGTGTTTCTTTTGTGTAAACCCTAGAAGGAATCACCATACAAAAACCAATTTAAATCTTTATTTTTAGTTTGAATGTATGTTTGGAGTTAAGTTTCATCATATTCTCATGCTCTAAATGTTGAGTATTGTAAAGGAGTAGCTAGTTTCTTGAAATATTCCATTTATTGAGCTATTATATGAGAATTTATCTGTTATGTGCAATGTACATGGTCATTTGGCTACATAAATTCATAGCTACATTGTGTGAGATTACCCTCCTAGGTTTAACAGAGCTTGAAGTGTAGGGAGAAAAGTGTAGAATCCATCTCCCGTTCATTGGCCACTAATCTTGAAGTTCTTAAGCATAAGGACTGGCTATTCTTTAGAGGATTTTTAAGGTTTAGCTGGAAAAAATACTAATAGTGTGGTGACTCTACTAGGGAAACTCATGCAAAATCTCCAATTTTAGACCAAAACTATTAGTTAGAAAATTTACAATATGGCATGCATATGTGAGTGAGTATTTTAGGTATTTTTGTCATTTGTCTATCTAAAGACATTATGTTGAAAAGATCCATGGAGCTTTTGTATTTGTGAGTCAATTCTCATATAAGTTGCTTAGGTTGTGCTTTTATTTCACTAAAATCACACATCCTTGCAAAGCTTGTTCAAAGTCACATATATCTCATAATTCTCACCAAGTGTGGTTGGCGACTCTAAGTCTTTGTGCCAGTGCATAGTAATAATCATAAATTGTGAAGAAGAAAAAAAATAGGAAGTTGCTAAGAAGAAATGAGGTAGACTAAAGCTCATATGAAGAAGCACCTTGATGAAAAGTTGGAAGGAGAACTTCAGAAAACTCTATTTAGAAAGATTCAAAGCATTTGGTTTAGATATTAAAATTTTCAGACCTGGAAGAGGTTTTGTTTCAGTAGATTTAAAAGAATTTATGTGTGACTCTGCTATTAGAGGAGACCCAAAATGAAATTAAAATTTGAAATAACTTCATTCTTTTGGAATTTTAGTCCTTTATGAAGATAGGTGGTGACTCTACTAAAGAACCTGGTGAAGATGTGAATAATGTTTCAAATCTATAAAGATTTCCAGTTAGGAAAGAAATGTTGCATCAACTACAACATATCCAGGTATTTTTCATAATTTTGTTTTCAAGAAGGATAAGCTTTTGTATGAAAACCACATTTGAAGCTCTTGAAAAACTTTGGTTCCCTATTGAGTGAAACTAAGCACTAAGAAAGGGAATAGTAGTAATTATTCTACATACTTTTGAGTTATATAATTTGTAGCCTCTGTATTATTTTGAAGAAGTATGCTTGGTTTTAAATATGCCCATTGAAGAGATTTTAGGTGTAGATGCATTTGAGTTATATGCATTGTAATATTTTAAGGTCATGATGAAAGCAAGAAATAGGGCGGTGAATGATCAACTGTAGATTTGATGTAAGAATTTTGGAAGGGTGTAAGAAAATGTATCATCCACCTATACATCCTTGTGTGGTGTCAGATGTAAACATGAAAAGTGTGCATCCCCTATCATATCATCAAATAACTTTCTCTATTGATAGATATAGACCCTTAAATTTTAATGGTATTCAACATATCCCAAACCTCATTCCTAATGAAGTTAGGGAACACTTGCCAAAGTTAAAAGGGAAAATCTCAGAATTAGCATCTCAACATCTGCAAGAGTTTTCAAATTTGATGGGTGATTATGAAATAAGTCATGAAGTTCTTTGTTTAATCTTTGAAGGAAGATGCTAGAGATTGGTTTTCATATTTTCCAGTGTGTTCTATCTCTTTGTGGAATGAGTTCATGGTAGCATTCATAGAATAGTTTGGTGAAAGAATCCAAGTTCATTGAGACAAAAATTTATGAACATCCAGAAAGAAGAAGAGGAGTTAGTTCCAGCTTTCAATCTCATATTTGCAAAAACATTAGGTGACATTCCTGAAATTCTAAGACCAAATGATGCATTGTGCTTGTTTGTTTACTTAGGTGTATTTGATGAAGAAACAAGCTATCTGTTAAAAGATAAAGATCTTGCAACATTACGTCATGCATATCAAATTTCCATGGATATTGAAAATAATTTAAAATATTCATTGATGAAGGGATACATGGCTGCAAGTGCTAGTTATCCTACCGCACCTCATGCAAATGGAATTCATGGATCAGACAATAGAAATGATTATCAAGATGATAATGTTTATGTTGTTCTAATTTTTCCGTCATTACAACATACAAATCACAGTGAACTCCAAGTTGAACATAAAAAAAAATTGAGCGATGTTGATCAAGTGTCTTTTGTTCAAGAATTGTCTAACATGAAGAGGTACAAGGAGAATCACCATATGATTTTTTCTCAAGTTTTTGGATGCCTTGTTGAAGGTCCCCAAAAATTTCAGCCCTAAAGATCCAACATGCATTGATTTGTTTTGAGAAATCTATGATTCAAGGTTAAATACCTTGCCAAAATAGTTGAAGCCTCATGGTTTTGATCAGGAACTTGATTGGATAAAGATTGTTGAAGGAGCTCGATGTGATTATGCATAAAATATGGTGTTTCAAAATGCTAGTAGTAGTTGTCCTATTGAGAAATATCATAACACAATGCACACAAGTGAAAAAGGTATATCAAAAAATGAACATCCATTTTGTTGTATAGATGAGGATAATGATTGTAATCACCTCACAAGTAGCACATATGAAAATCAATACAACGGTGATGAAAATGAAGATACATGATGTGAAGACCAAATAGATATGCAGGAAATATCTCCTAGTACTATCTTAGGTAATGAAGAAGTAAAAGAAATACAAGATGTCTTTCCTTGTCATGATTTGCTCAATGACAGTGATGTAAGTGATGCAGATATCTCATTGTAAATCAGTGGTCAAGATGTTGAAGACACATATCTAAGCATTTGTTCTAAAAAATTTGAGCATATTTTATATAGTGATGGATCTTCTTGTGATGAAGATCATAATGACAGTGAACTTGCATGCTTTTTCTAAGGCTTATGAATGCTCTTATGAGAATGGTCTAGAGGAATTTTCTTCACATGAATATGCAATGATATGAATGTTGATGAAATTATTTGTTCACAAGTGAATGAATAAATTTTATTTGATGAATACCTGGAATGTAATTCAGGTCTACCATCAATAGAGCATACTAACTTTGTGAATGATGATGAATTTGAAGATAAGAATGTGTGTGTTCAGTATCCTAATCCTAAGAACAGTGTTAGAAATGATAAAGATCAGGATGACACTAACTATGATGCTAATGAACATGGTTATGCCCTTATTGCCTATGATTGTTTATATGAAACAAATATGGAAATGTCAGTTATACATGAAGATGATGATGATGTACACATCAATGGAAGAATGGGTTCATTATTGAATGGTCAAGTTATGCATGATGAAAAAAACATGGATCTTGGATCAACATTATTACCTACTGATAATGTGAAACAGTTTGATGAATTTTCACATTGTGTTGATGTTTCAAAACTTTCTGATTTATGTGTAGAGCATCCAAATGATGAAAATAACAGTGGGTTTAATGTTAGTGAATGTGATGGAATATGCTTGTTTCTTTGTAAAAATGGGCATGTTTTCATTCAATAAGGAGTGCATTGATGTGAAAGAGAATGAAGATAATTTTTCAAATTTTAAAGAGCAACTTTCATATGTTCCTATGGACACTTTGAAAGGTAGTATCAACTATGGTGCTCATTGCAATAGTGAGTGTGTTTTGAACCATCACTATGAGGGATTTGTTGTAGAGACAAATTTTAAAACCTTTTAGCCTCTATTTGAAATATTTCACATGGACTTGTATAATGGTTTGAAAAATGAGTGTGGTATCATCTATGAACCTGAAATGGAAATATTTCTGATACATGGGTTGTTGATAGTACTGATATTTGTTGTGATAACCCTAATTTGAATGATGGCAATGATGTGGATTTTGATAAATATTGTTTTCAGACTACTAGAGAATGTGATAGTATGACTAATTTACAGTGCTCAAATGAATGTGAATGTTAGTATAATGTCAATCATTTTGAAAGTATGCCTATGTATGAACATTTTTTGTTCATCACATAAAATGAATGCATGTCAAATATGGGACACATATTAGAAGATAACTCCATTGTGTTATCTAAATCTTTTATTCAATCTAATTTTTTAGACTTAGAGCTAAAAATTGTCTTCAATAAATCAAGGCATATGTTTATTGATGAGAATTTTGATCAATCTATTTATGACAGTTTCATGTTTGATGTGCAAACTAAATATGATGTCAAATTTTATGATGCCAACTATCAAATAGACTATGAACACTTTCGATTTTCAATTCAGTTGGATGAGCATTCAGTGGAACATGAAAATGATTTGGATAAGGTAAAATGTTACAATGATTATGGATTTTAGTTTGTGTCTAATTGCAAATTTCAAATTGGCAGAATTAATGGTGGCATTGGAAAGCACAGTGATATGATGTAGCACACAAATGTTGATGTTGGATCTCAAGTGTACAAAAGCAGTTTTTTTAGACTTGGCCTCATACAGACAATAGAGAACAAAGTGTTTGATAGAGGTAAGGATTGGTACTTCATTTTTGGGGGCACGAGGGCACTAAATGAAGTTTGAAAAATGAGTTCCAATGCAACATAAAAGGAGCAGTTCTAGAGCACCTAATGGATTTAGCACTTGGTCTGCTCCCCAGATATCTAGAATCTCACCATTCCCACAAAGGTCATGCATCCACAAACATGAGCCACTGATGGCACCTTCAAATTTTACAAATTTGAAGTGCACGTGTCCTTTTAGTGTGTCGACAAAGGTTTGTTCAACAAACTGCTAAATATGCCCTGGAGGCCATCTTCGCTGATTAATATTTTTCAACTTGGTGGTCATCCTATAAATCCATTTGGTAGAATGTTTTTTGGTACATATGGGGGTGATCCCACAATAGTGGTTTACAATTTTTGACCAAACTAGACACTGAAATATTTTTTCCTAACTAAATCTTCACTTTCGGGCACCTATAGCGGCTAAACCATGAAGAATTTGAAGATGATATAAACTAAAGTTTCATGACAATTTTTCTATAGATTATAAATATATTTTTTTCAATTTTTTTGGAATCAGATTGCACCTCTTTTTCCATCTCCCTCAAAAACTAGTTTTTTTTTTAGAAAATAACATTTTTAAGGAGTGATGATCACCGTATAACACAACTTTTTTTCTGTGAAGGATAAAATTCTAATTCTTTCGAATTTAGATTTGTAACTTTGATATCTAGTGCTTCCACTTGGTTAGATAGTGTTTTATTGAAATTTTTTTCCTTAATCAAGTTTCAAAGTCAAAACAATTACAATTCAGACATAGTCGGACCGTATAACACAACTTTTATTGTATGTATCGATTTTTATTTATTTTTGTTGGATCAAGGACTTCAATATATGGTGCACTCATATTTTTCATTTTTTTTATAATAATCTTCTATATTTTTACATGTGCAGAATAGAGAGCTTGATTTTTGGTGAAAAACCTACATTCACAAGAAATAAAAAATAAATATAATAATTAAATTAAATTTATTTAAAATTATACTTTTGGGGAAGCTTATAATAAGGACTGTATACTTACAAAAAATAAATCTTAAATAAATTCATTTGATCCCCCAAAAGGTAAATCAAAAGTGTTATTTTATCAACATTTTGATAGGTGTAAAGGAGACTCTGTTATAGGTATGGTTTAAAATTAGCGGGGTTCTATCCAAGGAGGTTTGATCTAAGGTAGTTTGATAAAACCCTCTTCAATTGGAATGCTTTAAATGAAACTTTTTAAGGCTTAAATCATTATATTTTATAAAAATATGTGATTTCAACAAAAAATAGAATCTCCCAAAAATTGTAAACTAGCTTTGTGGGACCACCCATGGTAATATGCCTACCGAGTTTTGTGCCCCTAGGATGAGTTTTCATATGCTTTTTAATCATTTTCTGACTACAATCAGGCTAAAATTGGTATTCCCAAAAGTTTTAAATTCCAAAATTCTACGAGAAACCCATTTATCATTTTGGTCTAAAACATCTCCAACTCCATTTTCATCAAAACCAAAGAATATATGATTCTTTGTTTGAATGCTTTTCAATTAAGTCAAACATGTCCTACTGGTCGATTTACAAAGGAGGTAACTAAATTCTAATGGCTAGGTGAAATATGATTTAAAACCCATGTTTTAAATAATTGATTATGATCGCATGCAAAAACATTTGACTGCAAGTGTGTTAGTTTGCATGTAGTGAATTTTTCCTATTTGGGTGGCAAGTGAAATTAAAAATTCACATTATTTTCTAAAGTTTAAAAGGAAAATGTTTAAAATATTTAAAATATTTAAAATACCTTCAAAAGTGGAATGCAACATCATTAGGGTAGATTTCAATTTTTAATGTTTTATAAAGTTAAAACATTATAAACTTTTCCCAAGGAAGCTTCCCCACCAGCCCATGGGAGCTCTTGCTGATGACAACAATTGGTAGTGAGGGAGTGGGGAGAATTGTTGAGGGAGGTTTGAATTTATTAAATTCTTTATCATAGCCTTGCTAATGTTGCAAACACTTTATCAATGCCTTTCTGAATATTTTATTTGCTATGGTAATTTTTGCCCGCTAGCCCACTCACGATAGTGTTGCCGAAAAAAAGACTTGTGAGGAAGTGGGGAGAGGAGAGGGAGAAGTGTAGATAGTAAAGGAGATTAAAAAGTACATTTAAGAATACTTTATTAAAACCTTGCAAACACTTTATTAAATCCTTTTCAATGTTTTCATTGCTTCATGGCACTGGAAATAATGTGGTCACGTTTTTGGGTTTTGAGCTGATTTTTAGTGTTATTTTTGGGTTGCAAACGGTGTTTTCTACCTTCCAAATGGGTTCTTGAACTATTTCCCATGCCTAGGAGGCAATTTTAGCAATGTTTAGTGCATTTTCAACTGCCTCTAAGCTCAAAAATGCCCTACAACTCATTAAAACGCTTTGCAAGATTTAAAAATTCTCTATGGCATCTCATTTTCCTTTGAGGTACTCTTAATGTATTGTATTCTTCCCAGCTATGAGGTAAATTATTTGTAGCAATAAATGCTTTTTTCTATGAAGTATCAGTACTTTGGTGCACTAAAATGGTTGTAGTTTAATATTATGAGAAAAATGTCCATTACCATTGTTGAAATGGTAATAATTAATCTTATCTAGAAAATTAAAAATGGCAAAGTAATGTGAGAAGGAGATTTTTAGGGTGCAAGCTTAAATGCATGGAGCATTACAAGTAAAATATTCGGTGTATGGCTATGAGGCAAGTGTTTTTAAAATGTCATAACTCTTGCACATGGAAATTGAAGAGTTTGTAATGCTAAAAATGTATGATTAAATCATATATTCAAAACCCAGTAGTGAAGTTAACAATATATGGGTGAAGATTTTACCTACAGAGAAAAATGGAAACTGGGTAAATGGTTTTTTGATCTAGAAGTGATTTTTTTTTTCACTTACAGTTAAATGGAGCCAGTAAATAACTTTTTACAAGCAGGGTAGAAATTTACACGAGAATTGCAAATGAAGGCAAAATAAGGAGGGAAAATGATGAATGAGGAGCATATTCTAAAATGCCAATCAATTTGCAGATCAAGGGAGCTAAATATGCCATGTGTCCACCATGGATTATTTTTAGGTCTTCTCTCTTCTCTTCTCTTTTCTCTAAAATGAGAAGTTGTTCTCATTTTTGGGGGTTCCAGTTTCTTTAGGTTGAGAAGATATTGTAATTTTTGTATAGGGTTATCTCTAGGTTAGGTGTTCTTCAAATTTCAAAGTGTAGTGTTGTAAACCATTTTGTTAATGGCAAGTAAATCAGTTTGCAGATTATGACGAACAATGTCATACTGTAATGTCTCTAGAATGTATGCATTATATTTTGACTCAAAGTAATCAAATATTATTATGGTTTTTCTTGCACAATTTTTGTAATAAGTGTTTAGATTGTTGGCTCTTGTTCAAAGAATAGGTTAAATTTTTCTCTCAATTAAATGCTAAGTATATTGTATTGCATTCAATATTTATAAGATTGTTGCAGATGTGTCCTAAAGAGACTTCATTATTGTAAGGCAGTAATGGTTTGATGGTCACTAGTTTTGTGTTTGGGCTATTATTTGATGGGTTATTTCACTTTGACTTTTTTATGGACAAGGCACTAGTCTAGTGTGTTTCCTTTGTGAAAACCTTGGAAGAAATCACCAATCAAATTTATAAACAAACTTTCAAGATGAACTGCAATTGTTATAGTTTTATGTTAAGTTCTCCCATTCTCATGCTCTAAATGTTGAGTGTTGTATAGAAGTAGCTAGCTTCTTGATACATTTCATTTATTGAGCTATAAATATGAGAATTCATTTGTTATTTTCAATGTATCTAGTTGTAAAGTAAGTTTTTAGCTACATTATGGGATCACCCTCTTGGGTCTTGTAGAGCCTGAAGTGTAGGAGGAAAACACTATTGCTTTCATTCATTTGTTGGCCAATCCCTTCAGGTTGCTAAGGATTGGAAATGGAAATTCCATAGGCAATTTTGAAGATTAGCTTAGGAATTAAGAACATCCAACAAAAGTATTGGTTGCTTAGTTTCAAATATTTTGATGTGAAGATCAAGTTTTGAAAAAAATTATATGCCTCGATGGTCAGCGGAATGATGGTAGGACTCTAGGTTGCCCCCTCGAGAGGTTGGCCAAAAATATCGATTTCAAGGTCAAGCTCATGATACTATTTTATTTCAGTTTAGATGTGTAAAGAAAAATAATTTAAGCCTATAGGTCTTTCATTACTAGTTCACATGTTCCTAGGAGGTCCCAATAATAACTTATGAAGGTTTCTTTAGCAAAAAATAGAGTTTTTGGGAGTTAAAATAGGTAATTAGCTTTCTAGTTACCTCATTTGCACTTTGAGATTATAGATAATTCTTTCCTTTGGTTTTCTTATTTTGTTGATTATCGAAGAGCTATGGCAAGGATTCAGGGAGCCCCACATCGCATGGATGTGGTTTGTGAGTTTGGAAGGCCTATAGGTGTCAGTTCCCCAATATGTACTCTTTCATTTTTTCATTTTCATCTTTTCATGTTTGTGTAATTAATGCATGAAGAGAAATTAGATGATTGTGCTAGTTTTAGGAATTTTGCACACTTGCATCAGTTTTAGTGCTTTTGATCCTTATGAACAGACCGCTTTTGATATTTTCTCTCACACTTGCTTAGAATTTGTGCATTTGACCTAATTCTTCGCTTTTTCTTTTCGCCTTTGCCATAAATCTATGCTTTTTACTTTTATGCTTTGTTTTTCATGCATTTGTTATATATTTGTGCTTTTGATATAAAGTTTTGCTTTTGAAAGTTTCACAATTGAAATTTTCTATCACTTTTGAGTATTAATTTCTTGCTTTTTTCCTATTTTCATCACTTTTGACAAAAAAATTATTGCCTTTAACAAGAATGTTTTGCTTCTAACTATTTCAAAATCCTAAGTCATTTTTTTCATCGTTTTAGGTTTGCTTTATGTTTTCATAGCAAATCCTTAACATCATGGTTTGAATGATTGCAAGTGGTTCTTAATCCACTTCAGTTGAGGGAGCGATCACCATGTGATCTGTTTGATTTGATCGTCGGTTTTGATGTCTTGGAGCTGGATATTTTAGATGTTGTCGGTTTGCAGCACATTTTCTACATGCCCACCATTAGATGCAGTGCAATGATGACTACGTTCATGGAGAGGTGGCATTTAGAGACCTCTTCCTTTCATTTACCTACTGGGGAGGTCACCGTTACCCTAGAGGATGTGTGGTGGATTCTCGACATACCCATTTATGGAGAGCTTGTTACATATTATGTTCGATAGGGTACCCATGCTATGCACCACGGTCTCGGTTTGAGACTTCTAGAGGTTCGACAATTAGAGATAGGCTTATCAAATTTTGTTGGTAGTGTTGATCCCATTTCACTTGTTCTCTGTGGTTTGGTTTTGGGGCTTGTTTTTCTTGATAGGAGATACCAATAGTTTCTTGTGGGATGGGGTATATGCATTGAGTAGATGTTCGAGCACGAGACTAGATTTGCATGGGGTCCATGTCTCCTTGCCCACTACATGAGGTTGCATATCATGGTGGGAAATCTATTTCTGTTGATGTCTCTCTTCTTCATTTATGGGTCTAGGAGCACATCTCAGTTACATGGCCTGATGGTATATTGGATCATACTACTAGGATCCATATTCTTATCATTATAGATATTTTCTATATTATACATTGCTTGGACAACTTTCCTACTAACGCCGTGTATTTGATGATATGCAAAGTTTTGTATGGAGACCATATATGGATTGTGAGGCATGGCCTAATGATCAAGAGTAGTTGGTATACTACAGAAGACTAGATGGATGCTTGGTCACATGCACTCTCTTTTGGACACATATCTTACTAACAAGGTTTACAGGATGTTTGGAGAGAGATAGTGTCAATTTCTAGATGCTTATGAGGCTCAATTTGGTCAGACCACCAGAGAGGTTCATGTTTGGGGTCTACAGGATGATTGAGATGTTGTTGTTGTGTTTAGAGCTCTTTCCCCATTCATATGGGGTTGGCCAATGTGTTTAGCCGATCCAAGGACTACTCTTGATTATGATCGGTGGTGGGCACGGCGTGTTCCCTTGAGATTCACAAATCATGTTGGTGTTTTTGCAGTGGGTAGAGCAGGCATCACAAGTCACCAAGGAGAGAGATAGCGTGTTGATATCATTACATAGTAGCTTGCTAGGGCTTGACAGGATGGTGCTTAGGGCGAACAGAGTGATCAGATGTAGTAGGATTAGGGACAAGTTCTTGATCCCCCTCCACCACCTAGGGATGAAGGTGTATAGTTATTATAGATGATGGCTACGAGGGATGCCAAGATATTATGGTGATAGGCCATGGAGGCCCAAATTGTCACACTCACTATAGAGTGAGACACAACTCAATAGGAGAGAGAGGGATTCAAGACAAAGAGAGGAACTAAGATTGGGCATCATCTAGTTGTAGAGAGATAGTTGCAGGTTGTTACCACTAAGAGGGACAATCTTAGGATAGAGCATGACAATCTACGAGGTGAGCGATATCAGTTGCTACAGAGGTTGACATATTATCAAACCTTGTATGAACCCTTTGTTTCTAGATCACAACGACATCCATAGTTTGAAGATTCATGTACTGCAACAAGGGCCAAGTTAGATGGAAACTCAGTTAGACAGCCTGATCCTGATGTGTAGCCTAATCCTTAGAGTCCTCCTCACTAGTATAATTTGGCAAATAAATGACTAGGTGACTAAAAATTACTAAATTCTTTTTTTTTGCAACTCAGCTATAAATAAGTAAATAAATGACTAATCTGATCGTTGACAAAAAAATTATTTAATCATAGAAATAAAAACGACTAAATAGTTAGTCACCTAATACAAATTAGACAAAAAATTTAAAACACATTTCAACCAATCATTGGCATGATGTATTGCACATGTTGATGTATTGGCACTTGTTTGTATTTATTTGTGTTCATTGCAGAAATATTCCTCCCTTCATTCATTAGTTGCATGATAGCCTTACACTAAGGCATTTTGATCAGTTATAGCAGATTTTTGCATGGGTGATAAAGATTTGGAGAGGAGATGGAGACTTCTAAAAAGGTAGGCAAGGGAAAGGAATTTGAAGTTTGCTACAATGGATTTGAAGTAAGCGAGGCCCTCTATAGCGAATTCAGATTTGGGGACGCCCTCTGCAGTGAATTCAAAGGTAATTTGAAACCTTCATTACATTAAACACAAAATTTAAAGCTTTCTGATTGACAACTTATAGTAGTTACAATCTATTTCTCTTAATAATGTTCTTTTACAATATTACCACTATTCTTCTTCATAATGTGTTCGAGCTAAATATAATAATTTTTTTGTGTCAGTGCCAAAACAAAAATTTCTCAAACAATTTTGATACATTTTCACTACAAGCGCAAACTATCCTTGTGCAAAGTAAGCATTTGCTAGATTTACCCACACATCAGGCATCTAAACAAAGATGTTTCCTATTGCAACTTCTTGTACCTATGAAAAAATTTCCTTTGCATTATTAAATTGACACTTTACAATATAGTTCTCTAGCCTTTTCAAGATGTTGTGCCTCCACATTTGGATCCCTCCTCTCATTGTGAAAAGCTGTAAAATAATTCCAATTTTCAAGTAAAATGTCAACATCAGAATTCTTTGCATCTGATTCACTTTGTACAACTTTAATTGTTTCTTTTTCTTTAAGCCAATCATCTATTTTTAGTTCCATTTTTCCAAGCATAGATAAAGAATTCAATATATTTTCAATTCCAAATTGATATATACTTCTCTCTAGCCTTGTAGTCTATCTATTGTGGATATCTTGATCTCTATGTGCTTTCACCAATAGGAACTGATTTGGAATGAAAAATGGAATGCACGTAAATGTTGTTACATGCTATATTAGTTTTTTGAAGGGGTACACAAAGTGTTTCTTTATCTCTTTGATATTGCTTTAGTCTAGATTTGATGTTTTGATACTTTTTTTTCTTGCCAAGCCGACTTCTTATGTTGGGATGATTACACTAGGTTTTTAGATTTGTGTACCATTTTTGAAGATATGTTTCATGAGGGATAGGTCTTAGATATCTCTTAGCTTGGACTACATAAGATTTATTTCTATGGAAAATGTGTTTGAAGTATATCATTGTAAATGTAATATATCTTATATTTCATGTTTGTAGCTAACTTCAAGAAATTTTTTAAAGGATGTAGATGATATGAATAGAAGATAAAAGTTTTTGAGGAATGTGGGTACGTAGTGAATTCTTTGTGAAGAAAATATGTGAATAGATTTCCACAGAACATCATTTGATGATGAAATGTGCAAAATATTGGTTTTAATAGATCAATAGTGAATGTGAAGAGTGGGAAGAAGAATATGAGCTTGTAAATGAATAAGTTTGTTGAAGGAAGTGAGTTGAATGTAACATAGCTTATTGAAGAAATTGTTTGTACCAAAGGCAGTAACCTGGAGGTAACTAGTGCATTGAAATAATCTAATTCTATGTTGAGATAGTGAACCTATGTGGTGAAATTTGTATTGATCAAGGAGTATTGAAATTCCTTTGGTTAAAGAACATAAATAGCTATAAAAAAAATTATATTTATGAGGCTAGATTTGGATATAAGATCCAAGTTGCTTGCTCACCGTGGTTTTTCCTTGTATGGTTTTCCATGTAATTCTAGTGTTTTGGTTGCATTATCTTGTGTTCTTTTGTTTGTCATGTTTTAATTGGTTGATGTTTTTGAATGAATGGGTTTGTTTAAGTACTAATTCACCCCCCTCTCAGTAATGTTGTGTGTTTTGACACACATATCTTACATATGAACTATATAAGATAAGGTATAACTGTGTATAGATGATACTTATTACATAAGGGCCAAATTAGTGGTAGTCAAATAAGATAAATGCAATGAATCAAAGCTAATCTCATTCAAAAAAAGAATCAAGATCTATGCCCATTACTCATGAAATGTAACTATAAAATCAAGAATTCAAGAATGAAATTGACAAAGAGCAATAAAAATGAATTCATTTGAAATGAAATATTTTTTAGCATCTTGTGTCGGAGTGTGTTCACAAAGATGTTGGGTTGTTCCTATCAATGCAACGTCTCTATTGTTGTGTGCAAAAAATTTGAAGAAACGTGTGTGTTGATCAAAGACATATGTTGAAGCTTTGTTCAATGTTGATTAATATCTTGGCATTACTTCGTTACATAAAATATATTGATTCTTTGATCCTTTTTTGTGAAGAAAGAGGTTTGTTATATAGAATTTGTGTTTTCTAATGAACGCTTGAGATCGCGTAGTAAAATATCTTAATTGACAGTCGAAAGATGTTGAGAGGATTTGGATGGTCATAATCTATGCAAATTGATTACATAATTGGTGTGATTGAAGAAATAGATTGATCAGTCAACCAATCAACGTAAGCAATCGATGGTTCATAATTTGCTCAATTATGAAAGTAGTTGAGAATAATTGATTAATTGATTAATCAATTAATTCTTTTTTGAGTTGAACGTGTAAATCAAGTTTGACTTTTGCAAACAAGGTTGCATTTGTTTGATTTGATTTTTTATGATATTTTGAATAATTAAATTTGATTATTCAAATTTAGAGGGAAAGTGATTTAATTGACTTAGGGGAATAAAGTGAATTAGCGACATAATTAAATAATTGACGATATTTAATTAATTAGGAGGAATAAAGTTAGATTAGGGCTTTATTAAATAAATGAAATTTATTTAATTGGTAAAAAATGATGAAAAAGTTAAATAATTAAATAATGTCATATTATTCAATTAATAGTAGAAATTAGGGTTTTTGATGTTTTTCATGCTTTTGATGTGAAATGCAGTTATATTCGATGATAATGATGTTGATGATGCGAAAATGTCATTTACAGTGTGTGATAAGTGTTAGGTCAATTTTGCATGTGTATATTTTTTCCTTCTTTGAGAAAAAGTTGATGGCACCTTCAAATTTTGCAAATTTGAAGTGTTTGTGTCCTTTAAGTGTGTCGACAAAGGTTTGGTCAACAAACTACTAAATCTACCTCGAAGGTCATATTCGCCAATTAATATTTTTCAACTTGGAGGTCATCTTGCAAATCCCTTTGGTAGAATGTTTTTTGGTACATATGGTAACACGCTTGCCTAGTTTCATGCCCCCAGGATGAGTTTTGATATGCTTTTTAATCCTTTTCTAATTGCGATCTGGCTAAAATTGGTGTTCTAGAAAGTTTCAAATTTCAAAATTCTAAGGAAAACTCATTTCTCATTTTGGTCTAAAACATCTCTAGCTCCATTTTCATAAAAAAATGGAGACCATGTGATGCATTATTTTAATGTTTTTCAGCTGCAGCAAACATGTCCTACGGGTCAATTTACAAAGGAGGTACCTATATTCTAATGGTTGGATGAAACTTGATTTAAAACCCATGTTTTAAATAATTGATTATGATCGCACGCAAAAAATATTGACTCTAGGTGTCCCAGTTTGCATGCAGTGAATTTTCCTCGATTGGGCAATAGGCGAAATTAAAAATTGGCATTATTTCCTAAAATTTAAAAGGAAAATGTTTAAAATATTTTAAATACCTTCAAAAAATGAATGCAACGTCATTAGGGAAGATTTAAATTTTTTATGTTTTATAAAGTTAAAACATTATAAACTTTTCCTAGGGAAGCTTCCCTGCTAGTGTGTAGGAGCTCTTGCTGACGGTAGCAATTGGTAACAAGGGAATGAGGAGAAGTGTTGAGGGAGGTTTGAATTTATTAAATGCTTTATCACAACCTTGCTAATGTTTCGAACACTTTATCAAAGCCTTTCTAAATATTTTATTTGTTGTGGCAAGTTTTGCTCGCCACCCTGTTCATGACAGTGTCATCGGCAAAAAGACTTACGTGGAAGGGGGGAGAGGAGAGGGAGAAGTCTAGATAGTAAAAGAGATTAAAGTATTTAAGAATACTTTATTAAAACCTTGCAAATGCTTTATTAAATCCTTTTTCAATGTTTTCATTGCTTCATGGAGCTGGAAATAATGTGGTCACACTTTTCAGTTTTGCGCTGATTTTTAGTGTTATTTTTGGGCTACAAACAATTTTTTTGCCTTCTAAATAGGTTCCTAAACTATTTCCCACGCCTACGAAGCGATTTTAGCAATGTTTAGTGCATTTTTGGTTGCTTCCAAGCTCAAAAACGCCTTGCAACTCATTAAAATGCCTTGCAAGTTTAAAAAGTGTTTGATGGCATCTCACTTGCCTTTGAGGTACTCTGAATGTATTTTATTCTTCCTAGCTATGAGGTAAATGATCTACAACAATAAAAGCTTTTTGCTATGAAGTCTCAATACTTTGGTGCACTGAAATGGTTGTAATACTTATGAGAAAAATGGCCATTACCATTGTTGAAATGGTAATAATTAGTCTCATTGAGAAAATTGAAAATGGCAAAGTAATGTGGGCAAGAAATTTTTAGGGCGCAAGCTCAAATGCATAGAGCATTACAAGTAAAATATTCAAAGTATGGCTGCAAGACAAGTCTTTGTTAAAATGTCAAAATTCTTGCACATGGAAATTGAAGAGTTTGGAATGTTAAAATATATGATTAAATCATATATTTAAAAGCTAGGAGTGAAGTTAACAGTATATGAGTGAAGATTTTACCTATAGAGAAAAATGGAAATTGGGTAAATGAATTTTTGACCTAGAAGTGATTTTTTTTTCACTTATAGTTAAATATTGCCAGTAAATGACTTTTTATGAGGGTAGAAATTTGCACAAGAATTGCAAATGAAGGTAGAATGAGGGGAAATGAAGAATGAGGAGCATATTCTAAAATGTCAATTAGTTTGTAGATCAAGGGAGTTGAATATGCCATGTGTCCACCATGGATTAATTTTTGGGCGTCTCTCTTTTCTTCTCTTTTCTCTAAAATGAGAAGTTGTTCTCATTTGTGGGGTTCCAGTTTCTCTAGGTTGAGAAGAAATTGTAATTTTTTTGCAGGGTTATTTCTAGGTTAGATGTTCTTCAAATGTCAAAGTGTAGTGTTGTAATCAATTTTGTTAATGGCGTGCAAGTCAGTTTGCATATTATGATGAACGATTTCATATTGTAATGTCTCTAGAATGTATGCATTATATTTTCAATCAAAGTAATCAAGGAATGGTTTTTGTTGCACATTTTTTGCAATAAATATTTGGATTGATGGAGTTTGTTCAAAGAATAGATTAAATGTGGTTTTAGTCACATGTTGAATATACTATGTTGCATTCAAGATCTATAAGAATGTTGCAGATATGTCCTTAAGAAACCTCATTTTTGTAATGTAGTAATAATTTAATGGTCATTGGTTTTTTGTTTAGGTTATTATTAGATAGGTTATTTCATCTTGACTTTGTTATGGACAAGGCACTAGTCTAGTGTGTTTCTTTTATGCAAACCCTCGAAGGAATCACCATACAAAAACCAATTTAAATCTTTATTTTCAATTTGAATGTATGTCTGGAGTTGAGTTTCATCATGTTTTCATGCTCTAAATGTTGATTATTGTAAAGGAGTAGTTAGTTTCTTGAAATATTCAATTTATTGAGCTATTATATGAGAATTTATCTATTATGTGCAATGTACATGGTCATTTGGTTGCATATATTCATAAGTACATTTTGTGAGATTACCCTCCTAGGTTTCATAGAGCCTGAAGTTCAAGGGAGAAAAGTGTAGAATCTGTCTCCCATTCCTTGGCCACTAATCTTGAAGTTCTTAAGCATAAGCACTAGCTATTCTTCAAAGGATTTTCAAGGTTTAGCTTGAAAAAACACCAATAGTGTGGCAACTCTACTAGGGAAACTCATACAAAATCTCAAGTTCTAGACAAAATTATTAGTCATAAATTTACAATATGGCATGCATCTATGAGTGAGTCTTTTAGGTATTCCTGCAATTTGTCTATTTGAAGCCATTCTATTGAAAAGATCCATATAGCTTTTGTATTTGTGAACGTAAATTCTCATAGATGTTTCTTAGGTTACACCTTTATTTCACCAAAATCACACATCCTTGCAAAGCCTGTTCAAATTCACATATATTTCATAATTCCCACCAAGTGTGGGTGGCGACTCTGAGTCTCTGTGCCAGTGCATAGTAATAATCATAAGTTGTGAAGAAGAACAAAAAGAGAAAGTTTCTGAGAAGAAATGAGGTGGACTAAAGCTCATATGAAGAAGCACCCAGATGAAAAGTTGAAAGAAAAACTTTATAAAACTCTATTTAGAAAGAGTCTTGATGGCTCTAAAAATTTGTTTCAGGGGTATGTACAAGATCATGATGGGCCAAAAAGTGGCAATATGATGGCTATGTGTAGGGTATGTGGCTGATGACTTTTTTTAAACCCAAAATTGATGAAATGGAAAGGGTTTTTAAAGGAGATTATCAACTTTCCACCAATATAAATTATGTTTTACTTTGAATTTAATAAATAATTATTATTCATTTTCTATTTGAATTACGACTAAAGTCTTGATTGATAGGCTGATTGAAAAACATCTATAGCTTTCAAATGGTATCACATTATATGCTTTGCATAATATAGGATTAAAAAAATTGAATTTCATGAAGTTTTGATCATGTTAAGGTGGTCAGACATACATTTTTTTATAATTTTTAAGAGTTGTAATAAAAAATTCATAATTAATTATTTACTTGGAAAAAAATTACAAAAAAAATCCATTACATCGGGACATGAGTCCTCTATTTATATCTAAAATTTTATAAAAAAATATTATCATTTTATTGTGGTTAGGGTGGTCATAGACACCTACTTCTTATTTTTTTCCTTGAAATTTAAGTGCTACTACATTGAAATTTCAAACTTTCACAAAATATTTAAAAAAAACCTAGTAGTTTAGAAACTACATTCAATTTGCTATAGATTCTATTCTTACATATTTTTGAAATAATATAGATAACTTATTCAAATTTTTACGTCAAGTTGCCTAACTCTGATTTTTCTAAATTTTTCACCGCTTAAGGACCTGTTTTTTCCATGATGACCCTACACATACCCTTAGATATTAAAGTTTTTAGACCTGGAAGAGTTTTTTTTTTGTAGTAGATTTAAAATAATTTATGTGTGACTCTGCTATTGGAGGAGTCTAGAATGAAATTAAACTTTGAAAGAACTTTATAATTTTTGAATTTTGTTCCTCTATGAAGAGAGGTGGAAACTCCGCTAAAGAACCTGATGAAGATGTGAAGAATGTTTCAAATCTATTAACATTTCCATTCAGGGAGGAAAATTTGCATCAACTGCAACATATCCAGGTATTTTTCATAATTTGGTTTTCAAGAAGGATAAGCTTGTGTATGAAAACCACATTTAAAATTCTTGAAAAACTTTGGTTCCCTATTGAATGAAACTAAGCACTAAGAAAGGGAATAGTAGTTATTATTCTACGTACTTCTGAGTTATATAATTTGTAGTCTCTATATTATTTTGAAGAAGTATGCTTGTTTTTAAATATTCCCATTGAAGAGATCTTAGGTGTAGATGCATTTGAGTTCTATGCATTGTAATATTTTGAGGTCATGATGAAAGCAAAAAATAGGGAATGAATGATCAACTGAAGAGTTGATGTAAGAAGTTTGGCAGGGTGTAATAAAATGTATCATCCACCTATAAATCCTTGTGGGGTTTCAGATGTAAACATGAAAAGTGTGTAGCCCCTATCATATCATCAAAGAAATTTCTCTATTGAAAGATATAGAGCCATGAATTTTAATGGTATTCAAGGTTTCCCAAACACCGTTCCTAATGAAGTCGAGGAACACTTCCCAAAGTTCAAAGGGAAAAGCTCATAATCAAAATCTTAGCATCTGCAAGAGTTTTCAAATTTGATGGGAGACAATGAAATAAGTCATGAAGATGTTGTCATGAAGTTCTTTGTTTAATCTTTGAAGGAAGATTCCAAAGATTGGTTTTCATATTTTCTAGTGCGTTCTATCTCTTTATGGAATCAATTCATGGCATCATTGATAGAATAGTTTGGTGAAAGAATTAATCCATGTTTGGTGAGACAAAATTTTATGAACATCTAGAAAGAAGAGTTAGTTCCAGTTTTCAATCTCAGATTTGCAGAAACATTAGTTGACATTCCTGAAAGTATAAGACCAAATAATGCATTGTGCTTGTTTGTTTACTTAGGTGCATTTGATGAAGAAACAAGCTATTTGTTAAGAGATAAAGAGCCTGCAACATTACATCATGCTTATCAAATTGTCATGGATAAAAATAATTTAAAATATTCAATGATGAAGGGATACATGGCTGCAAGTGTTGGTTATCCTAGCACACCTCATGCAAATGGAATTCATGGATCTAACAATAGAAATGATTTTCAAGATGATAATGCTTCTACTATTCTGATTTGTCCATCATTACAACATACGAATTACAGTGAACTCCAAGTTGAATATCAAAAAAAATTGAGCAATGTTGATCAAGTGTCTTTTGTTCAAGAATTGTCTAACATGAAGAGGCACAAGGGAGAATCACCATATGATTTGTTCTCAATGTTTTTGGATGCCTTGTTGAAGGTCCTAAAAAATTTCAAACCTAAGGATTCAATGTGCATTGATTTGTTTTGTGAAATCTATGAGTCAGGGCTGAGTACCTTGCCAAAAGAGTTAAAGCCTCATGGTTTTGATCAGGAACTTGATTAGATAAAGATTGTTGAAGGAGCTTGATGTGATTATGAAAAAAATATGATGTTTCAAAATGCTAGTAGCAGCTGTCTTGTTGAGAAAAATCAGAAAACAATACACACAAGTGAAAAAGATATATCAGAAAATGAACATCCATATTGTTGTATAGATGAGGATAATGATTGTAATCAACTCAGAAGCAACACATATGCAGATCAATACAACAATGATGAAGATGAAGATGAAGATACATGGTGTGATGACCAAATAGATATGGAGGAAATATCTCCTAGTACTATCTTGGGTAATGAAGAAGTAAAAGAGATGCAAGATGTCCTTCCATGTCATGATTTTCTTAGTTACAATGATGCAAGTGTTGCAGATATCTCATTGTAAATCAGTGGTCAAGATGTTGAAGATGAAAATCTAAGCATTTATTCTAAAAATTCTGAGCATGGTTTGTACAGTGATGGATCTTCTTGTGATGAAGATCATAATGACAACAAACTTGCATGCTTTTCTAAGGATTATGAATGCTCTTATGAGGATGAGCTAGAGGAATTTTCTTCACATGAAGGATGCAATGAAATGAATGTTGATGAAGTCACTTGTTCACAAGTGAATGAAAAAATTTCATTTGATGAATACTTGGAATGTAATTCGGGTCTACCATCAATAGAGCATAGTAACTTTGTGAATGATGAGGAATTTGAGGATAAGAATGTGTGTGTTGAGCATCCTGATCCTAAGAATAGTTTTAGAAATGATACAGATCTTGATGACACTGACTATGATGCTAATGAACATGGTTATGTCCTTGTTACTTGTGATTATTTAGATGAAACAAGGATTGAAATGACAGTTATACATGAAGGTAATGATGATGTGCACATAAATGGAAGAATGGGTTCATTATTGAATGGTTAAGTTATGCATTATGACATACACATGGATCTTGGATCAACAATATTATCTACTGATAATGTGAAACATATTGATGAATTTTTTGATTGTGTTGATATTGCAAAACTTTCTGATTTATTTGTAGAGCAGCCAAATGATGCAAATAATAGTGGGTTTAATGTTAGTGAATGTGAAATGGAATACACTTGTTTCTTTGTAAAAATAGACATGTTTTCATCAAATAAGGAGTACATTGATCTGAAAGAGAATGCAGATACTTGTTAAAATTTTAATGAGCAACTTTTAGATGTTCCTACTGGCACTATGAAAGGTAGTATCAACTATGGTACTCATTGCAACAATGAGTGTGTTTTGAACTGTCACTATGAGGGATTTGTTGTAGAGACAAATTCTAAAACCTTTGAGCCTCTATTTGAAACATTTCACATGGAATTGTATAATGGTTTGAAAAATGAGTGTGGTATCATCTATGGACCTGAGATGGAAATGTTTTTTGATGCATAGGATTTTGATAGTACTAATATTTGTTGTGATAACCCTAGGTAATTTGAATGATGGAAACAATGTTATGGATTTTGATAAATATTATTTCTAGACTACTGTAGTATGTGATAGTATGGCTAATTTACAATGCTCAAATGAATGTGAATGTCATTATAATGTCAATCAGTTTGAGAGTATGCCTATGTATGAACATTTTTTTTTTTATCACACAAAATGAATACATGTCAGATAAGGGACACATATCAAAAGATAACTTCAAGGTGTTATCTGAATCTTTTATTCAATCTGATTTTTCAGATTTAGAGCTAAAAATTGACTTCAATGAATCAAGGCATATGTTTGTTGATGGGACTATTGATCAATCCGTTTATGACAGTTTCATGTTTGATGTGCAAATTGAATATGATGTCAAATTTTATGATGCCAACTATCAAATGGACTATGAAAACTTTCAATTTTTAGTTCAGTTGGATGAGGATTCAGTGGAACATGACAATGAGTTGGATAAGGTAAAATGTCACAATTATTATGGATTTCAGTTTGTGTCTAATTGCAGATTTCATATTGGAAAAATTAATGGTGGCATTGGAAAGCACGATGATATGATGAAGCACACAAGTTTTGATTTTTGGTTCTCAGGTGTCCAAAAGCAATGTTTTCAAACTTGGCCTAGTGCAGACAATACAAAACAGAGTGTTTGATAGAGGTAATGATTGGTACTTCTTTTTTGGGGGCTCGATGACACCAAATAAAGTTTGAAAAATGAGTTCCACTGCAGCATAAAAGGAGTAGTTCTAGAGCACGAAATGGATTTGGTACTTGGTCTGCTCCCTAGAGATCTTGAATCTCACCATGCCCATAATGGTCATGCATCCCTGAACATGAGCCACTGATGGCACCTTCAAATTTTGCAAATTTGAAGCGCTTGTGTCCTATTAGTGTGTCGACAAAGGTTTGGTCGAAAAACTGTTAAATCTACCTCAAAGGCCATCTTTTCCGATTAATATTTTTCAAATCGGAGGTCATCTTGTAAATCCCTTTGCTAGAATGTCTTTTGGTACATATGGTAACATACTTGCCTAGTTTCATGCCCCCAGGATGAGTTTTGATATGCTTCTTAATCCTTTTTTGACTACGATTGGGCTAAAATTGGTGTTCCGGAAGGTTTTAAATTTCAAAATTCTAAGGGAAACCCATTTCTCATTTTGTTCTAAAACATTTCCATCTCCATTTTCATCAAAAATGGAGACCATAGGATGCTTTATTTTAATGCTTTTCAGTTGTGGTAAGCATGTCCTATGGGTCAATTTACAAATGAGGTACCTAAATAGTAATGGTTGGGTGAAATTTAATTTAAAACCCATGTTTTAAATAATTGGTTATGATCGCATGCAAAAAATCTCAGTTCAAAGTGTCCCAATTTGCACGCAGTGAATTTTCCTTGTTAGGGCAGCAAGCAAAATTAAAAATTAACATAATTTCCTAAAGTTTAATAGGAAAATGTTTAAAATGTTTAAAATATTTTAAATACCTTCAAAAGTGGAATGCAACGTCATTAGGGAATATTTTAATTTTTAATGTTTTACAAAGTTAAAACATTATAAACTTTTCCTTAGGAAGCTTCCCCGCTAGCCCTTGGGAGCTTTTGCTAATGACAACAATTTGTAGTGGGGAGCAGGGAGAAGTGCTAAGGGAGGTTTGAATTTACTAAATTCTTTATTATAGCCTTGCTAATGTTGCCAACACTTTATCAAAGCCTTTTCAAATATTTTATTTGTTGTGGTAAGTTTTTCCCGCCAGCCCACTCATGGTAGTGTTGCCGACAAAAAGACTTGCGGGGAAGTAGGGAGAGGAGAGGGAGAAGTGTAGACAGTAAAGGAGATTAAAGTATTCAAGAATACTGTATTAAAACCTTGCAAATGCTTTACTAAAGCCTTTTTCAATGTTTTCATTGCTTCATGGAGCTGGAAATAATGTGGTCACGTTTTTGGGTTTTGAGTTGATTTTTAGTGTTATTTTTGGGCTACAAATGGTGTTTTTCTCCTTCCAAATGGGTGCCTAAACTATTTCCAATGCTTGGGAAGCGATTTTAGCAATGTTTAGTGCATTTTTGGCTGCCTCCAAGCTCAAAAACGCCCCACCACTCATTAAAACACCTTGCAAGTTTTAAAAATGCTTGGTGGCATCTTACTTGCCTTTGAGGTACTCTAAATGTATTTTATTCTTTCCAGCTATGAGGTAAATGATCTGCAAAAATAAAAGTTTTTTCTATGAAGTCTTAGTACTTTGGTGCACTTAAATGGCTGTAATGTAGTATTATGAGAAAAATGCCCATTACCATTGTTGAAAAGGTAATAATTAATCTTATCCAGAAAATTGAAAATGGCAAAGTAATGTGGGAAGGAGATTTTTAGGGTGCAAGCTCAAATGCATGGAGCATTATAGGTAAAATATTTAGATTATGGTTGCAAGACAAGTGTTTGTTAAAATGTTAGAATTCTTGTACATGGAAATTAAAGAGTTTGGAATGTTAAAATGTATGATTAAATTATATATTTAAAAGCCACCAGTGAAGTTAATAGTATATAGGTGAATATTTTACCTATAGAGAAAAATGGAAACTCGATAAATGGGTTTTTGACCTAGAAGTGATTTTTTTTTCACTTACAATTAAATGGAGCCAATAAATGAATTTTTACAAGCAGGGTAGAAATTTGCACAGGAATTGCAAATGAAGGCAGAATAAGGAGGGAAAATGAAAAATGAGGATCATATTCTAAAATGCCAATCAGTTTGCAGATCAAGGGAGTTGAATATGCCATGTGTCCATCATGGATTAATTTTAGGGCTTCTATCGTCTCTTCTCTTTTCTCTAAAATGAGAAGTTGTTCTCATTTGTGGGGGTTCTAGTTTCGCCAAGTTGAGAAGATATTGTAATTTTTGTATAGGGTTTTCTCTAGGTTAGATGTTCTTCAAATTTCAAAGTGTAGTGTTGTAATCCATTTTGTTAATGGCAAGCAAATCAGTTTGCAGATTATGATGAACAATGTTATACTATAATGTCTCCAGAATGTATAAATTATATTTTCAATCAAAGTAATCAAGGCTTATGATGGTTTTTGTTGCACATTTGTTGTAATAGTCATTTAGATTGTTGACTCCTGTTCAAAGAATAGGTTAAATTTTTCTCTCAATTAAATGCCAAATATAGTGTCCTAAAGAAACTTCATTATGGTAAGGAATTAATGGTTTAATGGTCACTGGTTTTGTGTTTGGGCTATTATTTGATGAGTTATTTTATTTTGACTCTGTTATGGAAAAGGCACTGGTCTAGTGTGTTTCCTTTGTGCAAACATTGGAAGGAATCACTAATCAAATTTATAAACAAACTTTCAAGATGAATTGCAATTGTTATAGCTTTATGTTAAGTTCTCCCATTCTCATGCTCTAAATGTTGAGTGTTGTAAAGAAGTAGCTAGCTTCTTGATATATTCCATTTATTAGCTATTATATGAGGATTCATCAATTATTTGCAATGTATCTAGTTGTAAAGTGTGTAAGTTCTTGGGTACATTGTGGTATCCCCCTCCCAGATCTTTTTGAGCCTGAAGTGCAGGAGGAAAGCATTACAACTTTCACTAGTTCGTTGGCCAATCCCTTTAGGTTGCTAAGGATTGGAAATGGAAATTCCATAGGAAATTTTGAAGATCATCTTGGGAATTAAAAAACCAAAAATAGTATTGGTTGCTTTATTTCAAAGATTTTTATGTTAAGATCAAGTTTTGAAATTTTTGTATGCCTCACTATGCCCCGATGGTTAGCAAAATGATGGTAGGACTCTGGGCTGCCCCCTTGAGAGGTTGGCAAAAAATATCAATTTCTAGGTCAAGCTAACAACACTAGTTTATTTTAGTTTAGATGTGTAGAGAACAAAAAATTAAGCCTATAGGTCTTTCGTTGTGAGTTCACATGTTCTTGTGAGGTCCTAATTTTAACCTTGGAAGGTTTCAGTTTTCTAGGGATTAAAATAGCTAATTAGGGTTCTAGTTACCTCATTTGCACTTTGAACCTATAGAGAATTATTGCCTTTGGTTTTCATGTTTTTTTTATTATCGAGGAGCTATGGCAAAGATTTGGGGAGCCCCACATCGTGCAGACGTGGTTTGCAACTTTGGACAGTTTGCAGGTGTTAGTTCCCTGGTATGTACTCTTTCCTTTTTTCATTTTTGACTTTTCATGTTTGTGTAATTAATGCATGAAGAGAAATTAGGCAAGTGTCTATTTTTAGGAATTTTGTGCACTTGCATCAATTTTAGCGCATTTGATCCTTATGAATAGACCATTTTTGATATTTTCAATTGCACTTTCTTAAAATTTGTGCATTTGACCTTTAATTCTTCACTTTTTTTTTTCACCTTTGCCATAATTTTGTGCTTTTCACTTTTGTGCTTTTTTTTTCATGCATTTGTTGTATATTTGTGCTTTTGATATAAAGTTTTTCTTTTGAAAGTTTCACAATTTAAATTTTCTATCACTTTTGAGTATCAATTTCTTGTTTTTTCCTCTTTTCATCGCTTTTGACAAAAAAATTATTGTTTTTGACAAAAATGTTTCACTTCTGACTATTTTGGAATCCTAAGTCATTTTTGTTTTTGTTTTAGGTTCTTTTGTGTTTTGATAGCAAATCCTTAACATCATGGGTTGAATGATTGCAGGTGGTTCTTAATCTTCTTTAGTCGAGGGAGCAATGACCACATGATCTATTCGATTTGATCATTGGTTTTGATACATTGGAGTGAGAAATTTTAGATGTTGTCATGTTGTAGCACATTTGCTACATGGACACCATCAGATGTCATAGCGCGATGATGACTACGCTCGTAGAGAGGTGGCATTCAAAGACCTCTTCCTTCCATTTACCTATTGGGGAGGCCATCATTACCCTAGAGGATGTATGTATGGAGGATCCTCCACATACCCATTCATGGAGAGCTTGTTACATATTATGTTTGATGGGGTACCCACGATATGCATTGTGTTCTTGGTGTGAGATGTCTAAAGGTTCAACAGTCGGAGATAAACTTATCATATTTTGTTGGTAGTGTTGATCCCATTTCACTTGTTCTTTGTAGTTTGGTTTTGGGGCTCATTGTTCTTGATAGGAAAGGCCAATCATTTCCTATAAGATGGGGTATATGCATCGAGCAGATGTTCGAGCATGGGACTAGATACACAAGGGGTTCATGTCTCCTTGCCCACCTATATAGAGATATGCATGAGGTTGCATATCATGGTGGGAAATCTATTTCTCTTAGTGTCTCTATTCTTTATGTATGGGCCTAGGAGCACATCTCAGTTAAGCGGCCTAATGGTATATTCAATTGTATTGAAGGAGATGAATATTCTTATCATTACAAAGAATTATGCATTATACATTGCTTGGACAACTTTCCTACTAGCATCATGTATTCGATGATATGCCAGGTTTTGTATGGAGACCATAGATGGATTGTGAGGCATGGCCTGATGATTAGTAGTAGTTGGTATACTATAGAGAAACTAGATGGTTGATCAGTTCACATGCAATCTCTTTTGGAGAGATATCTTCTTAACAAGTTTTGCAGCCAGTTTGGAGAGAGATAGGGTCAATTTCTAGATGATTATGAGGCTTGATTTGGTCACACAACTAGAGAGGTTCATGTTTGGGGTCTACAGGATAATCAAAATGTTATTGTTGCTGCATTTAGAGCTCTTGCCCCATTCAGATGGGGTTGGATAGTGGGTTTAGCTGATCCAAGGACTATTCCTGATTATGATCAATAATTGGAATGACATGTTCCCTTGAGATTCATATATCCTATTGGTGTTCCTATAGTGGGTAGAGCAAGCATCACAGGTCACTGAGGAGAGAGACAGGGTGTTGAGATCATTGCAAAGTAGCTTTCTATGGCTCGACATGATGGTGCCCAGGGCGGAAAGGGTTATCAGATGTAGTAGGATCACAAATAGGTCCAGGTCCCCCTGCACCACCTAGGGATGGAGGTGTATAGTTATTAGGGACGATGACTGTGAGGGATGTCGAGATATTGTAGTGAAATGCCATAGAGGCCTAGATTGTAACACTCACTATAGAGTGAGACACAACTCGATAGGAGAGAGAGGGATTTAGGATGGAGATAGACTGAGATTAGGCATCGTCTAGTTGCAAAGACATAGTTGTAGGTTGTTACCACTGGGAGTGATAGTCTTAGGATAGAGCATGATAGTCTATGAGTTGAGAGAGATCAGTTGCTATATAGGTCGACATATTATCAAACCTTGTATGAGGCCTTTGTTTCTAGAGCACAACGACATCCATAGTTTGAAGAATCAAGTATTGTGACAACGACCAAGTTAGGTGAACACTCAATTAGACAACCTAATCTTGATGTATAGCCTAATCCTTAGAGTCCTCCTCACTAGTATAATTTGGAAAATAAATGACTAGGTGACTAAAATTTTTAGTCACAACAACTAAAAAGGATTAAATTCTACTAATGTTTTGCAACTTAGCTATAAATGAGTAAATAAATAACTTATTTGGTGGTGCAGGAGCACCCAAGCTCTTCAAGGAACACTTCAAGAGACATGAAGATGCATGGGTCATGAAGATCCATCAAGGAACTCAGAAAATTAAATATGACATTTTGAAGCCTATAATGGCTTTTGAAATGGTTAAAAACATTAAGGGAGTCAAATGTCCTAAGGGTCTTGATAAGGACCATAGGACCAAAATGCATTGTAATTGGACAAATAATGTCCTAAGAGTCTAGATAGGTTTTTAGTGTTTTAATCATGTTAATTAAGGTTGAATAATTCCATTTAATAGGTTTTAAGGATTTTTAGTTAGTAGGAGTTAATAAAATAAAAGTTGGAAAATTCAAATTTTAAACTTCCAACTTTGGGCGGGAAAGTGATTTTTAGGAGTTTTAGCAACTTTAATGTAAACTAATCAATCCAAAATGGTTTGAGAAGTTGGGGAAAGGTTATTCAAGGCCATATAATTCATTTTTACAGAGGTTGGGTTGATGGTACGGATTTTGTACGGACTGCTATAGGAAAAAACAAAAAAACAACAATTTCTTGCATTTTTCTTGTGTTCATTTGATGAAAACTTGATTGCCATTGAAGATATGTCTGGTTGGATGCTTTAGGAACCTGTATTTACATGTTTTAAGGCCTTTTTATGCTCTGATAAGCAACAACAATCAATTCTTTGTATTTTATAATTGACTGTCCTCAAGAAAGTGCAGATTTTCATTGATTTTGAGGGTTTTTATGGATGATTGATCCATTTCAAGGTAGAATGATGCTGTAACCTTTGAAATGGATCACTTATAACATGTATAATACAAACCTAACAAAATAATGTGCAGGAAGGAAGAATATCAAGGTGTACACCGAGTTGTCAAAGGGAAAAGTGCATGAAAATGGGGGCTAGGGTATAGCAGCAGAAGATCTGCCTTAATAAGGGGAAATTTTTTGAGTTTGGATTGATGTATTATGTTGATCTAATGGTGAAAAGTCAAAGAGAGGGATCTGGAAGTGTTTGGGAGGTGGGTAACTAAAAAGCCCTAGTTTTAAGGCAATTTATGGAGGGTTTTATGTTTGAGCATATTAAGGGTGTCATAGAAGACTAAAAGCTTGAAAATCCTTGGTTTGGGAATATTTTAAGGGATTGTTGAAAGTTTCATAGTCAGGGGTTGAGTTTAGAGAGGGGTTGCTTTGAAAAAGAGGGCTAATTAGGCCATAAATTGGAGGAAACAACAGATTTTGATTGGTGTGCTCCAAAACAAGTGCCATTAAGAATCTAGTATGTTATGTATCATCAAAAACCACATCTGGTTCAATCATTTTTTTGGAGGGTCCTTTGTGAACATTGAGTGGAAGTTCAAGAATTCACCGTTGGAGGCCTAGTAGGGCTAGAAGCCTAGTCAAGGTGCAAAAAGAGAGTTTTGTTTAAGACAGAGGGTTGGGGCTTTGTAAATGTTCAAGACAAGTTTGTATGAGTCTATCAAAATTACTCCTAGGGTTTAGGTCCATAAGGAAGCATATAAGTTGTAAGTGAGCCATTGAGCCTTATTTCTATAAGGGTGTTTGAGAATGCACTGTTGAGATTTTTGAAATCATTGTGTTGTTTTCCAAAAGTTCCCATACCCTCTGCATCATTTGGTCATTGACTAAAAAAATATTTAGTCACATAAATAAAAATGACTAAATAGTTAGTCACCAAATACAAATTAGACAAAATTTTAAAAACAAATTTCAGCCAATTATTGGTGCGATGTATTGTGCTCATTGATGTATTGGAATTTATTTGTGTTTATTCTCATTCATTGCAGAAATATTCATTGCTTCATTCATTAGTTGCAGGTTAGCCTGGCATTGAGGTGTTTTGATCATTTATAGTAGCTACTTCCATGGGTGATAAAGATTCGAAGAGGATTTGGAGACTTCTAAAAAGGTAGACAAGGGCAAGGAATTTAGAGTTTTTTGCAACAAATTTGAAGTCGGCAAGGCCCTCTATAGTGAAGTTAGATTTGGGGATGCCCTTTATAGTGAATTCATAGGTAATTCAAAATCCTCATTACATTAAACAAAAAAATTATAGCTTTCTGATTGGAAACTTATAGTAGTTACAATCTACTGCTCTTAATAATGTTCTTTTACAATCTTTCCACTATTCTACTTCATAATGTGTTTGAACTAAATATAATAAAATTTGGGTGTTAGTGCCAAAATATAATTTCCTCAAACAATTTTGATACATTTTCACTGCAAGAACAAACTATCCTTGTGCAAAGTAAACATGTGCTAGATTTACCCACACATTAGGCATCTGAACAAAGATGTTTCTTGTTGCAACTTCTTGTACCTATGTAAAAATTTCCTTTGCAATATCAAATTGACCTGTTTTAGCTAACACAATGGCTACCCCATTTGCAGTATAAAAATTTCATGGTCTTTGTGCCAACATTTTGCAATACAGTTCTCTAACCTTCTCAAGATGTTGTTCCTCCACCTTTGGATCCCTCCTCTCATTGCGAAAAGCTGCAAAATAATTCCAATTTCCAAGTGAAATGTCAACATAAGAATTCTTTGAATCTGATTCACTTTGTGCAACTTTAATTGTTTCTTTTGCTTTAAGTCATTCATATATTTTTAGTTCCATTTTCCAAGCATATATAAATCATTTTATGAGTTTTTATCCACCTTAAGTACATCCCCAATCAATTCTAGGCTTAGTTGGATCTCATTCTGATCCTGAGCCATGGCTACAAGACATAGATATGCATCCACATAATCAGGAAACTTGAACAATATTAGCCCATATAAAATATTTTCTTTTTCAGTATCATGTAGTTGTTCAAATAACCTAGTAAGATTAAATAGTATTGTGATTTTATCCCATGGTAACTCAAGTGAACCACCTTCTTCTAGTCGATGGAAGAATTTCATATCCTTAAAGAGCACAAGAAAAATTGCAGAATTGGCACTTGGGATTTTATTTATGAATTCAACCCAAATACCATTTCATAATTCCTCCATCAAAGTTTTTTGAGCCAACTCTAGTTCATCACACTCAAAATGAAGAACCCCAATGTTATTTAACAATTGAATGGGTACTTCTTCTTTTCTCTTCTTCAGAAGAGACTTTGCTATCTTAAGAGAATCTAAGGCTGCACTAGGGTCTGGCGATATTAATAACTCACCCATCTTGATAAATGCATGGGCATCATGTGGATCTATGCGAGTTTCCTTTCTTAATTTCCAAATCCTTCTCTTCCTACCCTTGTTGAGAATATATATATGGCCTATAGCATTTAAGCTCTCATGTTCTTAGGGTGGACCTCCAAAACCTTTTCAAAATTTGAGAGAGAACTCTTAAGATCTCCCAGCTTCAATTGAACATGTCCACAAAATCTTGTGGCCTCTGGCTTTCCTTGACTCATGTCATGTAGTAGTAGCTAGTGGTGTCATAATCACCTTTATTATGATAAGATCATGCAAGATTACAATATGAATGAAATTTCATAAGAGGGTGGTCAGTTGAAACAAGAGTTGTCACAGTCAATTGTTCAACAAGAAAATGCTACCCTACGGTAAAGAAAAAATGGTTTGCTAAATGATTCAATGTCATTGCATAGTATGGGTATAATTCAAGGGCTCTACGCATATTTTCCATTCCTTCATGAACACTACCTTTTTCACTAACTGTGAGAATCCTACAAGTAAAAAATGCTCAAAACTAACCAAAGATATCTATGTAGAGGTTGAACATTATTTCCTAATGCCTCCATAAAAGTTTTTTGAGTCAACTCTAGTTCATCACACTCAAAATGAAAACCCCAATGTTGTTTAACAATTGAATGGGTACTTCTTCTTTGTTCTTCTTCAGAAGATAATTTGGCATCTTAAGATAATCTAAGGCTGCATTGGGGTCTGATGATATTAATAACTCACCCATCTTGATAAATGCATGGGAATCATGTGGATCTATGCAAGTTTCCTTTCTTAAAATTTCCAAATCCTTATTTTCCTACCCTTGATGAGAATATATATGGCCTACAAATTTTAAGCTCTCATAGTTCTTAGGATGGACCTCCAAAACCTTTTCAAAATTTGAGAGAGAACTCTTAAGATCTCCCAACTTCAATTGAACTTGTTGACAAAATCATGTGGCCTCTTGCTTTCCTTGACTGATGTCATGTAGTAGTGGCCAATTGTGTCATAATCAACTTTACTATGATCAAATCATGCAAGATTATAATATGAATGAGATTTCATTCATCAAAGGGTGGTCAATTGAAACAAGAGCTTTCTCTGTCAATTTTTCCACAAGAAAATGCTGCCCTATGAAGAAAAAATTGTTTGCTAAATGATTCAATGCCATTGCATAGTATGGGTATAATTCAAAGGATCTATGCATCTTTTCCATTCCTTCATGAACACTACCTTTTTCACTAACTGTGAGAATCCTACAATTAAAAAGTGCACAAAAACTGAACAAGGAGATTTTTCCCCATTTCAAGCAACAAAATTGCCAAAAAAATGTATTTAAAACCTGCAAAAAAATGCAAATAAAATCACGTTGATTTTCATGCCAAAAAATAAACCATGAGACCATAGCTTGTTTCTTAATATTAAGCTTTGATAGATTTTTTCCAAGCATCCATAGCTTTTTTGAAATCACCTATTTTAGGCTTTTAGCTATAGCAATAAGGTAGTGAACTATTTGATAAAATGTTTTGGTATAGACATGTATGAAAAATGTGGTAGCATAGACAAGGAAATGAACTTTAGAAAAATGCCTCAAAGAAATGTGGTCTCATGGTGATGGAATTCCATGATGAATTCCATGACAAGTGAATTGTTATGGATTGTCATGGCATTCCATCACCATGATACCACATTTCTTTAAGGTATTTTTTCAGCCAATTCACTACCTTGTCTATGCTATTGCTTACTATTATGCTTTGATAGATTTTTTCCAAGCACCCATAGCTTGTTCGAAAGAACTTGTTTTAATCTTTTATCCATAGAAACAAGGTAGTGAACTGTTTGATAAAATTGTTTGGTAGACATGTATGAAAAATGTGGTAGCATAGACAAGGAAGTGAACTTTTTGAAAAAATGCCTCAAAGAAATGTGGTCTCATGGAATGCCATGACAAGAAAATTCAATTGGCAGTTGCTCCTAGTTATTAGTTATGCAATGTGAAGTAATGCTTTGAGTTTGAAAGATGTGTAATGCAGTGTAATTAGTAATTTGAATATAAACTATAAAAATATAATTTTTACAATTCATTAGTTAAACTCTCTATTTTATTTTCTCTCTATAACTCTATTGCTATGAAAATTCCTTTCAATTAAAAAAAATAGTTTTTGTCTCTTATTCTACAATTTTTTACATTTTTTGATCTATCAGCATCTAGTTATTAGTTATGCAATGTGAAGTAATGCTTTGAGTTTGAAAGATGTGCAATGCAATGTAATCAACAATTTGAATATAAACTATAAAAATCTATCTTTTACAATTCATTAGTTAAAATCTCTATTTTATTTGCTCTCTGTAACTCTATTGCTATGGAAATTCCTTTCAATTAAAAAATATAGTTTTTATCTTTTAGTCTACAATTTTTTGTTACTATGTGTAGAACATTATAGATGGATCAATTTTGAAGGTTGACTACGAATCAATACCATGCATTTGATGAGAGAACAACTGATAAGAGGGACATGGAAAAATATCTATGTCCATGTAATGATTGTCTTGGTGGAAAGGTGAGAAACAAAAGTCTGATTTATTGACATATGATAATATATGGACATAGTGGTATAATCCCTTTGAATGTAAATTATTATGAAGATATGATAGAATGGCAGAGTGAGAGATGAAGAGGAAACAAACATAGATGAAGAGGTAGCAATGTTAGACGAAGGGTTTGAAGTTGATAGAATGTTGAATGAGATTCTAAATGATGATTGGTCCAAGTTGATGGAAGATGCTTTAAATCCTATGTATGCTAATTGCAAGTTAGGTTGTTTGACAACAATCCTTCAAATTCTTAACTTGAAAGTGGTTTTTGGTTGGACAAATGAGAGTGTAGATCAATTCTTGGCATTATTAAGTTCATTGTTACCACCTGAATCCACATTGCCAACAAAACAAAATCAATGTAGAAAGGAAATCACTAAGCCAGGCTTAGGGTATGAAAGCATCCACACATGTGTGAATGGTTGTGTATTATTTCACAAGAATCTTGCAAGTGAGAGTGAATGTACGAAATGTCATGAAGTGAGGTATAGACAAGGGTTGAAATTAGTTTTGGTTCCTAGAAAGGTTCTTCACCACTTTCTGGTAAGCCCACAATTACTCCGAATATATAGGTGCAAAGACATTGCTAAAATTATGCAATGACATGCCCAAAACAAGAGCACTGATGGAAAACAATGACATATGCTTAATTTTAAGACATGGATGGAATTTGATAACATATGGCTTGATTTTTCTCAATATCCTTGTAATATAAGGTTGGGTTTGGCTCTAGATGGGGTGAACCCATTCTCAAATCAAAGTACTAAATGGTCAACTTAGCTAGTGTTTTTAATAAATTATAACTTGCCTCCATGGTTAGCAACTAAAGCATTTTTCTTAATGTTATCATTGATTATATTAGGAAAGAAAAGTGTGACTTCAGACACAAATGATGCTTATCTAGAGCCATTATATGATGAGCTAATGGAATTGTGGAAAGGAATTGAAGAAATTCAATGTTTAATGGATGGTCATTCAATAAAATTCACTTTAAGAGCTTCCTTATTGTTTACGATTCATGATCTTCCTACATATGGCAGATTATTTGATCTCAATGTTCATGGATACCATGGATGTCTTGCTTGCAACTTTAAAGATTTTATGAGGCATTCAAGAAGTTTTTGTAAGTGTATTTATTGTGGACATCGTGATTACCTTATAATGGATCATCCATATTGTCAACAAAAAACATGGTTCAATGGTCAAGAAGAGAATCATGAAGCACCATTGTTAATAATAGGTGATTACATTATTGAGAATAAACCAAAAAGAATGTCATTTATTGAAAATGATGGGATTGTAGGTTGTATATATGATCCATGTAATGAAATTGGTGTAAAAATGTTGTGAATATTCTATAAGTTGCCATACTTTAAGGATATAGCCATTAGGCATATTGAGAAAAATATAGCCCATGCTATTATAGAAACTCTTTTTGGTGCTTTTGATACTATTTCATCACGTGAAGACTTTTGAAAACTAAAGATTCATGGAAATTTTTGGGTTGAAAAATATGATGATGAAAAATATAGAAAACCTAGTGCTCCTTATGTCTAGACAAAGGAAAAATGTGCATAATAGTTACAATTGATGTCTTAGACTCACTTTCCCACTGGATATGTAGGAAGTAGTTTTAGAAGCCAAATTGACATTAATGGCTTAAGAGGCCTCAAGACCCATGACTATCATGTCATAATGGAGAATATTTTTCCTATTGTGGTAAATATATTAAGTTTGGAAAAGGGGACAAGATTGGAAGTTATAAGGTTGGGCCTAATATTAAAGAGAATGAGTTTACATGTATTAGATCCTTCAAACTTTGATAGTTTGAGGGATGAAGTTGTTGAAGTCCTTTGTCTATTGGAAGGAGAAATTCCACCAACAATCTTTAACATTTCTATGCATCTTTTGATACATCTACAATATGAACTTGATGCAAGAGCATCCTTGGGTTGTGGAAATCTTGCATCACCCAAAAATATTTTCATTCCAGTTTGTCTTTGTTTTTGTTCAGTTCAAGTTGGTAGATCTGGTAATTCTTCATGTTTGCTCACCAGACCTTGTGGATCTACGCATACATCATCGACATGTTCATTTGCTTTATCCAAAAACATGAGCGTGATTGGTTCATTTTCTAGTAAGTTATCACTTCCAAATTATATGGTAGTGAACCGGCACCAGAATAAATTTCTTATCTTATGACCAGTTTGATCGCTTGTGGATCATTCCCATATCTTACAAATCTTGACGGTGTGATTCAAATTGTTCTATGGAGTGTCCCCAACCTTGATTTAGGTCCACACTTCATCTTGTGCATTCACCAAGGAGTATTTCAAATTTGAGGCCGACTTATGCATGCACACATTACATTTTCTTTAATTGGAGATTCTAATAATCTTTTGGGCTAATGCAGATGTTTTTGGATATGTGAATGTATATAAAGCGTTGTAATTAATCATTAGAAGATGGTAGTAGTGAAGCTTAGAGTTAGAGATTAGAGAAAGAAAGAGTTTCTCTATAGGATTTTTTTCCGTATTGAGGAGCATGTAAGAAGAGAGTAATCTGAGCATGTTGTAATCAAGCCTACGAGCTGAATCTGCAAACTCGAATGTTGTCGGATATTTGTAATTGAATTCTCTGATAATAGGAATGTTTGAATCTGTTTTTGCTTCCATTTTTTGTGTTGCTTATGTTGTGTGACTCTTGTTGCATGGTCCAGATTGTCCTCTTTGAGGACCCTTCGACTGTGGTTGCATCAGATGGTATTAGAGTAGGTTGTGAACCTATGAATCTTGAGATGAGAGCTATTTGTGAACTTTGAGTGGGTTACGGTCCTTGTGGTATTCCTTGGGTGAACAAATTGCCAATTAGAGGTAGGTTGTAAGTGTGTTCAATAGATCATTGAGAGAGAGGCAATTGAAACCTTGTAGTCAAATCTTTGAGTTGAGGTAGTTGCATTGAGTAAGGGAGAGATGCTTCCAAGAAGGATGAACCCTAGAAGAATGTAGAAGATGATGGAGGACTTTAGGAATGAGATGAGGAATGAGATCTAGAACCTCTTGGTTGGTTTGAGGAGAAATCCTAAACCAAAGGATGAATATGAGGAAGCTGTAGAAGAACTTGAGACTAGAGAGGCTGAAGGACCGATAGATGAGAGAGAAGAGAGATTGTTGAGAGAAGTGGCACAAGTAAGTAAAAATATTAGGGTGGAAGTTTCTAACTTCTTTAGTACATTGAATCCAGAAGACTTGATAGACTAGATAGGAGAGTTGGAAGACTATTTTGAGCTTGAGGATATTAGAGACCTGCTGAGAGTTAGATTGGAACAAACTAAGTTGAAAGGACATGCTTCCTTATGGTGGAAAGAATTGCAGAAGGTCATAGTGGAGAATGGTGAAACAAGAATCACTCAGTGGAGATAGATGGTTGCAAGGCTAAAGGATAAGTTTATTCCAGAAGACTATGAGTTGGAATTGTTCAAAAAGTTGTAGAACTTGAAGTAGAAGGACATGAGTGTAAAAAAGTATACTGAGGAATTCTACAGGATGACAATTAGATATGGGCACCAAGAGATGACTAGGGAGAAGGTGGCAAGGTATATAAATGGCCTTAGATTTAACATTCATGATGAGATGAGTATGTTGAGGATTTCTACAATTGAAGATGCCTACCAATATGCTCTTAAGGAAGAAGATAAAGTGAAGAAAAGACAACAAAATACTCCTAGAGGGAAAGAAAAGTAGATGAGCAACAGTAGAGAGAAGGAAAAAAGTGAAGAAGAATCAAGACCTAAGTGGAGTAAAGAATCAAAATAGAGGTTACAAAGGAGAGGAAATGGCAGCATAGAGTTCTTGGGAAAATGTTTCAAGTGTGGAGAAATTGGACATCAATCTTTTGAGTTTCCTGAGGGATCAAGTAAAGGAACTGGTAAGAAGAATTATGTGGCACATGAAGAGAAGGTGGTCATAGATGGGATAGAACTAGAGCAAGGGGAATCTCTTATGCTTAGGAGAATCCTGATGAGGCAGAGCAGGGGAGAGGTTGACACTTCACAGAGGAAAAATATTTTTTGGAATTTGTGCAAATTAGGAGGTAAGTGTTGTAAGGTTATTGTGGACATTGGAAGTACTGATAACTTGGTATCTAAGGAGATGGTGGAGAAACTTGGTTTGAAAAGGATTCCACATCCTTGTCCTTATAGGATAAGTTGGTTACAAGATGATCATGTAAAGGAGGTGAAAGAATAGTGTTGGGTGAGCTTTAATATTGGCCCCTTCAAAGATGTAGTTTTGTGTGATGTTTTGTCTATGAGTGCTTCTCATGTTTTGTTGGGTAGACCTTGGAAATTTGATAGAGGAGCTATATATGATTGCTAAAGGAATCTGATTGCGGTAGAGAAGAATGGACAAAAGTTTACTTTGGCTTCCTTGAAGAGTAAGCAGGAGGAAGTGAGGAACTTGAGTCTTGTGAAGGGTTGCAAAATTGAGAAGCGAGATGCAAAGGTTGTATTAGGGTATGGCATGGATTTGAAGAAGAACCTTTGGCTAAATCTAAAGGTGAGATGGAGCCAGAAGAATATAAAGGCAGAATTTGTTGGAGTTAAAATGACACTGAGAGGGGGGGGTGAATCAGTGTCTTAATAGATTCGACCAATTTACACAAAATCAAAAACCATAGCTCAATTTTTTTCTCAATATACTTTGATTAATGCATTCATGAGTTGAATGTAATCACTTGTAAACAAAATTGAGAAAAGTAATAATCAAACAAAGAATTAAATGATCAACAACATAGTAAATAAAAGGGAACTCAGAAGAACAAGAAGACTCCAGATTTTACTGAGTGGAAAACCCTCTTGGGGTATAAAAACCACTCCCTAAATGCCTTCCTGGCTTAATCTTTTAAACAAAATTTCACAATGCCTTACAGGATGATTTTTGAGCACCCACTCAAGGAGCACTAGCCCCTCATTTTGAGACACCCATCTCAAGGAGTACCAACCCCTCAAATTATGTTTTGAATAATAATAGTGACTTAGAGGATTTCTCTGTTTTCAGTTAAGCACATATCTTTCTGCAGAGTTCATTCATACATTTCCATATAGACAAGAAATGATACTCTCAGAATTACAATCAACAACCCTTACAGTTTTCAACACAGGTATTTATTTACATTTCAAGTATGTCGGTTGTGAAGAAATCTTCAAAATCATTTTTCACCAGATCTTCTGATTCTCTTGTTGATTTTTGAATATAAAGCTGAATATTGACAGACTGTAGATGATGATCAAAAATCAATATTAACACTTATCCAGAGAGCTGCAAATCATCCTATTAAAACAAAAATGCAACTGCTCAAAGAGGAAACTCAATGAATATGCTGTCATGTAACGGGTCTGAGATTTGATTCAATCGATGATGTCAGCCTGTAACTGTATTTTGAAGTTTCCATAAACGGCCACAGGGTTTGAGTCTTCGTAACAATTGACTAAGACAAGCAGATAGTTCTGTCAAAAGCAATTTATAACGCAGTCAGTCATCCTCATAGATATCGCTATGACTCTGTGAAGTCGTTGTAGCCTAAAGATTCTCTCACCGAATGCATCCTTCTATCTGTCGCTGTGACATCCTGTTGTCGGGGAGACGCTTTGTAAATTTCGTTGTGTTTCACCGAAAGGCTTGTTCGCTGAGACATAAGGAAACTCTCATTGATGTTCTTTTGCTTTGATCACAGTCGCCGTAACATATTGTTTTTCTTACTGACTAGACCCTTTTGTTTCCCATTCACTATCGTTGTAGCCTTTTGACATCGGAGAGACCTCTCAGAGATTACTTTATGTTATACCGAAGGTCTTTGTCATTTCTAAGTCGCCAAGACATTATCATTATCATACGGATGGAGATCTTTATACAATCCCTTGTGATGTCACTATAGCCTACCGTCATCGAGGAGACCTCTTGTAGAATATATTGAGTCATACCGAAACACTTCATTCACTCGGAGTCATTGAGACATTATATTGACAGATTAACTTACGCCAAAGGACTCCCAAAGAGCACCCGTCGCCGAGACATTTTGAATTCGGCAAGACGTTAGCTTGATCATCTAACTCACGCCGATGAACCGTTCCATATGCACAAGTTGGGGAGACATATAGAACTCGGTGAGACACCACCCCGATAGCCACAACCTTTGCCGATACGATCATCCATTCACCATCGGTCGATATAACATTGCAATCTCACTGTGACTTCACACCGATGGCATTACACTTTGCTGAAATGCTTATTCTAAAGCGAGTCGGTGTGACATTTCAATTTCGATAAGACCTTATCTGGAATGTATACCATAAGCCGATAGAGAATATTTTCTATCGCCGAAACATAATAGAAGTCTTGCCGACTGCAGCCTGAATGATAACTTCAATAGCCAAGACTTCTGAAATGTCTTGCCGAAAGGCAACTCAGACATTTCAAAGTGGATCGAGGAGACTCTGCAAACAACCAAAACCTATGATGTGCAAGGAGAACCATTTTGAGACAGATTAACAATGAGAACAAACTATAAACACAATTGAGATTCAACAAACTCCCCCTTTGTCCTTGATGGAAAAACACCAAAGACTCTCCCCCTTTTTGCCTCAAGGAAAAGAATAGAAGAACACATCTGAAAAGCTAATCAAAATTCCATGAGAAACAACTACCAAAAAAAATAACAGAGTGCAGCAACCAAGATTGTAGGAGAGTTGTAAGTGAATCAAAACATATAACATGCTCCCCCTAAGCCAATGCATGGAAAATCAGAGAAGTGAAGATTAAGAGATAACTCCCAATCAAAGTCTCAACCTTTCAAATAACTCTTTAGCTAAGGGCTTAGTAAAAATATCAGCCACCTGATCTTGAGAGCCAACAAACTGTAAGCAAACTTCATTAGCCAAAACCTTTTCATGAAGAAAGTGAAACTTGATAGCAATATGTTTAGTGCGAGAGTGCAAAACAGGATTTTTGGATATACTTATTGCACTTGTGTTATCACAGAGAATAGAAACAGGTTTAGGAATTTCAATACCCATATCAGATAGAGTTTGACTCATCCAAAGAACTTGAGTACAACATGAAGTGGCAGCAATGTATTATGCTTCTGCAGTAGAGAGAGAAATAGATTCTTGTTTCTTGTTGTGCCATGCCACTAAACGATCACCAAGAAAGAATGCAGCACCACTAGTGCTTTTCCTATCATCCAAACAACCAGCCCAGTCAGCATCAGTATATGCAATTAATGAAAAATCAGTGCTTCTAGGATACCAAAGTCCATAATTAAGAGTGCCCTGAATATATTTAAAAATCCTTTTAATAGCAGTGACATGGGATTCTTTAGGTGATGCCTGAAACCGTGCAACAGTGCAAACTGCCTGCATAATGTCAGGTCTAGAAGTAGTTAAATATAACAGACTGCCAATCATTGATCTATATTCAGTTTGATTTGTATCAGGGGAATCATCAAATTTAGTAAGTTTGCATCCAGTAATCATTGGAGTGCTAACTAGATGGCATTCATCCATCTGAAATTTCTTAAGCATCTCTCTAGCATATTTGGTTTGATAAAGAAATATTCCATTTTCACGTTGAGAGATTTGAAGACCCAATAAGAAATTTAATTCTCCTAATAATGACATTTCAAATTCAAATTCCATTAGCTGAGAGAATTTTTTACTCAATGTAACATCGTTGCAGCCAAAGATAGTGTCATCAACGTATATTTCAACAACCAGAATATCAGAACCTTCAATTTGAACATAAAGATTGCTATCTACACCTCCTCTAACAAAACCATTTGAAAGCAAATGACTATCAAGCCTAGAGTACCAAGCTCTATGTGCTTGTTTTAAACCATAGAGGGCCTTTTTCAATCTGTAAACATGATCAGGCTTATTTTTGCACATAAATCCTTCAGGTTGTTCAACATAGACCTCTTCATCTAAATAGCCATTTAAAAAAGCAATTTTGACATCCATTTGATAAACAGTAAAGTCTTTATAAACAGAATAAGCCAAGAATATTCTGATAGATTCTAATCTAGCAACGGGTGCAAAGGTTTCACCAAAATCAATACCTTCTTGTTGAGCATATCATTTGCAGACAAATCTTGCTTTGTTGCGAATGACATTACCATTTTCATCAAGTTTGTTTTTGTATATCCATTTTCCTCCAATGACATTCTTTTCATCTGGTCTTGGGACTAATTCCCAAGTCTAATTTTTCTCAATTTGATCAATTTCTTCTTACATAGCATTAACCCAACATGAGTCTGTGAGAGCTTCATTAAAAATTTTAGGTTCAAACTGAGTAACTAGACAGAAAGCTATTTGTACCTTTTCATCAGATTCTGCAGCCTTTCTTCTAGTTTGAACTCCTACATTTTTATCCCCAATAATCTGATCTTTGGGGTGATATTTAGTTAGAGCTTTTGATGCAACCTTTTTAGAACTTGTTTCAATTCTAGGGCTTGCTGACTCAGTTCCTTCTGAAATAATTTCTAGTTCAAGTTCTTCTTCCTTATTATCCTGCAAAGATTCAGCATACAAATGTGATCTCTCATCAAATTTTACATTAACAACTTCAACTATCTTATTAAGCCTTTTGTTAAGGAATTTATAAGCTTTGTTGTGAGTTGAGTATCCCAAAAAGATACCCTCATCACTCTTTGATTGAAAACTCCCAAGATTATCATCATCCTTTTTGATAAAACACTTACTTCCAAAAATTTTAAAGTATTTGACAGAAGCAGTTTTTCCATTCCACAGTTCATAAGGTGCATGTTTAGATTTTACTCTAATATGTACTCTATTCAAAATGTATATAGTTGTATGAACAACTTCTTTCTAGTACATATCAGGCAACTTAGCTTCATCTAACATTGTTCTAGCCATTTCTTTTATAGTTATGTTTTTACGTTCAACTACCCCATTTTGTTCAGGTGTTTTTGTTGCAGCATACTATCTTTTAATGCCGTGTTGTTCACAGTAATCAATAAAGTCTTGAGATGTGAACTCACCTCCTTTGTCAGATCGCTGACATTTAAGTTTCAAATCAGATTCCTTCTCAACCAATTTACGGAAGATTTAAACCTTTCAAATGCTTCTGATTTGTGCTTAAGAAATGTGACCCAAACCATTCTAGTATAATCATCCACAAACAACATAAAGTACCTTTCACCATTAATAGACCTTGTTCTGGTTGGTCCACATAAATCAGTGTGCACAAGTTGTAAAGGTTTTGATGAAGAGTATTCTTTTGTTTTGAAGCTGATTTTAGTTTGTTTACCACTTAGACATTCTTTGCACACAAAATTTTCTGGCTTGTTAAGAATTGGTAAACCTCTAACATTCTGATTCTTACTGATTCTAACCAGATTTTCAAAATTTATGTGTCCTAATCTTTTATGCCATAACCAAATTTCTTCAATTTGGCTCATTAAACACATACCTTGATTATTGTCATTGCTTGATGTGTCGAGAAGATTGTACACATTTCCTTTTGTCCTCCTTCCAGCTGCAATAGCCTTTCCAAGCTTGTTTTTAATCTCACATCCCTGCGAAGTGAAAAGAACATGATAACCACTGTCACAGATTTGACTAACACTTAGAAGATTGTGCTTGAGACCTTCCACATAGTACACATTAGAGATAGGAGTGTCTTCATTCAAAAGAAGTGAACCTCTACCTTTAATTTGAATACCAGAGTTATCACCAAACTTAACATATCCACCTATATAATCTTCAAGATTTACAAACTTATCCTTGTCACCAGTCATATGGTTAGAACATCCACTGTCCAAGACCCATAAGTCCTTTTTCTTGGAATGAAAAGCTGTTTGAACCAACATAGTTTGCTCAATGTTGTTGACAGACTTAGGTTTCCAAACCTTTTTAAATTTCTGTTGTTTAGATTGCAGATCAGCTCTGCACTGTTTGACAGAATGTCCCAAAGCATTGCATTTAAAACATTTGATTTGTCTAATAAAACCATAGTGTTGCCTAAGACCAAACCTAGGATTCATAAGCCTGCAAGTGCTCACCTTATGGCCAAATTTTTTGCAGAAAAAACAATAACCATAGAAGAAAGGATTGACTCTGTATGAAGATCTATTACCTCTTAAAGACTGAACATGATCCTTACCAAATTTTGAGTGTTTTGAGCCAGAACCTTTGACTTCAGAAGAGAGGTTTTGTTTTGCATTGTCAAATGAGCATTCACCCTTTTCAAAACCAACACCAATTTTATCTTTGTACATCTTCTGCTTGTTGAGCATCTCATTCAGTTTTAGAGTTCTTTCATATTTTTCAATTTCCTTCCTAAGACAAACTGCTTCTTGTTCCAGTTTTTGAATTTCTTGATCTTTGCAGCTTACAGTCTCTCGAAGACAGTCTTCAACTCTTTTAGCTTCTTCAAGCTGAGTTTTCAGAGAGATTATTTCTTGATCCAGTTTGTGTTCTTGAGAAAGGACTTGTTTTTTGAGTTTTCTGACCTCTTGTAAAGCACATTTCAGCTCACTTTCAAGATCTACTACACCTTCTTCACGTCAAAGGTGTTAGAGTCATCTTGCTGAGTAGTTTCAGCCATGAAAAAAGTTTCATCTTCTTTAGTTGATGAATCTTCAGACTCAATATCAGATTCATCCTTACTAAATAGACTTTTCTTCTTTTTGAAATTGAAGTTTCGTTTAGGTTTGAAGGCCTTTTTCATAGGCTATTTTTTAGTTGACTCGTTGTCACAGATTTGATCATCATAGGGACACTTTGCAGTAAAGTGACCTATTTTGCCACAGTTAAAACATTTAAAGGGAATTTTTCCCTTATATTTTCCTGATCCCTTTTTAAATCTTCTAACAAAATGGGATTCTTTAGACTCAGACAACTCTAATTCACTGACTTCGACTTTTTCTTTCTTTTCAATGTTAAAGGCAGTTTCTTTACTTGTAGAATTGTTTTTGCTAGTTGTCATTTCATAGGCAATAAGTATTCCTTGTAGGCTGTCTAAGGTAAGCTTGTCAAAGTGTTTCTTTTCTTCTAGGGTAGAAACCTTAGATTCAAATTTGGATGGTAAGGTTCTAACAACCTTTGTGACCACATCAAATTCATTAACCTCTTGACCTAGACCTTTCATTGAATTGACAACTTCATCTACTCTTAGGAAATATTCAACCACTTTTTCATCATCCTTCATTTTCAACTCCTCAAACTAATGTTTGAGTGTAATGATTTTTGACAGTTTGACTTTCTCATTCCCTTGATATATAGTTTCAAGTTTTTCCCAGATTCCATGAGCAAATTTGCAATGCATGACTTTAATGAACAAATCTTTAGTTAACCCACAAAAGAGGGCATGCTTAGCTCTGACATTTGTTTCATACTTCTTCTTTTCAGCAGCATCAGTGGGAATAGTGGCTGGTACATTGTAATCTTCTAAAACAATGCACCAAACATCAGCATCAAAAGAAACAAGAAAAGCTTCCATTCTAATTTTCCAGAACACATAATCAGTTCCATCAAATAATGGAGCTCTGGATACTGAGGCACCGTCTTGAGTATGTGCCATTAAAAGACAAACTCCAAGACCAAGATCAATCCAAGGTAATTAAACCTATCAGAGGACTTGCGCTCTGATACCAATTGTTGGAGTTAAAATGACACTGAGAGGGGGGGGGTGAATCAGTGTCTTAACAGATTCGACCAATTCACACAAAATCAAAAACCATAGCTTAGAAATTTTCTCAATATACTCTAATTAATGCATTTATGAGTTGAATGTAATCACTTGTAAACAAAATTGAGAAAAGTAATAATAAAACAATGAATTAAATGATCAACAACACAGTAAAGCAAAGGGAACTCAGAAGAACAAGAAGACTCCAGATTTTACCGAGTGGAAAACCCTCCTAGGGTATAAAAACCACTCCCTAAATGCCTTCCTGGCTTAATCTTTTAAACAAAAGTTCACAATGCCTTATAGGCTGATTTCTGAGCACCCACTCAAGGAGCACTAGCCCCTCATTTTGAGATACCCATCTCAAGGAGTACCAACCCCTCAAATTATGTTTTGAATAATAATAGTGACTTAGAGGATTTCTCTATTTTTAGTTAAGCACATATCTTTCTGCAGAGTTCATTCATACATTTCCACACAAACAAGAAATGACACTCTCAGAATTACAATCAACAACCCTTACAGTTTTCAACACAGGTATTTATTTACATTTCAAGTATATCGGTTGTGAAGAAATCTTCAAAATCATTTTTCACCAGATCTTTTGATTCTCTTGCTGATTTTTTAATATAAAGCTGAATATTGACAGACTGTAGATGATGATCAAAAATCAATATTAACACTTATCCAGAGAGCTGCAAATCATCCTATTAAAACAAAAACGTAACTGCTCAAAGAGGAAACTCAATGAATATGTTGTCATGTAATGGGTCTGAGATTTGATTCAATCAATGATGTCAGCCTATAATTGTATTTTGAAGTTTCCATAAACGGCCACAGAGTTTGAGTCTTCGTAACAATTCGTTGAGACAAGCAGATAGTTCTATCGAAAGCAATTTATAACGCAGTCAGTCATCCTCATAGATATCGCTATGACTCTGTCAAGTCGCTGTAGCCTAAAGATTCTCTCACCAAATGCATCCTTCTATCTGTCGCTGTGACATCCTATTGTCGGGGAGACGCTTTGTATATTTTGTTGTGTTTCACCGAAAGACTTGTTCGTTGAGACATAAGGAAACTCTCATTGATGTTCTTTTGTTTTGATCACAGTCACCGTAACATATTGTTTTTCTTACCGACTAGACCCTTTTGTTTTCCATTCACTATCGCTGTAGCCTTTTGACATCGGAGAGACCTCTCAGAGATTACTTTATGTTATACCGAAGGTCTTTGTCATTTCTAAGTTGCCAAGACATTATCATTCTCATACCGATGGAGAGCTTTATACAATCCCTTGTGATGTCGCTATAGCCTACCGTCATCGGGGAGACCTCTTGTAGAATATATTGAGTCATACCAAAACACTTCATTCACTTAGAGTCGCTGAGACATTATATCAACATATTAACTTACGCCGAAGGACTCCCAAAGAGCACCCGTCATCGAGACATTTTGAATTCGGCAAGACGTTAGCCCAACCATCTGACTCACGCCGATGAACCGTTCCATGTGCACAAGTCGGGGAGACATATAGAACTCGGTGAGACACCACCCTGATAGCCACAACCTTTGCTGATACGATCATCCATTCACCATCAGTCGGTATAACATTGCAATCTCGCTATGACTTCACACCGATGGCATTACACTTTGCCAAAATGCTTATTCTAAAGCGATTCAGTGTGACATTTCAATTTCGATAAGACCTTATCCTGACTGTATACCATAAGCCGATAGAGAATATTTTCTATCACCGAAACACAATAGAAGTCTTGCCGATTGTAGCCTGAATGATAAATTCAATCGCCAAGACTTCTGAAATGTCTTGCTGAAAGGAAACTCAGACATTTCAAAGTGGATCGAGGAGACTCTGCAAACAACCAAAACCTGTGATGTGCAAGGAGAACCATTCTACGAAAGATTAACAATGATTCTGAGACAGATTAACAATGAGAACAAACTGAAAGAGATTTTGTCATCAAGGACAAACTGTAAACACAACTGAGATTCAACAGAATTGTACAGTAGAAGACTTGGGTTGCAGATAAAATAGTAGATGAGATGAATTCTTGTAGAAGAGGTAGATAAAATGGGTGGAAGAAAGTGAGTGGTGGAAAAATTCCCTTACTACCTGGTGTAGGTGTGAGGTAGGACAAGGAAGATAAAGAGAAGAAGAAGTTGCAAGATCTTACAGGAGAAAGAGCGGAGGTTAGGAGGAAGAGAAGTACAAAAAAAGAAGACATTTGGATGAAGAATGAGCATGGGATCTACATCCTGAATCTAGTTCGATGTTCATGAGCTCCTCTCATGGAACATATTTTTCTCACTAGGGGTGTCTGATGCAGTAGCATCCTTAGGTTGTGGCAATCTTGCATCACCCAAAAATATTTTCATTCCAATTTATCTTTGTTTTTGTTCAATTCAAGTTGGTAGATCTGGTAATTCTTCATGTTTGATCACCAGACCTTGCGGATCTACGCATACATCGTTGACATGTTCATTTTACTTATCCCAAAACGTGAGCATGATTGGTTCATTTTCTAGCAAGTTATCACTTCTAGATTATGTGGTAGTGAATTGACACCAGAATAAATTTCTTATCTTACGGCCAATTTGATCACTTGTGGATTGTTCCCGTATTTTTTGGATCTTTATGGTGTGATTCAAATTTTTCTATGGAGTGTCCCCGACCTTGATTTAGGTCCACACTTCATCTTGTGCATTCACCAAGGAGTAATTCAAATTTGAGGCTGACTTATGCACACACACATTACATTTTATTTAATTGGAGATTGTTATAATATTTTGGGCCAACATGGATGTTTCTGGATCTGTGAATGTATATAAAGCACTATAATTGATCATTAGAAGGCGGTAGTAGTGAAGCTTAGAGTTAGAGATTAGAGAAAGAAAGAGTTTATCTATAGGATTTTCGTTGGCATTGAGCAAGTAAGAAGAGAGTAATCTGAGCATATTGTAATCAAGCTTGCAAGCCGAATCTGCAAGCCTGGATGTTTCCGGTTGTTTGTAATTGAATTCTCTGATAATAGGAATGTTCGAATATGTTTTTTCTTCCATTTTATGTGTTGCTTCCATTGTGTGACTCTTGTTGCATGGTTTGGATTGTCCTCTTTGAGGACCCTTCGACCATGGCTGCATCATAACTAAAGCATTGTGGCTCGATAAGAACAAGATGGATGTATCATATAGAATGATATATGAAGGTTTTGAAAATTTTTGTTCATAATAGGGAAAAATCGAAAGGTAATATGTCTAAGGGATATTCAATGCAAGAGGCCATGGGATTTTGCATAGAATATATGAAGGATTTAAAAAGTGTCAATCAATGTGTATGGGATGATGACGAAGAAGAGATAGTTGCGGGTGAAGTATTATAAGGCAAAGGATGTTGCTTCAAGCTATCACATCAAGAAATAAGTTCGATACATGCCTAAAATATTTAAAACACATCTTCATTCGATAAGTGACATAGGTAAAAAAAAATTACACAATAATTTATTCACTCAATTGCATTTACACATTTATATTATTAATCTTACTATTCATATGTTAATATTCTATGTACACAAAATATGAAGAGGAAAATAAAGCTTGGATGCAACATCGACCTCAAAAGTGCAGAAATCATACTAATTTGATTGGAGGTGATTCTTTTCCAAAATTTGAAGAATGGATTGGTAATGCAGTCAGTGATGCAAAAGAAAGTCACAATATAACAATAGAGGAAAATGAGCTTTCACAATCTCCACATTTATGGGCTACACATTTCAGTGGAATGTGGGCCTATGGTAGTCATTTAAGAGTGGAAGAAAAAGACAAAGGAAAGACAAATTGTGATTGTGTTGTTGGTGCTTAATTTCTTCACAAAATTGAGAATAAATTTTATGTTGGATTCATCCAAGAAATTATTCTAGTGGACTATGGTGAAATAGTCCTATATTATTAAAATGTAAGTGGATCCAACCATCTGTAGTAAAATTTGATGAGAATGGATTTGTACGCACAATTACAAGATAATTTTTACTAGAGATGGATGAGTTGTATGTTTCTTTGGACAAATATTTTTTTCACCCGAATGCTTTCTTGCACTTCTAGGGTTTTTCACCTAAAAGGAGAGAGATGGCCAAAATGTGCATTGTCCAAACTCAAGACTAATGCAAATATGGATGAAAAATGCCTAATTGAAATATCTTAAATGCAAAGAATTGATAAAAGATAATGAATATTAATGCAAAACCTAAGAAATGTAAGATGTTTGAAAACATAGTGTTATATACGAAAACACCTAGAAAGATGAATAAAAATGAAAATAGAACATAATAGGGAAATAAAAAAGAAAGCATGTACCTAGAAATGTGTTGAAGACTAGATTGAAGACTGGAAGTGTGGTTGATCCTAAAAATTTAGCCTACTGGGACAATTACGCCATTCTGGGCGACTTAGTCCTAGATTTGGAAAACTGAACCGAAGCTTGTTTCATCCAAATGTGTATCCAGAACTACAAACACTTCTGAAAAAAATGTGTAGTGGGACTAAGTCACCATTTTTGGTGACAGTCCACTTCTAAATTTCTAAAAATTTGAAAGTGGAAACATAAGCCCTTGGTCTGCACTTCGGTTCCTAACTAGTATTCGGTTCTGAAACTCTAATTTTCTAGCTTGAAACTGACTTTTAGTGGATATTTTGGCTTTGCAAATAAGGAGAGGTCTTCAAAAACTTTGCAAACTATTCTTCAATGATCTTGAAACCTTCAAAGTACCTAAATCTATGAACACACAATGAAAGAGAAATAAATGTTGGATGTCAGGGCATAGGGTTTTGCCTTGGTCAAACCCCTTTTTAGGTAATTAAACCAAAATGAAGAAATAGTGTAATAAAGAATGAAACAATGGAGTTAGAGACTTTCCATGATGATAGATCTTGATTTTCTACAATAATAGATGAAGAATCATCCCTTGAATGCTTGAAAATGCTATCTTGATGACTTAGAATGCTAAAAACCCTAGCTTTCTTGACTTGAGAAAGAAGAAAAATGATGAATGAAATGATTAGGTTATGAATTAGGGTTTAGAAGCTTGTATTTATAGGAAATCCACCTGATTTTCCCATTAATTTGATCCCCATGGCTGACATGGAGGAAAATAAACATAAATTCCATTTTTGCCCACTCAAACCTCGAAAATAGCCCAAATGGGACTACATCGCTAGGTTGGGCAACTTAGTCCCACTTGGATGGGACTAATTAACCCAAATGCATGACTTGGTCCCACAGGGTTTTTTTTCTTTAGTTAGATGGTCAGAAAGTGAAAAAATTAGGTCTATATGATGATTTCATCAGGTCCTTGATCAAAATAAGCCTTGGGATGCACAATATGGGGCCATAGGGGCCTATTAATGATGATGTAAATAGTAATTAGGGCTAGGGACACAAAGTTCAATGTGAAAGTGTGATTAAATGCACTTTACAACACTAAAATGAGGTCCACATAGCCTAGAAAGGCACAACATCCAATGTGAATGTGTAAGACACATTACAACACTAGATTAGAATCAAGTTTAATTTACAAGCCTTCTAGATTGATGTGATTATGCAATTAAATACATTTTACATTGTTGAACTAAGGGAAAATGGTTCATTAAGTCTAGAGAAATGTGAAAGTCTTTTACAATTCTTTATGTAACTCCTTTACAAGACATCAATAAATGCATTTAAAAGGATTCAAGACCTAGTGTGGATGTGTAAAACACCTCACAACACTAAATCAAGGCCTCATTAAGTCTAATTTGTCATCAATTATTCCCAAATAAAGCAAGGAAAAGGGGATACTTTTTCTGTGTCCACAGTTTCGCCTCTACAAATTAATCATAATTTCTCATTGATGATGTAAGAAGCCCAGGATGGTCATATGTCATTCAAACACAGTCTCGTTCAAAACAAAAATTCATGGAAGTTGTTGATATAATGTTTGATGGGCAATATGTTAATTTACAAGAAACATTCAAAGAACTAGATGAAGATGATGTAGTTTTTGAAGAAGACATTTTGATTACCAATGAATAGATTGGGAAAGAGAATGCATTGCATGTCACAGATGAGGATGAGGAATAAAATCAAGCATATGTAGACATGAGTGATTAGGATTCTAATCTTGTTGGCAATGCATATTATTATGATGATGTTTTGTCACCTTAAGAGGCTAGCTTGTCACCTAAAATTTTGTTATATATAGGTGTAATTTATTATTGAATGTAATAAAGATCTGAGTATAGGTATGCTTATTCACTATTGTTTTACCAATACATTTCTAAATGTAATCATCATTATTCTTCTAGTATATTGTATACAAAACTTGAGATGTTCACTGCTGATTTGAAGTACATTTAAAGTTAGGTTCAATCATTCTTCTTAGTTTTCTTACTTTGGTTGAAAATTTGAAATTAATTTTGTTTAGTTATAATATAATTTCTTGTATGTCCTATATGTTTTCTAGATGCAAACATATAATGAACATATGTGGTTTAATAATACATATAGATATCTTAACATTAGGTGAAATAAGCCTCCTCATTACAAACAAATAAATGACCTCTTAGGTCTAACTAACACTAAAAACTAAAACTGAGAGACTGCAAAATTAGAAAAAAAAATTAATCTTTTTAATAAAAAGATATCTAAAATACTACATTCATAATAAAATCCAATATCGTACTACCGCAATAATCAATAGAGGTATGCACAGGATAGTAGGACATATAGGTCAATGTACAAATGCTTACTACAATATTGGAACAACCAAATATGAATATCGCGGGGTGGTGGTGAGAACATGTTAACAACTAAAGTGAACTGCAACCCCACAAGGGGCAAATAGTGACACTGTAGTACGGTGGTGAACAATCACTCAACTGCTAGAATTAACCCACTATTCCACAGGAGTCCAAAGGGGTGTGCGCGGGGTGGCGGTACTGCTAACCCTACCATACTGCTACCTTGTAGTGGTCTAAATATGACACTCTTGAAGAACTACAAAACTATTTGAAGATGAGGTATTCATTGAAGTCACAAGGAGAGAGGATCTTTAATCCTGAAGGGCATGTTAATTTTATAAAGTAGACACTTCTCACTAAAGATGGGATTACCCATCTAATGGATTACGAAGAAGATGTAATAAGAAATTGCTTTAGGGAAAAATCATGAAGATGAGTCCATGAAACGTGAAAGTTTTTTCCTTAGGAAAAAAAATGAAATTAACTTGCAAAAAATGGGATCCTGCTTTTTAATAAATGAGATCTCATTTAGGTTCAGGATCCTGAGCCTAAAATAAAAAAATGAAAAATGGGATCCCACTTTTCAAAAAACAAGATCCTGTTTTGAAAATTTTCCATTTTTGGAAAGTTTTCAAAATGAGATCTCATTTTGAAAAGTTTCTAGTTTTGGAATATGTCTATTTTTGAAAATTTTCCATTTTTGGAAAAATTTCAAAACGAGATCCCGTTTTGAAAACTTTCCAAAAATGGAAATGACCATTTTCAAAACAAGATCTTTAACGTATACATTTTTTTTTTTTTTATGAAATAGGATCCCGTTTTTTAAAATATGAATTTTTGGTTGGGTTTGTGCTTTATTTTTTGGTTTGGGAAAAGGTTTGGGGATCTTAACCTAGGCCCTAGACCTAGTTTGACCTACAAGTTGAAGGTCCTAGCAATGTCCTAAGAAAATAATGACTTTGGGCATACATCTGAAGACATTTTTTGCAGAATTTTTGAACGAAATTTAAACCCATTATAGATGAGACAGTGTAGATTCCAAATATGTAATTTTTTTTACAATTGGATCAATTTTTTTATTTTCATTTAATTTCTAATGAAATTGGTCCATAAACTTGAATTATCAGGGTTTTTTAGTATTTTAATAACTTTTTATTAACATAATTTTTTGACGAGCGGATTGCACAAAAGCGTGCTTTAGACAATTCTTTTCAATTTAAAAAAAATCAAAACATGATAAGTTTAGGTCATCTTATGCATGATGTAGACGGTGTTTTCAAAACACCAAATATGGCCAATAAAAAATTACAAAAAAAATATGGAAAGCGTGTTTCTGTGAGTTACAAATCTTCTCCCAAAGGATTTCGAAAATAATGATTATTTAGGTCAAAATATGGATGGCGTACATGTGCATGGTATGTTAAAAAAATGACTTTTAAACAATGGTTTTTAGAAATGCCTATTGAAAATCAATTTGTGTCATTTGGGTATTGAAATAAATTACATATTTGGAAACTAGACTATGAGTACTACATTTAATGATTTGTGACTTTTTTCAAGATTCCATCTCTAAGTGCTTCAAATTTTAAGTTCAAATGTGTCAAATTTTGAAAACCAGGGTAAACACTTCCACTAAATGGCCAAAAACTAGACTCAACTTCTTGCCAACACCTTTTAACCTGATGAATTTTTTAGACGAAGAGGAAGTGGAAAATCATAAAGAGGCTTGAGAAGGAGAAGAATAAAAGGGACACTAAATTCCAAGGATTCTATGTATAAGCTTGGGGATCTTATCAAAAGGATGAACTTAATAATTGACAACTTTGAAAGATTATATGTTGAACTAGAAAAGAAACTTAAGGGTCAATCTTCAAAACCCTCCAAGATTCCCATCAAACCAAGTGGTATTGTAATGACAAATCCCGTACCAAACATTGCCACAATACAATCAGAAGCATCCCCTGAGAAAAAAATCCCTAAAAGGTAGAAGACGCATGGAGTGGCCCCCTTAGTGGCATATGAAATAAGTGGAGTAGGGGATATTGAAGAGGTAGCCGATGTACTTTTGAATTTTAAAGATGATGAAGTTGATTAGCCACAACCTAAGCTTGCAAATGATGCTCACAAACCAGAAGAAAGAGTGGATGTAAATGGGCATAATGATCAAGAAGTGCATGATGATGAAAGAGTGATTGCTACCCTTATATTTATTGAAGATGATGAAATTATTCAAACTCTCGAGTTTAAGGATTTTTGGTTTAAGATGAAAATGAAAGAATTTGAGGAGAGACTCTAAATTAATAAGATGGGCACTGAGTCATAGCATGACTATATTGTTTCCCATACTTTTTAAGAACTCGGGATTAATTAAATTATTGTTAGCCCTAAAGAAGCAAGAAAATTGATCTTAGAAAGCAATATACTAATTATTTTTGGGATGGAGTTGAAAAAGATATTCTTACTAGATCAAGAAAGAATCCAAGAAGATCCCATGTTAGTTTCTAAATTCAATTTAGATGAGGGAATGTGTGGCACAATTTACAATCCAAGAATTAAAACCTTAGCCTTTTGGACAAAGCAAAAAAGAACAAAAAAACTAGGATTGCTTGATGTTGTAAAAGAAATGAGAGGACTACCATGGTAAAGACACTTCAAGACACATCAACATTGGAGGTAGCTACTATGAAAATGCACTCAACAATGTTTACTAGGGATGTGGTTAAAGCTATGGAGCTTATATTGGAAAAATATGAGAAAGCATAGACTGATATGAATGATGAAGTGAATAGGTTATTTATAGAAAATGTGAAATTGAAAGAGTAGTTGAAGGGAGTAGATCCTTCCCAAAGCATAGAATTAACAGTGTACCATCCCCCTACCATCTAGACTGATATAGGTGCAATAACTATCGAATAAGTAAATGTGCTAAAAAAAGAAATTGAGAAGTTGAAAAAGACTAATGAAGAAACAAAGGAAAGAGCAAAGAGAGAAGCCCTCAAGGTATTGGAACAGATCTTGGAGCATAGGGTTAAACTAATTGTGGAAAAATTAGAAAATGTGTATGAATTTTATGTCTCCTTGTCATAAGCAATCGATTAGATAAAGGCCCATGTACCTATATTGGACCCCTTATTCAAGAAATGGAAACCTATGCATCACACCTTAACGACTTTGTGTAGAATTTTACAAAGGACTGCTAAGTCCCCCGCAACTTTAAAGCCTACTGAGCAAATGTTCCAAATGGTCACGAATGAATTTCAATACATATCTTCAGAAGACCAAGAGATCAAGGCAAGAATGGATTCATTTCACACACTAAAGTAGTGGTTTGTGCCTAAGATACTAAGGGATGATGATAAATTGAAAAGCTCCAAGGATTGGATAGATGAGTTCAGCAAAATTGTTCACAACTACCTCACTAATTTACAAAAGGATGGTGAGATACATCTTCACTACCTCAATTTAACCTTGGATGGAATAATTGCATTGGATACTGGATACTCAAAATTCATCACAGATGGAAAAACGTTATTAGATAGCAGATGGAAGAGTCACTTGGCTAACACACAAAAAATCCAAGAGTACAAATGGCCTCATGATTGCACAGTGTACCAATGGGAGCAGACATATCTAGCTCCCCTAGAAGAACAAGCCTTGGAGTGAAGTACCAATCCTTGTAGATACTATCATGGAGAGAGGACCTTTCCAGATCTGAATGATCACGGGTACCTTACGATGAGTAATGGACTTTCGTATCTTGCGAGTGCTATGGACTTCAATGTTTGATCATTTCCCTTCATTTCTCATCTTTCATTACTTTTATGTAATCCTATATAAACAACAATAATTAAGAAGTTTTTATTTATGTTAAAAGTGGGTAATTGAAATGAAACTTTTTGACATGTCAATTAGGACAAAATTTTGAAACGTATTATAAAATCCTTTTGAAGATCAATAGAATGAAGTTATAATTGGTGGTCAAATTCTGGTTTCAATTGTTTTTTGAAGTGAGTTAATGAATGTTATCTTGCTATCTCTAATTTTATCTTTCCTTGTTATTTTAATCAATATATCAAGGGTATATCTGGTTTATCAAAATACTTTTGTTGTTAAACAATTCATTTTGTACTACATTTTGGTGTCAAATCTTTGGTAATTATGGTTAGTTTCATTACATTCAAATTCTAAATTCTGGGAAATTATATACAGTAAATAGATTGATGGTTGTTTGGAAAGTAAAATTAGCTCTCTTAGAAATTAACTAAAATATCTTGTCTTGAAATTTTGATCAAGAGTTCCTAACCTATTCTAAATCATGCAAAATAGAAATAAATGCAAAAAGAAAGGAAAGGACACTAACACCTCAAGATAGGGCTATGATAAACTTAAAAAAAATAAAGATAAGGAAACTAATTTTACCTTGTTCAAGCTGCTCCTTAGTTGGCCCTTGTATCTTTGATGTTTTGTGTGCTCCTTTGATGTAAAGGTGTGATGAAAATGGATTCAAAATGCTCTAAATGGGATGGAGGATGCAATAACTATGTGGGTAGTTGAATGGGTGAGTGCAAGTGCAAGAGATTGAAGCTAGAATGTATGCAACAATGAAGGTTCAAGAATGCAAGTATGCTTGAGAGCTAGAATGCAAGTGTATGAATTCCTAATCTCCAAATGAAAGAGAAATCCTCTATATTTGGGAAAGAATTCTCTAGAGAATTCAATGGTTGAGATTTTTTCAACATGGGCAAGATGGAGGGTTGTGGTGAGTTGAAGACTCACAAGCCCTCACATCTTTCCATGTAAAGGATGAAGTGTCACAAGGAAAAATGAGGTGGAAAAGGACATATGATTTGGAGGTACTTGTAAGTACCTTGGGATGTGATGACGTAATAGGTATGTGTAGGATCATGATGGGTCAAAAAGTGGCAATATGATGGGTATCTGTAGGGTATGTGGCTAACGAATTTTTTTTACCCAATATTGATGAAATGAAAAGGGTTTTTAAAGGATATTCTCATCTTTCCACCAATATAAATTATGTTTTACCTTGAATTTAATAAATTATTATTATTCATTTTCTATTTGAATTACGACTAAGGTCCTGATTGATAGGCTGATTGAAAAACATCTATAGCTTTCAAATGGTATCACATTTTTTGAATCCGAAACATGTTTCACATTCTATGATTCACATACTATAAGATTAAAAAAAGAAAAAAATGAATTTCATGAAGTTTTGACCAAGTTAAGGTGGTCAAACATACAATTTTTTATATTTTTTAAAAGTTGTAATAAAAAATTCATAATTAATTATTTACTTAGAAAAAATTACAAAAAAATATGCATCACATCGGCACATGAGTCCTCTACTTATATCTAAAATATTATAAAAAAATATTATCATTTTATTGTGGTTAGAGTGGTCAGACAGACACCTACTTCTTATTTTTCTCTGAAATTTAAGTACTACTACATTGAAATTTCAAATTTTCACCAAATAGATTTTTTTTTTTAAATAAACCTTTTACTTTAGAAACTACATTCAATTTGCTACAAATTTTATTCTTACATATTTTTGAAATAATATAGATAACTTATTCAAATTTTTACATCAAGTTGCCTAACTTTGATTTTTCTGATTTTTTCACTATTTAAGGGCCTGTTTTTTCCATGATCCTGCACATACCCTAACCTCTCAATGATCCAAATGGGGAATAGGAGAGCCTTGGAGGAATAAAAGTGAATTTTAAATTCATATGATTGGGGATATCTTAAGGATAAGACAAGGTTCCCAAAAATGAAGCTGAGAAGTACCTTGGATAAGACAAGGTGCTTCTAATAGAAGGTTCCTGACCCATGTGACTGATATGACCTTTCAATAATCACATGGGGAAGAGGAGAAATTTGGAGGAATAAAAGTGAATTTTAAATTCACATAGGGAAGACAAAAAATAATTAAAAATTCCTTGGGGGATGAGAGAGTTGACCAAGATGTTGATTGGACTAACTAATCAATGATTAGAAGACAGTTAGTGACTAATGAAGATTAGAAGCCAACTTGAAAAAGTTGGAGGATGTGACACATCCTAATAAATGATTAGACATGTGTACATCCCTAATGATGGGATTAGGAGGTGGATTATGATTAAGAAAAAGTGATGGAGGATGTGACATGTGAGGAATTAAATAAGTGTATTATTTATTTAATTCCTTGAGGAAAGGGGGAATAAAGGATAAGGTATTTAATTATTTAAACACCGTAGGGATTTAGAGGACTGTAGGGGTATTAATTAAATAATAGTACTATTACTTAATTAATGAAAATAAGGGGATATTTAGATGAAAAATGATAAATTCAGAGAAATGTAAGTGTCCAAATTTAGGTGTCTACAAAAATATCTAGAAGAATTATTTTAATTAAAGAGGATTTTGATGTTATTTTTTTAACAATGATTAACAATGATTTTACAATGCAACTAGCTTGTTATTTTCATTCAAGATACAAGTCATGATCAAAGTCAAGAACATACCAAGAAGATGATACTTTACTTCAAACCCTCAACCTCAGTTTAGTCTACTTACATAGGGATATTAAGGAAGTTGTTAAACAATTAATATATATCATTTGTTATCTTTGGAGGAGAATCCCATGAGATCCAATATGGCAGTGGATCAATATTTGGTTTCTTAAGTAAAGATGATGTCACAGTTGGGAAACTTGTTGTGAAACATCAGTTTAGTAATTTTTGGATGTTAAGGCTTCCCAGTTGGATATCAAAGATCATTTCTCATCAACTTAATTTTGAATTTATGTATAAATGGATTCTTTCATGGTGCAAGTCTTTACTGAGACGACACATGAACTAGGGTTGAATTTTTTGTTGTCTAAGTTTGATGGCATTCTTGGGCTTGGTTTCTAGGAAATTTTTGTTGATGATTTTTTTCCAATCTAGTTAGCATTGATAGCCTTCATTCTATAATATCAAATTCATTCTATAATATGAGTGTATCACTTTTCTTTAATTTTGAACAAGGTTATGAAATCAAGGGTTCAATAAGCATATTTTAGGCCTATGTTGAACACTCTGTTTAAGGAATTTATTGACAAGGCTACATTTTTTTAATTGATTTATCTTTCTATTGTGTTTGGATTTACTTTTGTAAAATTGAAATATACAATGCACTTTTATTATTTCTAAATTGAGGCTAATAGTAATTTTGCTGGTTGTATTGAGGCACAACTTCATTTATGGTGGACAAGGCAGAACCCTATTGCTCATATCAGATGGCATGTTGCATATAAAGGAGGAAACATTCTAGTTGGGTTATTGTTGACTGCATTGAAGGAGAGAGCTTCATATATGGGACACGATCAACACTCTCATTGGATTCTACACATTACAACTTGCTCCAAAAAGATTGTCCAAATTGTAGAAGTTTTAAGAGATGAAAGGGGAATGTGCTTGCATTGAAGGGCTCCAAGCATGCATTTCCATCATATTAGAATTTTTTTGGAGAAGTTTCTTTCTTGTAGTCATTTTTGTGCAATATTGTAACTCATATTTTCAATCTTGTGACTGAAAAATAAAAATTGTAATACTCTATTTCTAAGCTGTAACTAGAACACCTTTCTTTTATTAATTAAGTTTATTGATTTTTCCTTCTCAATGGTTGTCTTCTTATGTGCAATTGATGATTGATGTGTATTTCTGTGTTTTATGTTTAAATTCTCAAATATCAGTCAATTAAAATGACTAAATATGCTACTAATTGGCATCAATTAATAATTAAATTGACTAAATATACTACCAATTGACATAAATCAGTGAACAATGAATAAATATGACTAGAAATATGACCAGTGAGATCAGTGAATAAAAAAGACTAAATAAGTGACCAGTTAACAAAAATCATTGACTAATTATATCAGTGAATAAAAAATGACTAAATAAGTGACCAAATTACAACAATCAATGACTAAGTCAACAAATAAATAAGTGACCAAATTACAACAATCAATGACTAAATCAATGACTAAATATACTACCAAATTGATCAATCAAAACAACCAATAAATGACTAAAAATGGTTTAGTCATCAATCTAGTCACATTATAAATGATTGGAAATAAACTACTAATGGTCACGTGACCATGTTTAGTTATTTATAAGTATCTTTTAGTAGTTTTTTAGTCATGTATTGTTATTTCTATACTAGTGCCTCCGTCGGCTAGGTAGTAGTTTCTTTCTACTTGATTTTTATGGTATTGTTATTCAAAGATTTATATTACAAACATGATTTTGTATATATACTCATTGGCCTAGTTGAGGCCTCGTATATATGTATATTTTTGTATTATCCTATCACACGTGTTTCTATGATGATGTACCATGACATTCTCCTTTTTTGATGATAATATATATGAGATATACATGCTTTGATTCATCCTCATTATGTGTTATGTGATGATTATGGATGATGATGTATGTTTGTATATGTTTTGTACTTTTTTTATGTATGTATATGATGTGGATGGATGGATCATATATTGTCTCATATGATGTTTTACTATGTATGTGATGGATTGCGATATATGATGGATGTATTCCTTATACATGATACATGATGTTTTCATTGTTCTATTATCATCATGATATGTATTGATGACATTGTGGATGCAGGGTGGATATGAGAAAAATGATATTGTGATGCAGGATGGATGTTAGTTAGAAGAAATTTGATGATGGATAGAAATTTGATGTTGTTACTTTGTTTGGAGACTTTTCATTTTTAACAATCCTTTTTGATGTTGTAAACAAATATGATGCACCAAGGTATTAATAACCAAGGTGACATTGTATCCATTGTATGGACCTTGAATCGACATACAAAGAATATTATTGCTTATACTAGACACACAAAAACTTTATTTTTAATATATGGTTGGGTTGTGTTAAATTTTTTTGGACCAATTACACAAAGAGGTATGAAATACCTAACATGTAACTAGTACACAAACTATCTTAAAACAACTTCCATACACTCAATAAAGCAAGTATTCGCCATAGTAGTGTCACAAAAACATCTTACAAACAACAAACTAAAATGATGCTCAATTGCTCCCATTCCTTCTTCTCTAAATTCTTATGGACATCCTCAAGAGATCTTGGGAATGAGTTAATAAAATAAATCATAAAGATAAGACTATAAAAAGATAAAACAAAGTTGTATTATCTCTTTCCAATATATGTTTTGAGGCTTCAGGCTATTATCTATTGTTGATCATATCTATCATAGGAATAGATCTGTTAAGGCATATATCAAGATGTTTTTGCTGAATTATCAAAAGATAGGTAGTTTAATACTTTGGCATTATTTTTGTCTATTTTGTAATTAAATATTTGTGATTGTTTTGCTTGAAGGTTCTATATTTTTGTGTGTGCTCTGTTTGTTTGTTTGTTTTTGTTAAAGGATGAAAATGAAGATATGTTTGTTATGTATGAAAAATTTATTGCGGATTGTGATGATGGAGTAGGACTTTTTGTTTTTTTTATTTTCTAAGATGTTTTTGTTGTTTTCAGGGGACTAACATAGGGCCTCAAGGGCTCATCAAAGATAAGACTTTCCTATGTTGCACAAAGAGAGGCTTGTAGCTTGCTTATTTTGAGAAGAACTTGTTTTTGACTCTTTTCTATTTTTCAAATGTTTTTGAATTTTGAATTTCTATAAATGCTTTTTTGATTTTGAATTTTTGTAAATGTTTTTGGATTTGGTATTTTTACTAAGGTTGAAATAAATCATGATAAACACCTAAAGGGATTGACCTAAGGCCTCGAGGGTTGTTAATCCTTGCCTACATTGTACATGTAGAGACCACATAGTTTGACCGGTTGACTCAAAGTATAATATGTCTTTCAGATTCAAATGACATTGATAACTTAGATTGATATTCTATTTCTATTTATAGAGGATATTTTTTCGGACATCTACTTGAAATAGCCATGAGATTCAAGAAAATTTTGATATATTAGACTTGTTGAGTGAAGGAATAATCCAAAAAAAAAATTTCTAGTTTTTCAGAGGTTTTTGGATTTTTGTTGCTTTCTAGGTGTTTTTGATTTTTGATAGTTTTGACCATGATAGGACACAAAAAAATCTAATCCATGGCCAGATTTAGGAATTTTCCCCTAGTTAGAGTCAAGACTACTTTTCTAAATCAATAATAAGCCATGGTTGGACACATGCTTTATTATGTAATGAGTGGGTGATGCTTTGGATAGTACCGATAGATAATGATGCAAGTATTATTCAAACATAGTGTCTATTTTCCAAGTTTTCACTATGGTACCTATTCTAGTAATGCCACAAAGTGGTTTTCACTAAAAGAACATTTTATTTCTCTTTATTGTTTTTCTTACTTTTTGATTTTTTTGTATTTTTTATCTTCTTTTTTTTTTGGACTCTTACCCTTTTGATTTTTTTGGATTTTTTATCTTCATGCATAGAACTTCTTGAGGTGGTTGTTGTTCAACGGTTCAGCTAAGGGTTCTCCTTCAAGAATAGCCAATTGATAAGCTCCAAAAATATAGCTTGTTGTGATGATAAATGGGCCTAACCAATTGGGTTCAAATTTTCCTTTGCCATCTTGATTTAGTTGTGTCTTTTGATTCTCTTAGAGGACCAAGTCACCAAACTGAAAGTTTTTGTCTTTGATCTTTTTATCATAGCTTCATTTGAGCCGATTCTGATAAACCTGAAGATGGTTTAATGTGCTCAAACGCATTTCATCTAGGAGTTCCAAATCATTGAATTTGGATACCCGATACTCTTCATTGCTGACCATGCCTTTTAGTGAGATTTGCAATAAGGAAATTTTTTCTTCAATAGGTAAGATAGCTTTCGATCCGTAGACCAAGGAGAAAGGTGTGGCACCTGTAGGTGTTCAGATGATGGTTGGATAAGTCCATATAGTTGGGTTTAATTGCAAGTTCCAATCACAACCAACATCATTAACAGTTTTATTTAGTATCTTCAGTATGGTTTTGTTAGATGCTTCAACCTAACCATTTCCTTGGGGGAAATAGGGTGTAGAGAATATATGTTGGATAGAGAACCTAGAACAAAGCTCTTGGATTCCTTGATTATTGAATGGCATTCCATTGTCCATTATTATTTTTTGGGGAATTCCATACCAACAAATATGATAATTTAGAATAAAATTTTATATCTATTTTCTAGTGATGTAGGTCAAAGGAATTACTTCTATCCATTTGGTGAAGTACTTCATTGTAGTAATAATAAACTTATGGCCATTAGAGGAAGTAGGAGAAATATTACCTACCAAGTCTAATCACCATTGCGAAAAAGGCCATAGTGTGGTGATGGGTCTCAAATCCTATGTTGGTGCATGAACAAGGTCATTATGTTGCTAGCATTGATGATATTTTTGGGAATACTAAATACACTCTTGTTCCATGGAGGCCCAATTGTTAAATAGGCACAGGACAACTAAGAGGAGGGATGAATCAGTTGTCACACAATTCAAACTTAAAAACTCAACACTTATTAATTCCACAACCACACTATTTTGTTATTAAGTAAGAGCATGAAACACAAATAACAGAAAACAAATCAACACAATGAACACTAGATTTTTACATGGAAAAACCAATGAGGGAAAAACCATGGTGAGGGTTAACTCACAATATAAAAGATTATAAATAGAATACAAAGGCTCATTGCCAAGGGCTCACTACCCAAAAGAGGGCTCAGTGTCCAAGTACAAAGGCTCACTTCCTACAAAAGGGACTCACTATCCACAGAAAGGATTCACTATCCAACAAGGAGGCTCACTGCCTACAAATACAAAAGAGAAAAAAAAGATCCACCACAACAATTAATGCACATCCCCAGGATTGCAAAAACCTTCAGTACACTACCTTCAACACAATCAAGAACTGTTGTCTCAACTCACACACACACACACTTCTACTCTTATGATTTGTGGCTCACTTTCATCACTTTGCATTACACACTTTCATACAACTCTTCACAATTTGACTTGATTTTATACCATCCTCAACATTAGAAACTTTCTCCAAGGTTGGCCAAAAAAAATTTATTTCATAAATTCAAAATAGGTCAGCAACTCAAAATTCCCATGGTGGAAAGAAATAACAGTGGATCAATTAAAAAAAATATTTCAAGATAAAAAATAATATCTCAAAATAGCCACACACTTCCTTAATTAAATTTTATTCTTTGAATGAAGTGTAAACACCAAGTCGGCCAAACCTAATGAAAACACAAATGATCATTGATGTGCACACTTCCTAACAAGAATATGACATGCAGAAACCATGACATGCTTCCTTATGCATGAGAATACATCTCAAAATATTTTAGATACATCCACAACAAAACAACATACTTCAATCACTGAACACCTTTCACCAATCCATCTTGACTATATAAACTCACACTGAAATACTTAAACATGACTTCCGGATCACCAATCTTCAAACATCTTTTCCAGAGCATTAAAAAGACCTTCACAAGACATATTCCAGATCCACAAGATTTGAAATGAAATAGAGAAAATTGCAAAGCAACAATATTTCTCCCAGTCCATAGAAGACTAACTTTACCAGAACAATTCACATACCATGAACATAACTTTCACGTACCATCAAACTAGAAGCTAAAAATCAAAAGATATCACCACTAAATCACCATTAACAAACCTTAAAATCTCCATAGGCATAGGATCAACACAAGAGAAATATGGAGAACATACTAGAGCACAATTTGAACACTTTCATCATTCTAACTTCTCTTCATTATTTAATTTTCTCAAAAGAACTTGGAAACTCATCAAACCAATACATCTACTACACCATAGAGATAGCTCCATGTACTCATAACATCTCAATAGAATCTTAGCCATACAAGTACAATCTGCAACATACTAAATTGTGTTGACATCAATGACAACATTAATGACAACACCGCCAAACTTGCTCATACTTGCAACAATCTCCCCCTTTGTCAATTATGGCAACGCATGATGTGAAAAACCATCAAAGACAAAAAATTTACACACTATCCTGGGAGAACACATTATTTTCTTCTTCACCTATTTTTCACATGACTTTCTCTCGCCCTTTGACATCAATGGAAAAGATCAACAACACTGATTACTCCCCCTTAGGAGTACACTCATACTGCAACAATGAAAATCTTTTCTACTCCCCCCGTGAAGTAGATCCATTTATCAGTCCAGATAAATGAAGAATCTATGAATTCACTGGATTGATGCACCTTCATGTGAACCTAGTTAGGAGGGCCAATGACCTGCAACATCTCCCTAAGATACTCAAAAGTATCCTTTAGAAGAGCCTTAGTGAATATGTTTGCAATTTGTTCCTTTGTTGTCACATACTCCAATCTGACCTCATTCTCCAACACTTTTTCTCTTAGGAAATGATACTTGATAGATATATGTTTTGTCCTTGAATGCATAATGAGTTCTTTGAAATGTTTATTGCACTTTTGTTGTCATAGAAAATACAAATAGGCTCATCATAGAATATACCAATTTCCTTTAGAGTTTGCTTCATCCATAAAACCTATGTGTAATAGGATGATGCAGCAATATATTATACCTCTATTGTGGATAAATAAATCGAGTCTTGCTTTTTTCTCAACGATGAAACTAATCTTCCTCCAAGAAAGAAAGCACCACCACTGGTACTCTTCTGGTCATCTACACATCTAGCCCAATCAGCATCTGTATAAGCACTCAAGGTGAAATCATCACTCTTAGGATACCATAGTCCATAATCCAGTGCACCTTTAAGATATCTAAATACCCTCTTTACAGCTATGACATGTGCTTTTTTGGGATCTGCTTGGAATTTGGAAACTAAACATACTACATACATAATGTTCGGTCTAGTAGCTATAAGGTACAATAGTCCACCAATCATAGATCTATATTTTCTCTAATTAGACTTAGTAGATTCATCATCTTTTCTCAGTTTACATCTAGTTACCATAGGAGTACAAACCGATTTGGAATCATGCATCCCAAACTTCTTCAACAGTTCTTTTGCATACTTAGATTGTGAAATGAATATCCATTTAGTAGTTTGATTTACTTGTAGACCAAGGAAGAAATTCAATTCACTGATCATAGACATCTCAAATTCTTTTTGCATCTCTTCAAAAAACTTCTTACACATGCCATCATTTCCACCAAAAATGACATCATCAACATAAACAACTACTATCAACATTTTATTACCTTGCACTTTGAAGTAAAGATTGTTGTCAGCAGAACCTTTGTTGAATCCTTGCTTTGTTAGATATTTGTCCAATCTTACATACCAAGCTCTAGGAGCTTTCTCCAGCCCATACAATGTCTTCTTCAACTTACAAACCATTTTTGGTTTGTCAGAAAATTGAAACCATTTAGGTTGGTCCATGTACACCTCTTTGTCCAACTCACCATTCATAAATGCTAACTTAACATCCATCTGATATACTTTGAAGTCCTTGTGGGTAGAAAAAGCCAAAAACATCCTAATAGCTTCCATTCTAGCCACAAGGGAAAATGTTTCTTCAAAATCTATACCTTCAACTTGTGAATATCCCTTGCATACAAGTCTTTCCTTATTCCTTACGACTTCTCTAGTTTCATTCAGCTTGTTCTAGAAGACCCATTTCAAACCAATCACACTTTTATTCATAGGCCCAGGGACTAGTTCCCATGTTTGATTCTTTTATATCTACTACAATTATTCTTTCATAGCCCTCATCCAACTCTCATCTTCACATGCTTCACTTATAGATTTGGGTTCAATTTTAGATAATAGACAAAGATTTACCTCAACTACAACTCTACTTCTTGTCTTCACACCTTCACTTTTATCTCCAATTATCTGATCCTCTAGATGATTCTTCTATACATACTTAGGAGTTATGACACTAGTTTTCAGTTCATTTTATTCTTCTCCTTCTTCTTCTTCCACTTGTTCTTCTTTCTCTTCATCTTCCTTCTCCTTTTTTTCTTCAGGTACATGTCCATAGATAGGATCATTAGGTTCAACTTCACCTATCTTAATAGGTTTGTGTATGTCTTCATCAACTTTCACATTAACACTTTCAATAATCTTTCTCAATCTTTTGTTAAATAATTTGTATGCTTTGCTTGTAGTAGAGTATCGAAGAAATATTCCTTCATCACATCTAGCATCAAACTTTCCAAGATTTTCATCATCTCTTTTAATATAGAAAATACTTCCAAATATCTTAAAATACTTCACAGTAGGTGTTGTTAGCTCTCAAAAATGCAGGTTGAATGCCTCAAGAGGTTGCCAATCTCTTGATATGCCTTAGGGTAACAGACATGGTCAAGAGAACTCAACCTTCTACTCTTTAGGTGTTGCTAGACCTAGGTGGGTGTACCTTTCTAGATGATGCAGACTTATCTTATGATTATCCTTCTAAAATGCTTTGTCCACAATGGCAAATGGAAGTGAACAAATGACATCAAACTTGATAGTAATCTTCTTATCTAAATCCTAAAATGCTTAATTAGCAGTTATAAAGAAACTAAATGAATTCAAATGATGAAATTGCAGAGACCAGTGCCTTGTTGGGTATGCAGAGTCAAATGAAATAGAAGTGGGCAACTTATTTTGGCAGAAAATAAAATTGCAGGCATATGATCTATCCATAACTTGTATAAACAATGCAAGACTATGACTACTGAGCTCTTTTTTAATAATCCAGATGAATCTTCTTGATTACTATGATCAACAAAAAGGATTTAATCTCTACTTGAGAGAACCAATCAATTAATCACACAGATACAACAAATGTGTATTGACAAACTGAACATAAACTTGTTATGTCAATTTAAACAACTAGAAAGAATCAAATTGGAGACAACTTCAACAATACTTTTCAATAAGTTCAACATACAATTGACACCAGAAATAACCTACCACACCAGCTAGTTTCCATTGAATTCGCCATTTAAAACATGCACATAGTCTCTGATAAGAGAAAATTATTCTACTGTAGCCATTCCTAATCTACTATATGTGATCTCAAATTTGATGATGTTTCAATTACAATCGGGGTGCATATTTATACACCAGCATTAGAAAATAAATCATTTTGAAACTCCATGTCGGCCACCGTAGAATTCAGGCAAAACCAAGTCGGCCTGCAACGGTCTTGAGAAATCTTCATATGTCAGCCCACAACGCTCAAGTCTTTGTTAATCATCTACCAAGGCAATCACCAAAACATCTCTGGAGGTATGCCGAAGGAAACTATATCACTAATCATCCCTTTGGTCTTTTGTGCCTCACCGTAACACATCCGAGTCATGAAGACATCATATCAAAAACCCCTGCCATACTGAGAGCACCTTTTTGTTATGTTCATTTCATTATCACTGTGACCACATAATATCGGAGAGACCTTATATTGACACACAAAGTCTTACTGAAAACCCCATCTGTCTCCCGCGCATCTCTGTGACCTATCATTCTCGGGGAGATGTCATATAGAGTACTCCATGTTACACCGAAAGTCACCATCCATCCTGAGTGTCACTAAGACAATATTTTTCCTGCCGACGAGGATCCTCCATCGCTATAACCTTCAACCCTCAGTGAGACGTCTTGTAGAGTAAATTGCTATACTGAAACAGCCAAGCTCACCAAGATCACCAAGAGAAATCAAAACTATCACCGAAACAACTGAGCAAAATCCACCTTGAACATTGTCGGCAAGACCTGACCCTTTCGCCATGACCTCCTGCCGCAAACTCATGCCTTTGCTGATGGACCACCACAAGCATAGTCGGGGAAACATATAGAACTCGGTGAGACTCTACCACGATAGCCACAACAAATGTTGATAGATGTCTCCATTGTCGCCAAAACCATATGAATGTTACGCCGATAGCCCGCAGGTGAAAACCAGTCGCTGTGATAGTACAAAGGTCCCGCCGAATGTCGCCTGCATACAAACTTCAATCATTGTGACACAAATGAGTCTTGTTGATAGGCAACTTAGACTCATGCAAGCGGAAAACGCAAAATTGATCAGGGAGACAAAAATGAACCAACACCGACAAGGACCAAAATGTGGAAAATGAAGACATGGATCCAAAGGGGCAATATGGAAAAATATGAGTGGAATATGCACATGGTAGGACCAAATCTGGAAGATTATGAGGTAAATCAGCATGTGAAAACATCATATTTTTATAGTCACAACAGGTGTTTTACTGGTCCATAACTCAAAAGGTGTCTTAGTGTTGTTGTATCTGATCTGAACTCTATTAAGAACATAAACATCAGTGTGTATCACTTCTCTCTAGTACACATCTGATACATTTGATTCTTTCATCATGGTTCTAGTAGCTTCCAATACAGTCTTGTTGTTCCTTTCATCTACACCATTCTGTTGAGGGGTTCTCAAAGAAGAAAACTATCTTCTTATGCCATGTTCATAGAATGCATTAAATTCACCAAAAGTGAATTATCCACCTCCACTAGATCTCAAACACTTGATTTTTAAATTTACTTCATTTTCTACTCTTTCTTTGAATACCTTAAACCTATCGAGAGCCTAAGTCTTTTCTCTAAGAAAAAACAACCCATGTCATTTAGGTATAATCATTAATAAGCAACATGAAATATCTATCACCATTTAGGCTTCCAGTTCTAGTTGGACCACAAAGAACAATGTGAACTAACTCCATCATTCTGGTAGTAGATGCTCTTTTCCCTTAAAGTTGCATCTTGTGTGTTTCCCCAATTGACAACTTCTACAGATAGCATTAGCAAGTCTTGTGATTCTAGGTAGTCCTTGAACATTCTATTTTTCACTGATCTAGACCAAGTTATCAAAATTTACATGTCCCATTCTTTGGTTCCATAACCAACTTTCACTAATTTGAGATACGAGACAATGACCATTAACTCCTTTCAACTGATAGATATTTCCATGAGTTCTTCTAGCAGCAATCATGTCTCCACTTCCGGATCCTTTTTTTATTTCACAGGTATTATTCTGAAACACAAGTTTAAAATCATTGCTACACATCTAACCAACACTCAGAAGGTTATGCCTCTAACCCTTCACATAATATACATCATCAGTACTATGCACTCCATCAAAATTGATTGAACCTTTCCCACAAATATTAGCTCCTAAATCATCATCAAACATAACTAAACCACCATCATATTTCTCAAGTTTAGTGAACTTACTCTTATCTCTGGTCATGTGATTAGAACATCCACTATTAATTACCCAGTAGTCTTCATCCTGTCTTGCATGAAAAGTGGTAACCAAAGTACCTTTCACCCTATTTCTCTTATTCTCTAGAGCTTTCTTGCTTACACATTTTTCAGGGTTAGTGGATATTGATTTACTTTCCAAAGCTAAGAATATGCATTCACTATCATCAACCTCATTCTCAGATTCATCATCAAAAATTTCTTCTTCTTCTTTCACATAGTACATCTTATATTTCTTATCCTTCCTATCCTTATCCTTATAATCCTTGTTATTCTTATGCACAATTCTATTTGGACATCTTTAAGCATAATGACCAATATTACCACAACTAAAACATTTAAAGGGAAACATACCTTTATACTTTATGGTTCCTTTTTTCAACTTCCTAGTGAAGTTTGCTTCCAACTCATCAACACCATCACTATCTAGTTCCTCTTCAATATTCAATGCCTTAAATGTTGTTTTTGTCTTTTCTTTTATCTTGTCATCTTTCTCGAACTTCCTCAACTCAAATGCTTGCAAGGTTCTGAACAACTGTTCCAAAGTGTAAGTCCTAGGATTATATACTTCTTCAATGACTGAGATCTTATCACTATAGCACTCTGGTAAGGTTATCAAGATCTTCTCAATTATATCTTCATCTGATAGTTTTCCTCCTTGATTTCTAACTTCATTTGCAGTCAGTTCAACTCTCTGAAAGAAATTTGTAATCTCTTCACCTTCTTCCATCTTTAGATTCACAAATATGCGCTTCGCCGCCAGCTTCTTTGTCAATTTCACTCTTTCATTTCCTTCATACATATCTTCCAACTTTTTCTAGACTTCATATGTAGTTTCGAAAGAAGAAACCTTCGCTCGCTTATTCTTGGATAAACCACTGCAAATAGCATACTTAACCTTCTCATTTTCTTCATAAGCAGAGATCTCATCTTCAGTAGTAAGTCCACCGGATAGGGGTGTATACTTTGTCTCAAAAGCCTTCTAGGTCTTGAAACCAAAGGAGATAATATATCCTTTCATTTGTCCCTTCTAGTCATTGTAGTCAGTTCCATTGAACATAGGGATTGCCAACTTATGAACCATTGAATCTTCCTTAAGTGGTTAAGCTTGACAACAAGGAACCAAAGCTCTGATACCAATTGTTAAACAGGCATAGGAAAATTAAGAGAGGGGGTGAATTAGTTGTCACATAATTCAAACTTAAAAGCTCAACACTTATTAATTCCACAACCGCATTGTTTTGTTATTAAGTAAGAGCATGAAAGAAAAATAACAAAAAGCAAATCAACACAATGAACACCATATTTTAATGTGGAAAACCCAATGAGGGAAAAACCATTGTGAGAGTTAACTCACAATATAAAAGATTATAAACAGAATACAAGGCTCACTGCCAAGGGCTCACTTCCCAAAAGAGGGCTCACTATCCAATAGAGAGGATCACTACCTATAGATACAAAAGAGAACAAAAAGATCCACCACAACAATTAATGCACATCCATAGGATTGTAGAAACCTTCAACACACTTCCTTCAACACAATGAAGAACTGTTGTCTCAAATAACTTGTTAGCTCTCAAAAATGCAGGTTTGAACCATGAAAGGTTGCCAAGCTTTCACAATGTTTTAGGGTAATAGAATAAGGTTTGAAACAATTAAACCTTCTATTCTTCAGGTGCTGCTAGACCTAGGTGGGTGTACCTAAAATGGATGAAGCAGACTTAACCAATGATTTTCTTTCTTGCAGTGATTTATCCACAAAGGAAAACCGAAGTGGAAAAAATGGATCAAACTTGAAATAAAATGTATACTATAATGAATACTAAAACTAGATATGCAAATGTAAAATATGAATGAGACTGAATAATGTAAATGGTGAGACCAGTGCCCTATATGGTATACAGAGTCAAATGAAATCTTAAATGAGTGACTTCTTTCTAGAGGATATTCAAATTGTTTGGCATATTTTTTATTTATAACTAGTATAAACATGCAAGACTGCAGTTATTAAGTTCTTCTTACTGATCTAAATGAATTCCTTGATTACTGTGATTAATTGAAAGGATTTAATCCTTCCTTGAAAAAACCTATCAACCAATCACACATATACAACAAATGTGTACTGATAAACCTAACATAAACTTGTTATGTTCATTTAAATAACCAGACAATATCAATTTTAGAGACAACTTAAATAACTCTTTCAATAGGCACAACAAAACAATTAGCACCAGAAATATATCAGCAAATTGAATAGTTCTCATTAATACTTCATGATTTCAAAACATACACTAGAGTCTCAGATCTGTGGAACATTGTGTTCCTCTAAACTGTGTCTATTCATCCTACTGTCTTCTACTTCCCTTCTCATTTGAGAATGATTATTTATATATTAGTATCTGAATAGGCACATCGTTTCATATTCCAATATTGGCAAGCAACTGTTTGTATTTGGGCTTTTCTCACATGTCGGCCCACAACATTCAAGTCTTTGTTAATCATATGCTGAGGCAATTGCCAAAACATCTCTAGAGGTATGCCGAAGGCAACTATATTGCTGATCATCCCTTTAGTCTTCTGTTTCGCCCAGACCCTGTGATGTCGGGGAGACCTCCTATAGAGTAAATTACATTTCACCAAAAAACCCTAGTGTTTTCCCAGTCGCTGTGACCCAGCACTCTCGAGGAGATATCATATAGAGTACTCTATGTTACACTGAGAATTACCATCCATCCCGAGCGTCGTCGTAGCATTTTGTTTGTCATAGCGAAGCCATGTAGTATTTTTTTATTCCATTTCTTTTTCATCTTCACATTCGTTGTAGCTCATCTGGGTTGGTGAGATATCACAGAGATTTCATTATGTTTTTCCGATATGTATTTCATGTACCTTCCATTCGCCGAGACCCAAGGATCTTCTCACCGAAATGCACCTTGTTCTTAACTCACTGTCGCTGTAACTTAATGGTGTCAGGAAGACCATATAGAGAATACTCAAGTCATACCCAAACCCCCTTATTCACTTTGTATGTCCCCGTGACACATGATTTTTCCTGCCGACAAGATCACCTCTGCACTCCATACCGACACCAATATGCATCCTTCAATGCATTCTCCAGTCGTTGAGATATTAATGCTTTCACACTGACCGAAATCCTTTGTCTTTATGCTCTTTGCCGTAACCTACAAATGTCGGGGAAACCTCTCGCAGACTTCATCCTGTTTCACCAAAAGTCTTCATTTACCCTAGGTCGCCAAGACAAATTTGTACTCTTGCCGATGCAATCTTCATTTCACCTGCTTTGCTGTGACTTTCAAAGTCGAGATGTTATGTAGATAGTTTTATGTTTCCCTGAGATACTCCTTCATCCACCCTGAATCACCGAGACACGAGAAAAATCCCACCGAAAGCCACACATTCAACTTTGTTGGCAAGACTGAAAACACTCGCCAAGACATTCTGCCGAAAACCCTTAACTCGGCCGAAAAATTTCCACATGCGCCAGTCGGAGAGACAAAATGTTTTCACTGTGACCTTATGCCGATACTCGCTAGTTTGGCCAAAATAACCCCTCCATGTATTAGTAGGTATGACATAATATATTCTCCATGACAATACATTGATGCCCCAACATATGCCGGTATATTTTTTCTATATGCCTATCGGCAAGAAAAATACTTCGCTATGACTCTACTCCGACAATAATTCCTTTGCCAATATGAAACTTCTCAGTCGCCGGAACAAAAGAAGAGTCATGTTGAAAGCCTGCAACGGATGAATGCCAGTCACTGTAACAGTAAACAAGTCTTGTCGATACACCTGCAGCAGGTATTAGTGAAAAATACATAGGTCGGGGAGACATTCACTCTGTCATGCCGAAATGGAAAATATGATAAAATATCACAGACTAGATGGATTCAAATAGATCACATGACAGAATATAAGCAAGGAAACATGAGGAAGGGGTTTATGCTTATGATGAGGGCCCATTTTGGAAATTCATCAATACATTTGACTATGAAAATTTCAAAATTTTACAGTTCTAACATAGCTCACACACACACACTTATGCTCTTATGATTTGTGGCTCACTTTCATCACTTTGCATCACACACTGTCATACAAATCTTCATAATTCAACTTGCTTTTATACCATCCTCAACCTTAGAAAATTTCTCCAAGGTTAGCCACAAAAACTTTATTTCATAAATTCAAAATAGGTCGACAACTAAAAATTCCCATGGTGGAAAGGAGTAAGAGTAGACCAGTAAAAAACATTTTTCAAGATCAAAAATAATATCTCAAAACAACCACATGCTTCCTTAATTAAATTTTATTCTTTGAATGAATTGTAAACACAAATGGTCATTGATGTACATGATTCCTAACAAGAATATGACACATAGATGCCATGACATGCTTCCTTATGCACTAGAATACATCTCAGAATCTTCCAGATATATCCACAACAAAACAACAAAATTCAATCACTAAACACCTTTCACTAGTCCATCTGGACTATATAAACTCACTCTGAAATAATGAAACATGACTTTCGAATCACCAATATTCAAACCTCTTTTCCAGAGCATAATAAAGACCTTCACAAGACATATTCTAGATCTATAAGATATGAAATGAAACATAGAAAAATTGTAGAGCAAAAATATTTTTCCCAATCCATAGAAGACTAGCTCTACCATAACAGTTCACATACTGATGAACATAACTTTCATGTACCATCAAACTAGAAGCTAAAACTCAAGAGATATCACCACTAAATCATTATTAACAAACCTTCAGATCTGCACAAGCATAGGATCAACACAGGAGAAATGTGAAGCATATACCGGAGCACAATCTAAACACTTTCATCATTCTAACTTCTCTTCTTTATTTGATTTTATCAAAAGCACTTGGAAAATCATCAAACCAACACATCTAGTACACCATAGATATAGCTCCATGTACTCACAACATCTCAGTAGCATCTCAGCCATACATGTACAATCTGCAACATACTGAACCATGTTGACATCAATGACAACATTAGTGACAACACCACCAAAATTGCTCATACTTGCAACACCAATAGTACCCTATTCTTAGAAACTTTTGAACTAGGTTAGGTCCCCTAGAGTGGGACCCACAAACACATTTATGTACCTCTTGTAAGGAATTTTGTGCTTTTCTATGTTAATACATCAAAATAACATACCATCCAAACTTAGATGATATAGAGTATCTCCTAGGATTGTGAATTGAGAAGTACTATGGGTAAAGTTCTTCTTTTGGGTGGGTTTAGGTCAAGTGGTATGATACCATGTTGGATGTAATCAAATATGTCTTGGTACCATGGGGATTTAGGACCAAAAACAACACAAACTTGTTTTGATTCTGAGATATCGAACACTAGTATGAGCATTTTCTCCACAAGGAACTCATACTTAGGAATATTCTATGGAATATCAAGAGGCAACCCTATTGTTTCCATGGCATCAACTGATATGTTGTTGATTCGATTGTGAAAAAATATTCCATAAATCTATCCACCATCCTTTTGTATGGCATTAGTTTGTCATATTTTTTTTGGTACTCCTCATTCACTTGTCTAATCACCAGTTGAACTTGTAGTTCTCTTATCCTCAATTCAATAGCCATCTTGAGCCTTGTGATTAGAGCTTCATATTCTGAGATATTTTTTATGAATGGGAAAGGAATCCTGTATGCCTTGGGTATACTATCTCCCTATGGTGTGAGAAATAGGATACCTACTCCATAGACATGTTGAGTATGGGACCTATCAAAGTATAGGGTCCAATGTCTTGTCTATTCTATCAGTAATATGCTTTCGTCAGGGAAGTCTATTGTAAGAGGCTCATGATCTTCAATTAGTGCATCAGCCAGCTGGTCTGCTATGATATGTCCCTTGATGGCTCTTCTATCCACATACTCTACGTCGAACTCACTCAGAATCATTACTCATTTAGCAATTCTACTTGTTAGGGTTGCCTTTGCTAATAAGTACTTTAGTGGGTCTACCTTTGAAATAAACTTTACTTGTTTGTTTAAGATATAGTGTCTCCAAATTTTTCATCACAAATACGACTAAGAGACACACTCTTTCTATGGGTGAGAAGTTCAACTCATAGCCCACCGGTGTTCTTCTAATGTAGTAGACCACTCTTTTTTTGTTATTATCATACCATTGTGCTAGGAGAGCTCCCAATGTTGCTTGTGTTGTAGATACATAGAATACCATTTCTTTATCTAGAATAGGCAGCATCAAGACTGGAGGAGTGAGTAGGTACTCCTTAATTTGTTGTAATTATTGGTGACATATCCCATCCCCCTTGAATGTGATATCTTTGTGTAGGAGATGGGTGAATGGGTGAAATTTTTTTGCCAGTTGTGCAATAAATTGCTTGATAGATTGTAGCTTTCCCCGTAAACTTCTTAGTTGCTTCAATGTCTTTGGTGGAGGCATCTCTTGTATTTCTTTTACTCTCATAGGATCTACTTCAATTCCCCTTCTTGACACTATATACCCTAGCATCTTTTTGGATGTTATACTATTCTAGCCTATGAAACACCTTTGCAAGATTGGTCAAGTGATCTTCCCTTTTGATGGGCTTTGATATAATGTCATCCACATGGTATTCCATGATTGTATGTAGCATATCATGGAAGATCGTTGCCATTTCTCTTTGATATGTCACTCCTACATTATTTAGACCAAATGGTATGAAATTCCAGTAAAAGGTTCCCAAAGCACAAGTAAATTCCATTTTATGTTGATCATCGGGGGATATTTTTATCTGATTATACCTAGAGAAACCATCCATTAATGATAGCATCTCATGTCTTGATAGATATATGATCATGTCAATACTTGGAAGTGAGAATTCATCCTTTGGGAAAGCTTTTTTCAGGTCTGGAAAGTATATGCAAATCCTTATGACCCTAGTGGGATTTGACACTATCACTAGATTTGATATCCATTCTGGATAATCGATGGGTCTAATGAAACCAACATCTAGTAATTTCTTTAGTTCTACCTTTACCAATAGTGCTATTTAAGGATGTATTTTCCTTAGTTTTTGTTTGATAGGTTTTGTTCTAGGAGATATAGATAAATGGTGTACAACTAATGTTGAATCTAGTCCAGGCATATTTGCATAGGTCCACACAAAGTTTATCTTTTTGTCATTGATGAACATTGTGAAGTTTGTGTTTTCTTTAGGATCAAGTGATGCCACATGGTATGTGATCTTTGGGTTCTTTGTTGTGCCAATTGTGAATACAAAATTCAACATGCTCCCTTCGGGTTTTATTTTTTGCTAGGTACCGGCCCATTCCTTCAATGAATATTGATGGCCCTTTTTTGATAAATGATCACTGGCCTCCACCATATGTCCACTCAGCACTCTCTGAATGAATTCCCTCCTTTTCTCTTCTATCGACCCCCACTATGCTCCCACGTGTCTTCATTGTGGGATTTTTTAACTACTTCCTTTCACTTCCTCATCGAGACCTGCCCACGTGCCATGTAGCTCCCATTTGCGTAAAGATTTGGTGGGCCCCACAAGTAGTGTCTATAGTAAAAATTGTTGTTATGTGTCACATCGGCACAAGCTTTCAACAAAGGGAGGGGAGAATGAACCATGGCTTGCGCCATGCTTCCATCTATCTCCTTGCAAATGCTTCTTCAACATAGGATGGAGTGAACTACGAGCTGTGATATGCTACCATGTGTTCTAACTACCTAAACTAGGTGGCAACACTTGTTTACACAAGACCACTTCTATCATTCATAGGGGATGCACCTAGATCGGAGTTGACCAAATGTTATGGCCCAAACCTTTTCTGTTACAATGGAAAAGGGGAGTCATTGCATCAACATCATTGCTCAAGATTCTGAACCTTTTTAGTTACTGCTCGCCAGGCGATGGAAGGCTCACTATATATACTACTCTTTTCTTTTGAAGAGGGATTGGAATATTACATGTTACATGTTCCAAGTTCCACGGGTTCAAGAATTACATGATTTTAGAGAGACACCAGGCCTTTTTATTATTTAGATTATTGCAAGAACTCGTAGACTATGCCATTGTTTGGTCTCTTTGTTTTCTTATGCTATTGATAAAATTTATACTATGCCATTATTGTTTGAATGGTTTATTTGTCAAACTTCTATAATTTGAATGCAAGTTGGTTGGTTTAGATCATGTCTTTGACTCCTATTTTTAGTAAATGGTTGTAAAAATTATTTTATGTCATTGAACGAGTTGTTCATGCTTCAATCTTTAATTTATGTTATTCTAGAACATAGTAAATTGTTGAATGGGCCCTTAGGTCATATGCAAAAGATAGGTTTATTGTTCCTTTTATCTAAATTGTGGCATATCTCCCTAGTTAGATCCTTTATTTTTATATCTGCTTCCTTTTACCATTCCAAAAAAACCAATTACAGAAGAAGTCAATTTCTTTAAAATCTGGAGGTCACTCAGTTTAGCACAATAGGTCCCCCATAAACTAAGTTTCCCACAAAGGGTTGTTACCTTGCCAATTTTTGGCATCAACAATTTTTCTTTTTCCTAGCACACCTGGTGGGACTGTGCTTAAATGAATATAATTTTAAGAAGGGTGTATGAGCCATCGACCTGTTACTAGGTCTCAAACAACAAATAATCTTGGTTTATTAGTACCACCATTAGGGACAGTACAACCCATGACCCAATTAGTGAACATTCCAATTCCTCTACCCTTTTAGTTAGCCATGTTTCCTACTGCTAACAAAAATTATGTGGCATGGGACATCGAAAGTCCTCTTGTAGCACTAGTAGTTCCTGTCGTTTGGGCTGCCATCTCAGTCTCCACTCTAAAAGTTATACCTAAACTCACTGGAGATGGCTCAAGAACACCATTCGAACATATGCAAGATGTTATAGACATATGTCTTGTACACGGTGTTATAGACCAAAATATAGCATTGATATTGCTCACCACTTCTTTCAAAGGAAAGGTACTAGATTGGTACCAGACGCTACAAGAAAACACTATCAGTACCTAGGATGAGCTTGGAGATAATTTTTACCAAATATTTTCAAATGAAGGAGACTGATCCTCTCTATATTATCAACTGTCAGTCATAAAGTGGGCCCCGCACGAAGCCATGGCTCACTTCAACACCTATTTCCATACAAGCTAGTAGAGGATTCAAGTCGATATCCACCCACCACCTGATCTGGCATTTATGTTCTACTTGAAATATATCAATCGTGACATTTCCATGATGATCTGATCTCTTGATGAAACCACAAAACCAGGCGTATATAGTGTTGTTGTCAAGGCAGAGAACAATTTGATAGACATTGAAAAGTTGCTACCTCGACCCATCATTCCTATATTTCCAAAAATATTGGTTCCTACTTAGGAGATTACTTCTACTAGCGTGTCAGCTCCTACCCAGTCTATGTATACATATCTAAGTGTGCTACAGAATGTTTCTTCTACATCTAGTTCTTCCAAGAGGATATGAGTGACGTCAAGGAAATGTGTGACATATGGCCAACAAGATAACCGTTATCAAGCACAACCAAGCCATACCTTTGAAGTTGACCTATCAGAATCATCAAGGAAAAATGATCTCTTACCAACAAAACTAGTTCCAAGGAGGCATTCGCACAAATCCATGGGCACAAACAACAAATCAAACAGTGCCAATACCCACTCCACTGCAAAGTGCCAATCTAAGCTCGAGCAGAGAGATAGCCATGGGGTAGAATAATTTAGTTGACGACACTAACCCCTAGCATTTCTCTTGTGGCAATTCACATATGCCTTAAAACTATCTACGTGAAAAACTACAACAAAAGGTGGCAGAGTAGCACAATGAAGGTGCAAGGTTAGATCCCACAAGCTATGTGTATACCTCTTCACAAATGGACAATGCGGTGCTCACCACACAAATGTAAGGGATGTCACTAGAGCAAGAGGAGAACATTTATTTCGATCATGCACTCTTCTCATGGATGGAGGAAGAGGAAGTAGTATTTTCTAGTGATGCATCTTCATATAAAACACTGCAAGTACAGTCTAATTACAACACCCACTCAAAGAGAAGTTTCATGGGTGAACCAGTTTCCTTGCAACTAATCAGTCCACAATTGAAAAGTGCTTCTGACCAAATGCCTAGTACCTCTGCAATGGTGCCACAATTCCTTTCACAGAAGGAAATTGTTATAACAAGAGAAAAAGAGAAGAAACCTCCAAATCTGCCACCCTTCAACATGGTGGAACAGATGAAAAAATCATTCGCTAATGTATCTCTTTGGGATATATTAGATATTCCAGAGCAGAAGACATTACTACAAAAGGCACTTTGAGAGGATCCAATCATTGAACCAATGGAGAAATTTCTCAAAGGAAAGACTATTGATCAATCACCTCTGGCCAAAGTTCTCACAAATAATGTAGTGGAAGCTCCCGTTGAGGTAAGAGATAACCTAAAACACAAAACCTTCTTCTTGATAGTTATTGTGGGAGAAAATTTATTACACAATGCCATGATTGTCTCTAGTGCTAGCACCATAGTTATGCCAAAATAGATAGTTGAAGCCTCAGGACTTAGCTATGAACCCTTAGAAAAGGGGGTTATGCAACTTGATGGGAATAAAGTTGAAATTGTAGGTCTCATCAAGGACCTCCCTTGACTCTATTCACATTCCCTAGCATCATGGTGTCGCAAGACACTATGATCATAGATGTTCCCCCCATGTTTGGCCTATGTCTATCCCAAGAGTTTACTTCAAAGGTGGGTGGATACCTATCCCTAGATTGGTTGCATGTGATCCTCAAGACACAGCACGTTGCAAAAATAAAGATAGAATTTGAAGCTCTGTATTTGTAACATGTGGGAAATGAAGCCATGATAAACTTTGAGGCTACTCATACTTCTATCACCAGGTAAGAAATGTATTGTGTTGAGCTACTGGAAGATGAAAAAGTGACCTTAGATCAAACCAATAAAGAAATTGTTCTATTGAGCAAACATATGGATATTAATCCTTTAAAAAACTACCATGTTATCGGGTTGGGCACATATGTCATCTACGATGAGGATCTAGTGCTCCCGAAGGTCGTCAAAGAACTAGAGAGTGGTCAAGCCCCAAAGTTATGGATGCTACATTTCAATGGAGCAAGATGCAAGAATGACACAAGAGCTGGGATATGTTTAATGTCCCCATAGAATAAAGAGACACTAAGGTCCATCCACTTCCAGTTCACTTGCTCGAACAATGAAGTTGAATATAAAGGACTAGTGCAAGGTATCAACCTTGCGGAACAAATAGGTATTAAGCAATTAATGGTGTTCAGAGATTTTGAACTAGTATTCAATCAAGTCTGAGCAATTTATGTGGCCAAGAATGTTTGCATGCAATCCTATAAACATCAAGTTTGGGACCTGATTGAGGGATTTGAAGCCTTCAACATTCAAACGATTCCCTAAGAACAAAATACAGATGTAGACCGTATGGAATCAATTAGATCCCAGTTTGATCCTACCTCTGACCTCATTCACAACAAACACTCGGTACGAGTGATAGTCCGACTAGCCATTCTAGACAATGGCCAAAGATGGCAAGTGTTTGACAGTGATGGAAACATTTCCTCGTTCATTCAACAATTGGGAGAATTTGCTAACCAAATCCAACCAAAGATTGCCGAAGCTAATGAAGGAAAAATTATTCAGCTGAAATCCAAGAAGCTTCCAAAAGGATTGGTCACTCTCGAGAATCTTTTCGATTGTGACAATGCAAGAAATGACAAACAAAAGTTTGTAGTAGACAAAGGTGACTATGCAAATCTTCAGGTCGAAGATGGAAGAAAGCTCAAAGTTGGGAAAGATGTCCTGCATAATGATAAAGAAAGGCTTATCAACTTTTGCGAAAAATATGGAGTGGTGGCCTGGTCATACAATGACCTCATGGGATATGATCCCGACATCATCCATCATACAATAGAGTTGGTAGAAGGTGTGAAATTGATTTTCCAAAAATAGAGGCCAATGAATCCTAAGATTGAAGTGCTAATGGCACAAGAATTAACAAAGCTAATCCACTCGTGGATTGTCTTGTCAATCAAGCATAGCACATGGGTATCCAATTTGGTCCTGGTCTGAAAGAAGAATGGAGATATTCATCTATGTGTGGACTCTCAAGACCTGAACAAAGCATCCTTGAAGGATCATTACCTACTACCTTCAATGGAGTCAATCATACAAACAATGGTAGGATCAAAGATGTTTTCCCTATTAGATGGTTTCTCTGGTTACAATCAGATTTGGGTCAAAGAGGAGGATCAACATAAGACAATGTTTACTACCAAGTGGGGAACATTCACATATGCCAAGATGCCATTTGGCCTCTCGAATGCAGGAGCCACCTTCCAACAAGAAATAGAAATCACTTTTACCAAACTAATCAACAAGATTATCCTAATCTATTTGGATGATTTGATGGTGTTATCCAAGTCGAAGGATGATTATTTTGATCACCTTGAGATGGTGTTAAAAAAATGCCAAGAGTTCAGGATATCCTTGAACCCAAAAAAATATGTCTTTAGAGTACCACAAGATAAGCTACTAGGGCACGTAGTGTCCAAAGAAGGAATTTCAATTGATCCCAAGTGGGTGAAAGCAATCAAAGAGCTTCCCCTTCCAGTCAACAAGAAAAGCATCCTATCCTTCTTGTGGAAGGTAAATTTTGTTGGAAAATTTATTTATAATTTTGTAGGAATAATTGGGTCAATCACCCTAATGTGGAAAAAAGATCAAACATTTAAATGGACAAAAGAAGCTAGAGAAGCCTTTGAGAAAGCCAAGGATGCTATTTCCTCCGCTCCTGTTCTAGTCAATGCAGACTTATCAAAATACATCATAATGTATGTATTCAGTAGCAAGTCAAGCATTGCTACTGTCTTAACTCATAAAGATGATGAGGGCAAGGGAGAACATCCAATAACATTTCACTCCCAGACCCTAAAGGAATATGAGACAAACTACAACTTTGTAGAGAGACAAACATTAGCAATAGTTAAGGGACTCAAAAAGTTTCGACACTTAATATCTTGCAATAAGTTTATTTTCTATGTCACACATTCTAGCATGCATGAATACATCATGGAAGGAGAAATCATCAAGAAAAGAGCCAATTGGATCACCCAGATCCTTGAATATGACATTGAGGTTAAGCCTACAAAGACCATTCAGGGAAGAGGACTATGCGAATAAATTGTGCATGATGAATAAGAGTAGTCAAAGCTATTCCTAATGAATGAGTCAGAGTCCAAAGGTTGTTGGCTGGTAGACATAGTAAGATTTATGCACACATGAAACTATTCATCGAGCTTTCCTTCTTAGAAGAGGAGATTCTATCGACTGCAAAATAGTGGATATGCTCTCATTGAAGGGATCCTATTCAAAAGGAATTTTAATGGCATTCTATTATGGTGTGTTACCATAGAGCAAGCAAAAAGGATCCTCAACACTTACCATAGCAGTTCTGCTGGTGGAAATTTCTCCACAAAGGCAATTACCATCAAAATCATGTGCGCAGGGTACTTTTGGCCAACGCTATTCAATGATTCCTACTCCTTGGTGAAAACCTACAAGGAATGCCAATTCTTCATAGGAAGAAGAAATAATTCTGCAATTCCTCTCAATCTGATAGTGGTTGATGAGATGTTCATGCAATGGGGCTTGGACTTCATCAAAATTATCAAACCATCCTCCAGTGAAGGACATAAATGGATCTTGATGGCCAAATACTACTTCAAAAGGTGGATCAAAGCCATGCCACTAAAGAATGTGACAGCGGTAGAGATAGTGGACTTCCTAGAGGAACTGGTGACAAGATTCGGCCTGCCCAAAACTATCATCTTTGACAATGCTAAATCTTTCCTAGGCTCTAAGGTAAGCCAATTTTCACTTACGTGTAGCATATTCCTTAAAACATCATCAAACTACTACCCGCAGGAGAATTCCTTAGCCAAGTCAACAAACAAGAATATGGTTTGACTCCTCAAAAGGATTGGGTTAGAATATCAAAGGGAATGGTATAAAAACCTTGGAGCAGTGCTCTAGGTGGACTGCATAACTCCTAAGCAAGTCCTCAAGACTTCGTCGTATGAGATAGTATATGGAAAAGAGGTATTATTTCCTATCTCTATGGAGATTACAGTGTTACAATTGCTATAATATCTTGAGGTGGAACAAAATGGTGAAATGGAGGTGTAGTTAGCTGAGTTGCTAGAAGTACAAGAGAAAATGGAAAATTCCCTAACATCCATGACTAATCACCAACAAGTGATTAAAAGATGGTTTGACAAGAAATCGTCTGACCAAGGTCTAAAGTGTGGAGACTTAGTGCTAAAATTTAATGAAAGAGTTGGAAAGCCAGGTCAACATGGGAATTTTGATAGCCTTTGGGAAGGCTCGTTCAGTGTAATTCAATGCAAGGAGCACAATGCATATGAGTTAGAAACTATGGAAAAAGAAGTGCTAGGAATTTCGGTCAATGGAATTTACCTTAAATTATTTAATTAGGCTTGCTTATCCTACCGATGTAAATATGTCTATAGTGCTTTTTCTTTCTTTCCCTTTTAATTTGTTGGCCAGTCTTTTTATTTATTCTATGATTCGAGATAGAAAGGAACAAGTAGCCCATTATTGCCAAGAGTGGAAAATAAACTTGTAGCTAAAAAGAATAGAAAATTAAACACCCACATATAGAATTGATACACACGCTGAAAAGGAAAAGATGACCTAGTTGTAGAATCCAAAAGCAGACAACAAGATGATTATATAAATATATTTTCATTATATATATGCTTTGATTTTTACATTGTCAAAATGGCTCAAAGGCCATGCTTCTAAAGTATATAGTTCTATTCTTCTTCTATCATATATTTTACGAAAAGCCTTTTTTCAGGCATGTATACACAAAATGGAATAATTGCTACGAGTTTTTAAAACGAAAACAAAAGAACATGGTAGTATTCAATCCATAGCATGGGAAACAATAATGGATGCATCAACAGTAGAGTCCACAATATCTTCATCCACAGGGGCATCATCATCAACAACATCATCATTAACAGGAGCAACAACTAGAGGCAAAGGGAACACAAGGTTCCTCAAGTCCATGTACCAATTGATGTTATAGAATGACACCACGTTGTAGATGCAAAAAAGAAATTGGAAGGCACTGGTTACCCTCTAGCAGTGCTCATCTTGCGACTAGAGGAAAAAGCCACTACGAAATGGAAGCCACGGTACAACTACATCCTCTTCTATGAAACCCCAAAGGTCACTCGCGGTCAGTATGCCTCCACCGTATGCAGCATTTTCCACAACCTCTTTGAGGCCATTCAGGTACTTCTTGGGAAATATTTCTTTGAAAATATGAAGAATCAGGGGCTTGGGAATTCCAATATCAAGCATGGAGGTGAAAAAGTACGAGCACACATTAGGTTGACTCGATACTTGTCCTTGTAGTCGTGGAAATCCCATCCCAAAACCCATTTCATGGCTATAATAGCTAGTGAGTGCTTATTCTTCGTCATCCTCTTCAAATGCTTAGTAGAAATCTCAACTAAGAAATGAGTCTGAGACTTATGACACACTAGCCTATTTGGGGTATTCATGCTAGCAATCATTTTTCAACTATCCTGAAACTATCTATGCAAAGTGCCTAAGTCTAGCCTATGAAAATGCTATGCACTATTAATGCTGAAATGCTAAACCAATTACCTACTAATAATTTTTCTCTAATCACTATGTGCGATTTCACTACTGCTTAGGTACCTATTTATACAAAAAGTGAGGAGATGTATGGTAATCTACTTGCCATAAAAATGATGCTAATCAAGTACCAACTTGAAAGTTGTGCCTGAGCTTACTCAAATTTCCCACCCAATTATGTTTGTTGAGTATGACTTGCTATGTGCAAAACTAATAAGGGATAATTAATTAGCCTAAGCTAGTGGAAACAATCAGTGATGTTATGCATTACCAAGGACTTATGTGTCATTCTCCAGGTGTTTTTTTTATTCCAGGTAGAGCTCATATCTTTTCAAACGCTGATTACATCTTTGGCTTAATCATTCCTTTTGGGATATTAATTACCAACACATATGAATACTTAAGCTGCTAGCAAAGTGTCAACTCAAGTTCCAAGAAAATCATGCTATACAATATGGTTGCTAATTTTAATTATGAATTCTTGTCAAATCAAAATGGCAAGTGATTCATCTTGCACAAGCCAAAATGTTGGTGGTACATTCCAAATTAAATGCAAAAAAGTAACTTCCATCTACCACCTTGAGAAAAAATAGCTAAGTATTGCATGCTAAATATTTAAGTGCTTAAAATGTCTTTTCAAATACGCTACCTAGAGAAAAAGCGATTTCTAGTGCACAGCCAGAGTCAAGGTAAAATTGCAAAAAAAATCAAGCTAAGCAAAAGCTTCCTGCAAATAAAAAATGGTAGAAAGTTCAAGCCAAAAAGTAAAGGGAGTTGCAACGAGAAGCTTATTTAAAGCTATGCAAGGAGCACTAGTCATCAATATCTTTGAAAAAAATTCTTATGCCACACTAGGTATTCCTGACAAGCCAAAGTGTGCCAACATAAAGGAGCTAGAGAAGCCCAAAGGCTATAGAGACCAGAACTTAATTCAAGAGGTCTGGGATAATATTCATGATCCCTTTCTTGCAAAGAAACCTAAAGGATTGAGGGAATTGACCTGCAAAAGAATGAAGATATCCAAAAAGATAATGTCAACGGTAGAGAAAATATGGTTCAGCAAGCTTCCACAATATATGGTTCCACTTGTGCACTACTGCTCAAAATTACTTGTTGTAGCCATTAAGCATTTCAACCCAAACACCAACACTATCGAGGGTCAGACACTATTAGTTAATATCACTCTGGGAGTCATCCAGAATATGCTATGTATTCCTAATCATATGCAAAGAGGGATGAAAATAGAAGCATTCACTCCTAAACAAGGGGAACATATATGGAACACCAGGGATAAGGCTCTAGAGTTTTATAACAAAAAATCCCAAAGGATTGAAGTAGAGAAGGGGAAGCCACCAAGAATTCTGGTGCAGCATGACACTTTCAAAATATATTTTCAAGATTCTTTTTCAATGATCTAGCATTTGTTTTCGATCTGGACACCGACCAAGAGGTGCACGCCTCTCAATTGGGGCTGGCTTTCCAGTTCCGTAGGAAGCAATCTTACTTCTTGTATGACTTTGTAGACTACCTCTCAAAGAAAATGATAGAGAAATTTAACAATTACCAAGCTGAATGGAGGTTAAGATTTCCTTCCTATCTTTCCCATATGTTTTTGCATCAAAACCCTAATTTCTTTGATAAGTGGGTGAAGTTGTCTATTTTTTACAAAAAGAACAGAAGAAAACTAGTTTTTGTCTAGACTCTTCTCCTCTCTTCCATTTTTGACTATTATGCATTTTCAGATTATTTCTTGACTCTGATTTTACAAGATTTGCAAGGAGAGGATGGTATTAATCAGCTCGGCTTGACGCAGGAAGAGTATATGTAGAACTTCATCCCCAAATGTGAATATTTTTTTGAAGCGAATTTTACATTCATCTAAATGTGAGGCTTCACTGAGAAACCATTTTTCCTTCCACCATGTGTTACTAATCGAGTGTTGGCCCTTGAAATCTTTTGGTAGGCATGCATTATTGACATTACCTTCTACAGTGGAAAATCCAAGAGGAAGGGATTCTTCGTCTATCCGTAAAGCTTCAAATATTGGCCATGAAAAAGAAGCAAACACACTCGTTGTTGCAGGATAAGTTGGCTCATCTAGGCTTGGTAATGATCTGCAACAAATGGGATTACAACCCCTTCAATGATCTACCTTATGAGCATATCAAAGTAACTCATAGTTCTCCACCTTACTAGAAAAAGAGGCACAACCCACTAGAGGATGAAGATGAATTGTTGGTTGACCTGATCCATATTCCTATAGAAGATAGCAAGCTTCCATGGCATAGATTCTACTTCGCTATGATAGATTATGATGAGAATTACAAAATGGGAAAAGCCTTGTTCAATAGGTTGAGAAAAAAAGAAGAATGGAGTCTAGAAAGGATTAGAGCCTTCTGGGTGTATCGCCAAGAGACAAAACAATGCGATGCACCTTATGAAAGCTTGCAGGTGATGAACAATTTGACAAGTTGTGGGATGATGAGCATCCTACTTCCGACTCAAGCGCTAGAGGAGGAAATGACCCCAATGAAGAAGAAGAGTAGGCAGAGGAGGAAGCCGATACATCAACATCCTCCACTCAACAAAAGAAGAAGTCCACAGGGAAGCCTGCCTATGTCGCTTCAAATGTAAATATGTCAAGAGCCTCATGGATTCCCAAATGGGCCTCAAAAGAAACAAGAGGGTCCCAATAGAAATAGCCAGGGACAATCAAGATTGGAGACTCCCCACCCCTTAAACAACAGTGCATGAAATCTATTATGGGATAAGGTTCACAAGAACCCACAACGAGCCAAGTGCTCGTAGCGAGCTAGGAGTTCGAAGTTAGTGAGGATCCAACAATAAGCGAAGCACGACCACCATCCAATCAACATGTAACCTTTGCTCCTTTTCCCACTTCTCAATCCTTAGTATCCTCTACTATTCCCGTGATGCCCATTACAACAAGTATCAACCCTACCTTCTCTACCCCTACCATAATTTTTGTGGGAGGTTTCTCCCAATTCTCTTAGACAAGGTCATCTATCTTAACACCTCTGCAAACCTTAATATGGCCACCATTGCTCAATCTCTCCTCACCTCTCTTTCTGAAGGCTCAGGTGCCATTGGTACCCCCATTGCTATTGAAACCTCGAATCCAACCCAATATCCCAACAAACAAACTCTACAATGACCACCCCATCACTGTGGCAACCAATGAGCCCTTCCACCGATTTGCAAATCAAACTCTAGAAAGTCCCTTATTTCTCCTGATAGACTGTTACTCTTCTGAAGAGGAAAATGCAGGGGCCTGCCACACTTACATTCCCTTTTACTCTACCTCTTGGTGCACCCTTTACTGGAAAGCTAGTTCAGTCACCATCCAATTTCATAGCCTAGGGAGAAGCCACAAAGTAAGTGCGGGCTCTCAGAATGCAAAAGAAATAGGCTAAGGATGAAAAAAGGGATGTGGAGCCAAAAGTGTATACAGTGTACAATGAGGCACAAGGAATGCTAAAATTTTCCACCATGTACCCAAACACTACCAAACCCCAAGGGGAGATGCTTCCAAATGATCACAACATGTATGCCATGGGACTCGATTTGAATGCATCCCAACCTCGAGACAAGGTAGAAATCATGGAGGAAATGCAACAAGTGGTGACAACAGACTTCCTCAAGTCTAGTTGTTAGCTAAAGAAAAAGGAGTAGTTGAAGGAGTAGTTGAAGCTTGTGAAGGAAAGGGTTAGTTTCCTACAGACAAAAGAGAAATCATTGGAAGTAGAGGTTGTACGCTTATCAAAGAAAGTGGTGGCAGAAGATTTGGAGTGGAGAAAACTCTAGGAAGAACTCAAGAAATTCCAATCCATCGATCCCATCCCACTTAATGAGCTATGAATGAAGAACCAGGAATATCAGAGTCAATTGGTCCTAACGGAGCAGAATTTGCAACAAAAAGATGAAGAGCTAGCAGCTCAACATGCTCAACATGAGCATAAATTAGAAAAGCATAAAATGGAATTTGAAGGTCGAGAGGCCCAATCGGAAAAGGAGCTCCAAAAGACGAAGTCATCTCTTGACATAGGGTTGAAAACCACACTTGGGCTGAGGAGAACTGGTTTGAATAGCTAAGTAGCTTCAGAGAGTAACTTGCATCCACAAAAAAGAAAATTGAGGAATTAACAGAAAATGTCGGCTCAAAGAATGCAAATATTTCCCTTCTAAAGTGCATTCCCTAGGCTGATGTTGTGCAATCAGACCTCATCCCAGTAGCTCAACAACTATACATTTCATATTGGGAAAAGGTTAAGGCCTTCTGCCTAACATTGCAACCAACACTCTAGTTCATCTCAAAGGAAAAAAGATTGAGCCAAGAGGTTCACAGAACAATCGAGCAATTCCAAAAGTTCATCATAGAGGTCCCTAAGGCAAAGAGTTTGCTTAGCAAGCTATACATGGTCTCTGATGAAGACCTAGTAGAGGAAGGAATCAAAGATTGAGATGTTGTTGTCCAGATGGAAAACAAGTCCATCCATTGCCACTCAGCCTTCTTGCAGACTAACTCTTGCATAGCTTCTTTGAACAAGACTATAGATGGCATGTAGGAAATTTTTTCCTGACTAGCTGAAATGGGCTTGCCGTCTCCATTTCTCAAATATGGGTCAATCGCCATAGTTGAGAAAATTGCACAAAGGATTAAAGAAAAAGAGTAGGACCTAGCCACTTTCCAGGATTTCAGCCAACCTCCTACTACAACAAACATTGAAGGTATCATTCAGTCTCTTATGCGGCTACTTTTCCATTACGAGGCAGGGGTCGGTTTAGCTAAGGTGATGCCTTATAAAAAAATGCTCAAGCTAGGTGGAGCACAAGAAAAATTTTGCAACATATTTAGACCATCCGAAGATGATTAGCCCCTTGTAAGCAGCCCTTTTCGATCTCTAGTTCCATCACCCAATTGATGGCGCTTTGGTCTATGCACTAGAGAAAATTTTGGGTTCTTCATTCCTCAACCGAAATGCCCCTATAGTTGCCAAAAGCTGTGAATACAAAATTCACCATGCTCCCTTCGAGTTTTGTTTTTTGCTAGGTACCAACACATGCCTTCAATGAATATTGATGGCCCTTTTTTAATAAATAATCATTCGCCTCTGCCGCGTGTCTGCTCAGTGCTCTCTGAGGGAATTCCCTCCTTTGCTCTTCTATCAGCCCCCGCTATGCTCCCATGTGTCTTCATTGTGGGATTTTTTAACTACTTCCTTTCACTTCCTCATTAGGCCTTGCCCATGAGCCATGTAGCTCCCATTTGCATAAAAATTTGGTGGGCCCCACAAGTGGCGTCTATAGGAAACATTGCTGCTATGTATCACCTCAACGTAAGCTTTCAATGAAGGGAGGGGAGAATGAACCATGACCTACACCATGCTACCATCTATCTCCTTGTATATGCTTCTTCAAAACATAGGATGGAGTGAACCATGGCCTATACCATGTTGCCATCTTCCTCCTTGTGGATGCTTCTTCAACACATAGGATGGAGTGAACAACGGATTGTGATATGTTGCCACCTTTTTTGTGACAATGACTGAGGGGAATCATTACATTGACATCATTGCTCAAGATTCTAAATCTTTTCAGTTACTAATCATCAAGTGATGGAAGGCTCACTATATATACTGCTCTTTTCTTTTGAAGAGGGATTGGAAGATTACATGTTACATGTTCCAAGTTCCATGGGTTCAATAATTACATGATTTTAGAGAGACATAAGGCCTTTTTATTGTTTAGATTATTGCAAGAACTCGCAGACTGTGCCATTGTTTGGCCTCTCTATTTTCTTATGCTATTGATAAACTTTATATTGTGTCATTATTGTTTGAATGGTTTATTTGTCGAACTTCTATAATTTGAATGCAAGTTTGTTGGTTTAGATCATTTCTTTGACTCCTCTTTTTAGTAAATGGGTGTGAAAATTATTTTATCTCATTGAATGAGTTGTTCATGCTTCAATCTTTAATTTTTGTTATTCTAGAACATAGTAAATTGTTGAATGGGCCCTTAGATCATATTGAAAAGATAGGTTTATCATGCCTTTTATCTAAATTCTGGCGTATCACCCTATTTATATCCTTTATCTTTATATTTGCTTCCTTTTCCCATTCCAAAAAAAACAATTACATAAGAAGTTGGCTTCTTTAAAATTCAGAGGTCAGTCAGTTTAGTGCAATAGGTCCCCCATAAACTAAGTTTCCCACAAAGGGTTGTTACCTTGCCAATTTTTGGCATCAACACCAACATTGATGGATTCTACTTCTTCCACTAGAAGTTTTGATATTTCTTGATATTCAAATATGGGGAGATTGAACCCTCCATCCTCAGGTGCCTCAACAAGGTTTTCACCTTCAGATTCATCCTATATTTTCTTCTTATTAGGATCTGATAGAGTCACATTGTGGTTTTATCTAGGGGATCACATTTTTATTTTTATATTATCTTTTTCACTTTTGTGACTAGAGGATACAATCTCCCCACCAAAGTATCCATCATGTTCGAGTTCCATGAAAAAATCTACTTTGTGATCTCCTGTTGGTATGTCTATTCAAAGTCTCATGAACTCTATGATTACTTCATCATTCTAGAATTGATCTAGAATAGGTGTATGTTGTTGGTACCAATATATCAATTGTGGGTAGCAGAGGGGTAGGATATCATCATTATCCACAATGCTTACAATGGTGGTCAAAATGGTTTGTATGGCTCTGGTATCATTCTCCTATTGGGTGTCTAGGTCATCATCACTTGAGGTAGAGAAATTAGATTCAGTGACAAAGGAAGGTGAGTCCCATTCATACTCATTGGAGTTTGTTCTAGAATAATAATAGTCATGAGGAATCGTTTTGATAATTTGGATATGGCCTATGCTTATGCTAAAGCTTTTGAATAAGTATTCAATGGGTAAATCATTGTCCAGACAATGGTATATATCCAATGTCTTAACACTAGTAGAAGGTGCTCGTTTCTTAAAAGAGGTACATCCAGTTTTTGGAGTAACCATGTCTTTTGAATCATAACCTAGTCTCGTACTTTTCTTTCTCTATTCCACTATGATAGGATCCCATCTTCCTTGTTTGTGTAGCCCAAGGCCACTTGTTCCCTGATATCTCATTTATTTAGCTAATTGATAACGTTTACTGCTAGCATCGATTAGAATCAATTGTGGTTGTTCTAGTTATTTTTGGTCCTATTTGTAGATCATTGATGATAAGTCTTTTTTGAATATCTCTTCATCCTTCATATCTCCCCACTTGGTGAAAATTGTGGGTTTGGATATCATTTTTTCTATTTGAACATATTTTATCTCCTTCGGGCCTCCATAAACCTTGGGTACTGGTGGAAGCATGCCAATGCAAAATGTTTGGTTGAAGTGATAATTTCCATTACCCCTATCAAGTACTTGAACCTTTGTTTTAGTTTTTGGTTGCTCCCTAGATGTTGGTTTAATTGAGGTTGATGGGAGTGTGGAAGGGTCAACATATGAGAATGAATGAAAGGATATGTCATTGTTGGGTATACGGTTGATTTTATTATACTTCTTCTCTAGTTTTGCACAAAAATGGAAGGGTTCAGGATCGACAAATAAGGCCAATTACTTTCCTTCGTGGGAAACTTTAGGCATTGGTTAAAGGTTTAAGGAACCGCTTGTAATGCATGGATCCAAGGGCATCCTAGAAGGAAGTTATATGGAAACTCAAGGTCAAGTACTTGACATGTAGTTTCTATGATGGTTGGTCCTATTTGTACTGGTAGCATGATTGTCCCTCCTAAATTCCTTTCAATGTCATCATAGGCCCTTATAGTAATTCTCTTTACTTTTTCTATCACATTTTCAGAATACCCAAAATTTTCTATGAATTTCAAAGTACATATGTTTGGACTTGCATCGTTATCTATCAACAATCGTTTCACTATGTTTTTGTGGACACCAACGTCTATGTAGAGAGCTTGGTTGTGAAATGACTTTTGTTGAAGGTCCTTCTTAGAAAAGACTAAATGGTTAATGACTGATTTTTCCAACCATGGCTTGGAACGGATCTAGATTGAGTTTGTTGGGGACCAATGTTTCTAATTCTTTTTCTAGTATCTCCCTATGCACAGGTCATAATTTTAGCAGTTCTAGGATTGAGATGAAGGTGGGAGTCTTCTTTAGTTATTCCATAATGCTATAGTCATTTGACAACTTATTCCTGGGCTTAGGTGGGGCTCACTATATTGTAACTCTTCCTCAATCATTAGCTATGTTACAATTGTTGTCTCCCCCTTGTATAGTCACTACATCTACCCCAGTGTCATATGCTTGAGAGAGGGTATCTAGAATTATGTCACCATAAGTGTAGTTAGCGTTGTGATAGTCTTGGTCCTTTCCTTTGTCATTCCTCCTAGCATGGTTCAGAATTGGGTTTGTGGATATCTTGAGTTCTTTATTCCCAAGATAATGTTTGACATCCACTTCTCCTTTGTCTATCAAGTCTTGTATGATGTGCTTGAGTCTCATGCAGTTGTTTGTTGTGTGTCCTTTGATTTTGTGGAACTAACACAAGTGTTTCTCATTGGACCATGGTATTTTGAAGCTAGGCTCCTCATAGTTTGGGTTCTAATTGACCCTGATGAAGATTTTTTGTAGTAGTTTATGCATGACCATCTCAAGTGACTCTCCTAATACTATGAACTTCCTTCTTGGTTGATCGTATTTCCTTTGCTACCCTCCTTGATTTGTCTATTGGTTAACTACTTGATTGTTTTGGGGATAGGTCGGTTGAGTGTTTTGTGCATTATTAGGAGTACAACTTGTTTACGCTACTTGAGGTTTTTTTGAGGTACATTAGGATTTTTTACATTCCATACTACTCTAGCATCCACTACCCCATCATTTGTAATATTTTTTTTCTTCACCCAAATTTTAGGTTTCTCGTTTGAACTAAAAGAACTATCTCTTGGGTTGTTTATCTTGATCACCACTCTTGCTACAAGGGCCCTTTCTATGTGTAGTCCCTTCTTAATGGCCTATTCAAAGTTGGTAGGACACAACATGGTAAGTTGGTAGTTGACTTCTTCTTGGACATTGGAAACAAATATGTCTACTAGTTCCTTGTTAGGAATGGGCCATTTGCATCAACTAGCTTTATGTCGCCATCTCTGTAGGTATGAGGTGAAGGATTCTCCTTAACTCTACTTAATCTTGGATAATTTTTTTATGGTGACGTCTTGTTATATATTGAATGAGAAGTTGGTTATGAACTTGGTCGGTAGTTCATTAAAGCTTTTAATTTCTAGTGGTAGATGAGTGAACCATTCCATGGCATGACTAGTAAGACTACATGGGAAGAGCCTCATTAGATATGAATCATTGTTTTGGAATTTCATGCATGCTACCAAGAAATATCTCATGTGTTCTACTAGATCTCCCTTCCCTTTGTATTTATCAAACTTTGGTATCTTGAAGTTTTTTGGAAAGGGAAGCATCGTGATGGAATGATCAAATGGAAATGGACATTTATCTTGAAGGGTATAGGTATTCTTTGGTTTCCCTATCTACATGTTGGATATTCTTTGGTTCATCTCTTGTTATTGCATTTCCATCTCCATTTTTGGTATGTTTTTTTAGGGATCCTACACATAGCAACCTTGTTTTCATACCATGTTTTGGTCATAGGTTGGGTATTGTGGAGGTACAGGACCTTGGTAACCATGTTTGATGGAAGGAAAGTTAGATCCTCATTGGATGTAACAAGGATTAGCTCCTTGTTGAATGTAAGGAGGGTTAGCTCCTTGTTGAACATAAGGAGGGTTAGCTCCTTATTGGATGTAAGAAGGGTTAGCTCCTTATTGTTGTTGTGGAGTAGGGGTACCTTGGTAGTGCATTAGCGGTACACTCTATTGTTGAGATGAGCTATACTGAAGGTTTCCCTGATGGTGGGGTTAGCAAGGTACCTTGTTGTTGGGGTGAAATATATTGAGGGTTTCCCTAGTGGTGCATTGGCAGGATGCCTTGTTGATGGGACAAATTGGTAAGGATACCATGTGGCACACCTTATTGTTGGGGAGAACTATACTGAAGGTTTCCTTGATGGTGTGTTGGTGAGTTACCTTGTTGATGGGATAAATTGAGAAGGGTACCATGTGGTACACCTTGTTGTTGGTACTGTTGACTAGGAAGGGGACCATGTGGCCCACCTTGTTGATTGGAAATGGTACCATGTGGAAATTTTTTTGTTGGTATTGTTGATTGGGAAGGGGACCATGTGACCCACCTTGTTGATTAGAAAGGGTACCATTTGGTACACCTTGTTGTTGGTATTGTTGATTAGGAAGGGGACCATGTGGCCCACCTTGTTGATTGGAAAGGGTAACCTATGGCACACCTTGTTGTTGGTACTATTGATTGGGAAGGGGACCATGTGGACCACTTTGTTGATTCGAAAGGGTACCCTTTGGCACACATTGTCATTGGTATTGCTGATAGGGAAGGGGACCATAGGACCCTCCTAGTTGATGGCACTATTGTGGAAATTGCCCTTGTTGATTTGGTACATTTTGGGAAAGGTCAATAAATGAGATGTTTTGAGGCATGTATTATCTTGGTGGAGAATTATTGCTTTGTGGTACATTTTGGGATGGAACTCCTTAATACTATTGGGACACTGTCGCTTGTTTGATTTGAGTTGGTTTTTGTACAAGGGGTTTTCTACTATTGATCTTTTCCTTGTGTGAATATGAGTGGCATGTTTGGGATCTCCAAAGGTTTAGGTATTTCTCTTACAATTGAGTTATCTCCTAATGGTATGAGATAATGATATTTGAGAGCTTCCACATTGAAGTCTATATGCAATTTAGCACCACTCTGTGCTAATTTGAAAAATTATGTGTTCAGATCTTTTCTTAGGAGTTTTTCCATCAACTTGAGCACCTTGGGATTGTTTGAATGTTTAAATAGTTCTTCATTGTTTATCTCTTCCTCACTATCCACCTCCTCTATAACCATATCCTTTGGTTTCTTGTTTTCTCTTTCTATTGCTTCTTGTTTTCTATGGATTACCTCTTCCTCACTAGGTGTTGCATTCAATGTGGGCCTCTTTTGAGGTGTTTCAAGGTCACTCGACCTACAACTCCATGGGACACTTTCATCATTTGTGGTGTTTATTGGTGGAATGCTAGTGTTTCTTTTATTTGCCTCCATGTTCTTTCTATGTTGTGATCTTGTAATTGTCATAAACAACTACAAAGCTTTTGTGAACATTTTGTGACTCCTAACTATGGAATGAAAGAATGCTTTTATTTTTGGATTTTTTTTTATAAGGAAAATAAAATTGTGCTTTTTTTTTTGTATTTTCTATTTTGAAAATGAGGATATCCTATTGTTGTGTAGGAGGTGTAAATATGAGCTCAAATTGGATATACCAGTTTGGTTCGCTCTTGAAAGAGTGAGCATAAAAATTTCTTACCAAGGTGTCCCAATTGTGGTAAATCTTCAAGGAACATTTCTTGATATACCTTGAACTATGATACTTCTTTAAAAGGAAAAATATGGATTTTTGTTTAAGGATTTTGTTCTTTCCATAGATCATGAAGGATGGATACTTATTTCCATGCAAGAGGTGGTAATACGGGCCTTCTGGCCATGAGATCTTCTTTCTCTTCCTCTTTATCTAGGAAGTTGGCTACATTTCTCCACTGGTTTAGTGTTTCATTATTCTCAAATATGAAGATCCTTAAACTGCTAATGATATCTATTTTTTCACCTTCGACGTGTGTGAGATTTGGTTGTATGATTGGTGTCATAAGGTTTGGTTGTTGAACTGGAGCAATCAATCGCCAAATAGTGATAGAGTGAAATGGTGGTTTGATATGGTTGTTATGAAGCTCAAGACCCTAAGCTTTGAGTGTTGTTTTGCAATGATGCTCTTCTTAGATCTCAAAATGTTGAAAGGCATGGATCGATATTTCACTTCTTCTTCTAGAGGATATGTTGCAAAAAAGCTTACTTGAACTAGCCTTGAAGTTCAAGTAACTATTGATATCTTAGAAGTGTGGGTGAGGAAATAATCCAATTTTTTAAAAGTTTTTTTCGATTTTCAAAAGTAGGATGAAATGTTGAAAGTGGATGAAGGACTATATGATGTATCTTGGGATTCTGGTTGTTTCATTCTAACAAATATCTTATAACTAGCTTTAGATCATTTTTCTAATTTTTAGCAGGATATGGAGCAAGAGCGATAGGCTTGAGGAAAAAGTGGATAGTTTTTTAGCAAAAGCGACCAATTTTGTCAACTACTACCAAGTTTTTATCAAGTGCGCTAAATTTTAATAAGAAAGTGCATATAGAAAATTTCAAGTGTGACCTCTATGTATAGCTTTATCAATGTGGTTAATTACATAGTCAAAAGTGAGTTGTTTTAGAAAATGTGACTAGATTTTTGGCAAGTGCATTACATTGTTTTTGTCAAATGTGGTACAAAAAGATCAAGTGTGCTAAGTTCTTCAAGAGTGAAATATTTTCATCAGTAGATGTCATAAGACAGAGCAAAAGTGAGCTAATTTTGGAAAATGTGACCAATTTTTAGTGCAACATAAATAGTAGCAGAAGTGGCCTCTATTCAAATTTTCTTTCTAGTTTCTGTATTTTGTAGCAGCTTGGATGATTTTTGCAATTTTGGATGATTTTGTTTGATCTATTTCAATATTTGGCAAGTGATATCATGCAAAACAACAATCAAAACTAGTGTGAACCTAGATGTCTATACTTTCAACACATTTGCCTCCAGAAAGCTCAAAGTTCATAAAGGTAAAAATGCTAAAGTTATAGTTTCCAATTTTTACTTTATCCCTAATGTGACTTGAAATGTGAGCCTAAATATTTGGAAACCTTCAAAGATATTGTTTTACAATATATTTTAGGAGTGCAAGTATATGGATTTTTTCAAAGGATTCGCAATAAGTCAAAAGGGTTTGTTGTTTTAGAAAAATGTTAAGTGCTTGTTTTGATGTGTTCATTTTGAATTCAACCACAAAGTTTGATGTTTCAAAGTAACTGAATAGATCTTTGGTAATTCCATGAAGATAAAGTACACCCTAGGGATATAAACTTCTTCCTAGATGGGCTTACCTCATGCCCTGAAGGGATGATTGTACATGCAATGAATGGAGAGTGTTTTAAGCTCAACCATAAGTCAGACTTGGTAAGTAACTTCTTAGAATCAAAGTTCTGATGCACCACTTCATAGTAAGTTTTGGATAAAAGGGGTGGCTTCTACAAAAAATGTTTCTTAGTCATGTTTTGGGATAACTAGTGTCTATACATATGACGATTCAATCAATTAAGAGGCCTCCTAGCCCTTGGGGGTTTTTATGTATCACATGGATACTGAGGGAGACATTCATCGGTATAGAGCATCCACACCAAGTGGGTGAGAAATTTCCTCACACCCACAATAATTTATATAGTAGACCAAATAAAAGTACCACTTGGGTCATTCCCTCTCAAAATTATTTTTGTCACCCAAGATCGTTGATAAGGTGCCAGGGGAGAGGATAGTCACCTAGTTTTCCAAACATGAATATGTTCTTTAAGTTCAAAAAGTGAGAAAAAGGAAGAAAAAAAAAGTAAAATGAAATTTAGAAGTGTTTACAAGATAGCAATGGTTCTTTTTATGTTCACCAAATTGAAATGTTCTAGATTTCAGACAAGAATATCGCAATGTGTAAAATAGGAATTTGATTTTTTTCATTTTGAAGCACCGACCAAAGTGTTCATTATAAACCTTGGACCTTAATATTCGAAAAAATAAATTATTTGTTCTAAAAAAATTTGAAATTGTTTGGTCAACAAAAATCAAACATCCTTTTTAGAGCATTAAATTGAAAGCGTTCGTTTGTGGGGTTCTTTTTAAGCACCAAATTGAATGTTTTTCTAACTATGAAAGCTTTGAAAAAGGTTCATTTTAGAGAACTAATTTGAAATCATTTGTTTGTGGGGTTCTTTTTAAGCACCAAATTAAAATTTTCTAATTTATGAAAGCTTCAAAAATTTAAAATTATTCGACTGTTCATCTTCCCTACAATAAATGTGTTAATTATTTTCAGATAAACACCAATTATACTTTTGCAAATCCTACATAAGAAAACATTAGCACCTTTCAAACATTAAAATCAAGTACCCATTAGCGTTAGAAATAAAAAATTAACCTTCAAATTTTGGACAAACTAAACAGGGAAAAAGTGAAAGAAAAATAGTCAAAAGTGGCCTTTGTCAGAAAGAAAAAGCATGGAAAAAATCAAAAGCACCCTTTGTAAAAAAGTAGAAGCACAAGAAATAGTCAAACGTGGCCTTTGTTAGAAAGAAAAAGTGTAGGAAAATGTCAAAAGCGCCAAAAAATATGTCAAGTGCGCTAAAACCGTTAAGTGCAAAAATTTTCTGGAACCTGTGCGTGATGATTTCTCTAGAGCGCTTTTGAAACCTAAAACTTCAATTCTAGCTCAGAAAATGATAAGTGCTAAGTAACGTGGTCCCATCAGGCATGCCAGAATGTGTAAGGGGGAAATCAATGGTAGTCAAATAAGATAAATGCAATGAATCAAAGCTAATCTAATTCAAAACAAGAATCAAGATCTATACCCATTACTCACGAAATATATAACTATAAAATAAAGAATTGAAGAAAAAAATTGACAAAGAGCAATAACAATGAATTCAAAATGAAATAGCTTTTACCATCCCATGTTAGAGTGTGTTCACAAAGATGTTGGGTTGTTTGAATCAATGCGAAGTCTCCATTGTTGCATGCAAAAGATTCAAAGAAACGTGTGTGTTGATCAAAGATATGTGTTGAAGCTTTGGCCAATGTTGATTAAGATCCTGGCATTACTTCGTTGCATAAAATGTATTTATTTTCTGATCCTTTTTTGTGAAGAAAGAGGTTTTTATATAGAATTTGTGTTTTTGAATGAACGCTTGAGAACATGTAGAATATCTTAATTGACGGTCAAAAGATATTGAGAGGATTTAGATGGCCATAATCTATGCAAATTGATTATGTAATTGGTGTGATTGAAGAAATAGATTGATCCATCAAGAAATAGATTGATCTATTAGGAAATAGATTGATCAATTAGCCAATTGGAGTGATCAGTCAGTGGTTTGTAACTTGCTCAATCATGAAGGTGGTTGAGGATAATAAATTTATTTATTTAATTAGTTAATTCTTTCTAGAGTTGAATGTGAAAATCAAGTTTTACTTTTGCAAACAAAGCTGTCTTTGTTTGATTTTATTTTTGATGATGTTTTGAATAATTAAATTCAATTATTCAAATTTGGAGGGAAAGTGATTTAATTGACTTAGGGGAATAAAGTGAATTAGTGGAATGATTAAATAATTGACGTTATTTAATTAATCAAGAGGAATAAAGTTAGATTAGGACTTTATTAAATAAATGAAATTTATTTCATTGGTCAAAAATGATGAAAAAGTGAATTAATTAAATAATGTCATATTATTCAATTAATAGCATAAATTAGGGTTTTTGATGTTTTTAATGCTTTTGATGTGAAATGCAATGATATTCGATGATAATGATTCCCATGATGTGAAAAGGCCATTTAAGGTGTGTGATAAGTGTTAGGTCAATTTTACATGTCTACACTTATCTCCTTGCCTTCACCCATCACTTCTCTAATTTGTTCCTTTTTCATCATCACATTGGACATCAATGACAACATATACATCAATATCCCCCTTTTTCATTGATGACAACACCAACCTAATCTATAATTTCTCCCCCATTGACATCAAGGGAAAAGGGATAATGGTATTCCTCTATGCTTGCAAAAACATATGGGCTCCCCCTATCTATACAAACTTTGTTATTTTCTAATAGTTCATGCCCCTTGAGAAGTAGCCTTGTTTAGTCCCAAGAGGATATGCCTATATAAAAATGGCTGCATTCTTTAGTTTTTTCACTATATACATGTGTATGGTGGTATGTTTATGCAAAATGCCACAACTCATCAAACTATTATGTTCTGCAAACTACTTTGGCTAAGAAAATTTATCACAAAATTGTGTCTTACATCAAGACATACTTAGCTTAATTTTATGGAAGTCTATTGTTGTATATTGAATTTAGCTAAGTTAGGTTGCTATCCCACTATTTCATTGTAGAGGATAGGATCTAAACTTGGATTTCAAGTTGCACATAAATATCGTATGCTTCTTCCAAAGAATATGGTGCATGATTTTATGTGCAACACTTTTTTCTTCTATTAATAAATCTATCAATGATGTCAACCTGGAGCTCACCACTTCTCATAGTGTTTTTACCCACCTTTTAATCTACCCCCTTTGATATTGTACATGTAGTTGGGAGTGCATTTTATCTACTTGTGACCTGATAGAATCATCCTTATCATGTACCGAACCATATGTGGTAGCCACATTTGTGATTTGCATCTCCATTGCATCTATTTGATCCTTGAGGTTCTTTGTGGTTGCATGCCATTATAAGAAGAAAAAGTATAATAACTTTGATTCCTCCATACATTTTTTAATATATTTTATGCTTACTTGTATCTTTTCATGTGCCCTGACACATTTTTGGAGGCTTTTAAACAATTTATTATTGTTTATTTTTATCTCAGCTTTCTTCTCAAGATATGAAGAATATTCTTTGAATGAATCCATTAATTTTTTAACTATTGAGAGAGAGGCAAAGAGGAATCCTTCTTAGCATTAGAAATTTCTATTTCTAAATTTTTAATTTCCTTTAGCAAGCTTTTTGTATCTTCCACCCATTGTTGCAATATCTCTTCCCTTGTGGAGGAGTGGAAAATGTCACTAATTTTCAACTTCTAAAGAGGTAGGATACTAGACAGGTTAACTTGTCCCAAATATTGGAAATTTTAGTAGCTCTAGAGTAATCATAGATTGGATTTATATTTCTTGTGCCAAAAAATCCTTCATGGAGTCAATTAGAGAGGTAGATCAATAGACCCTTAGATTATCTTATACACTTTATCTAGAAATTAGTGTACCTTGCTCAAAATTTTGATCCTACTAATCAATATTATCTAGAGGAGGACTATTTTGCATGCCATTATGATCAGAAGTATTTTCTTTATCTTACACAACTTTATCTTCTACCCCCTCTTGTGAAATTTCTTGACCAGTGTTGTACAAAGGCGATGTTGAATAGTGGAGATGAGACATATGTGGCTGCTCCACATTTTCAACTTCTTTTACTTCCTTAAGTATTTTTTTTGTTACTTCTTTTGTCATCTTCTAAATCTTATCTGTCTTCCTTCTCCATTCTCATAAGGACATCCACCCTATGTTTTGTCCTCAATTCCTGAGCTTTCTTTTGAGATATTTTATTTTTTTCTCCTTGAGAGATAGAGGATCAAACCTTTTCAAGAGCTTATTATCTCATCTCTTCATCCATTTCTATGTCCCTTTCTCTTTTCTACCTCAAATCTTGAGCAATTTTTTTTGAAACCTTTTCAATAATGTCACTAAGAGGCACATTGTATTTGATCATGTACATGACTACTGCCTTCTCAATAGTATTTTGATCTATAAGAGACACATACAAATGAATTTATATCATTTATTGTAGCATTACTATAATCCCATTTAATATTTCCTCTAATTGGAGGGGCTCATGTTGAGGTGCCACTGAAGAACTTTGTTTAGTCTTATTTTCTTTCCTCTTCAGCTTAGAGGTACCTTACTCTCCTTCTTCTCCTTCCTCTTCAATTTTTTTTTTTTAATATTCTTCCTTTTGGTAGGTTGTTTATTATTTTCATGCTTTTTCTCTATAGTCTTCATTTGCACCAAGGTTTTAGTGGCAACTCTTCTTCTAGTGGAAGTAGCTTGTGCAGATTTAGAGGGTTGTAGAGAAACTCTAGTTGGAAAAGCTGATCTACCAGACCTTCTTGGTATTTTCTCTTGGATAGTTTCTTTAGGTTCTAAGGGAATTCCTTGAGGAACCTTGGTAGAGGTTTCAGGTTCCCTCTTTGTCAACTGTGGAATGTCTAATTTTGAAAAAAAAAACCTATCCTATTTTCATGAGTCATCCACCTTTTTCTAGATTATTTTTTTCCATGATTTCCCTATATATGCCAAATCTTCCCACTGATGGATCCTTAGGCTTCTTCAAATTTTGTTTAGCATAAGCCTTAATTTTTTTAGGTGAGACATCATATGGAAACTTTAGAATCCAATAAGTTCTTGGTTTCAAAACCTCTATATAGAAATAGTCCTTTTCAACAAGAAAGGATATTTCATCCTTATATTTTCTCACCATATCATAGGGAATTTTCTCCCTATCTTGAATTTATTCTTATAGATTCTTAAATAAACCCTATTATATTATGTTGCAACCTTGGCTATCACTAAATCCTCTCATGTGGTTTCTAATTTGTGCAACAATAGGAATGTGTTGTTTCAATACCTTATCCTTGAAATGAAGGGAAAAGGGATGAATGAATTCAATCAATATGGAATGATGAAATGACCTAGGATTCAAACACACCTTTCCCTAGTTTTATTAGAAAGAGAGAAGGTCACAAAGGGATAGGATTGAATTTCAACCTTGAGGTGAGTCAACCCTATTTTGGACCTTGGATATTTGATTTCTTATGAGAGAAATGATTGATTTACAATGTTTTGTAATGATTTAAAGTGCATTAACTAAATGAATTATATGACCTAACACTTGAAATTAAAATTTATCTAATAATAAAAATGGAAACAAAAATTTTCAAGCATATCTAAGAAGGATCCAATGGTGTGCACCTGTCATAAAAAGTGGGTTTCAGGGCTTATAGCATGACTAGTTCACCCCTATGTGAATGGGTCCTTGACTAGGGCTCCAAAATCATTTTTTACAATCCTTTGATTTCAAATCTAAGCTTTTGATTTCTCTAGGTTTGACTATCAGAAAGTTATAAATAAAATCTATAAGTGAGTTTCTCTAGCTTGAAAACTTATGCAACTTTGTAATATTTTTCCTTAGATCAACTTTCAATCCTTCTTCACTTGTACAAAGAGAGAAGAAAAAACATTTTTTTGGGTAAATAGGGGTTTTCCTCAGTCAAATCCCATGTTTGGTAATTAAACCTTGATAATGAAATAATGACAAAATGGAAGGAAATGATTGATGAACAAAACATGTTACAACTCACCAAACCATTAATGATTACCCTTAGAGGACTGAAGACAAACACATCTCTTTAAGTCTTGGATCTTGCATGAATTGGATTATTTGATTGATTGATTTGATGCTTGAATGCTTGCTTGAATGCTTGAAACCTATATCACAATGCTAGCTCAAAAATGTGATATGAACACACATAAACTTTCACATGATGATAGGATCTTGATTTCTACTACAAATGAATGATATTGTTTCTCCTTAATTCAATCTTGAAAATAATATTTTCTCTTGTGATTGATCTCTTAAAGCATCTTCGATTTGAATTGATAAAAGAATTATGTATTTGTAGGTTTTTATCTAATTTCCCAAAAAAATAGATTTCAAAAGCCAACACTTGAAACTTGAATTTGGATTATTAAAATGTGGCCAAAAATATATTAAAATTTGGGTCCTAGAATTTAAAGGGGACCCATTCAGCCTTGGAAAAATGGGTCCTAGGACCTAAGTCTAGGACACTTAGTTTCCAAGGTAATTTAATTAATATTTTCAATTGTTTAATATAGGTTTCCCTTTTGGAAAATGAGAATAATAAGGCTTTGGAATGCATAATTAGGTCAATTAGAAGCTTAATTAAGTATAATTAATTAAAGAGATGCAAACATGGTGTGAAATTGTAAAGGTGTACAATTTCTTACACTACATTTAGCCCCCACTTTAATAAGAGTATGAACTTACACTCAGACTCACACTAAAGTAGAAAAATTAGTCAAGAGAGGTCCAGTTGTACAACTGTTGGACGGATAAGATGACAAAGGTAAAGGAGGATGATCAAGCCCCAAGATCTAAGATCTCATGGAAAAACCAAAAAATGCACAAAGTGACACATGCTTGTAGTAGTGAAAATAGATGCACAATCATACAATGTCAAAATTGATGCAAAAAGAAAAAGGATGGATGGACTAGCAAGTTGCATTATGCCACATCAATAATACACTCACAAGGGATAGTGTAGTACAATATACACTAGGTAAGCCCCAAGGAAAAATTAGAAACACATATTATGTCTACAAGATGTGTACTCACAAAAGGGTGGCAGATGGAAAAGTCATGCCAAGTTTATTGCCTTCCATGCATCAACCATACCAAAAGTTATACTCCTTGGTAAATTTGATAAGGGGCCATAAAATGATAAATATCCTTCACAAGGCTAGAAATTTGCATTATTCTAGACACTCATGAAATAAAAGGCACCACTAGAAAGCAAGTTGTATTATTCTTGGTGGCCATGAACTAGTTTTAAATGTAAAGGGGTTTTGCTTAATACATGAAAGGTCACACCTTAGAGAACATCACACTTGACATCACCACCAAGAGAGGACTAGTTGAGGAATAAAATATTCACACCTTAGGGAATGAAAGCCATAACATTACCACCAAGGAGAAATAATATGTCAAGAAAGGTCGGACTATTGTAGGACATCAAGTCTAATATCACCACAAAGAGTAAATGTCACATGAATTAAGAAGACCACACTTTGGATGATAAGGACACACTTCCTAGGAGATGTATGCTATCATCAGTAAGAAGGGAAAATGAAAACAATGAGAAAGGTCTAGTATATGCGCCCACTTAAAATTTCAACATACTTGCTATGTTAGTATTTTAAGTAGAAAGATGGAAATATGGGATCCTTGAAAAGAATGCATGCCTCTCAAAATTGGTTATCCTTTTCCCCCAAGAATAGAGACAAGGACAACCACACAAAGGAATATCATGTTGTTTCCATGAAAAATATGGTTGCACCTAAGATTATACCACCATGAATGGAAATGAGTAAGACACATAAAGATACTCATGTCACATAGTGATGAGCAACATGATAGGATTAAAATTATTATTGATAAGAGGAATTAGGTTCATCAACACAACAAAGAGCACCACAATCCTTAAGATGTTGAATTTTCTTACTCAAGGCCTTACATTCATTGGTTGAATGACCATGCACTTGATGATATGCACAAAATGATATTTTTTTTTATAATTTCTTTTATATTTTTGGAGGGAGAGATATCAAGTGGGCTTGGAGAAGCCTAGAAAAGGTACTATCTTGGTCAATAGTAGAAGATATTCCTTTCTTTTGTGAAAGAGATCTTTCTTGCTTACTCCAAGGTGTCATACATACACAAGACTCTCTAGGTTTAGATTGTGATATTTTTTAATCTCCTAGGAATGAGGGTGTAAAATATAATGAACTACAATCATCACTAAAACATGTGTTTGAAGATGAAGCAATATTATGACCATGATGGATATTTTTCCTAGGAGTGTTTTGTGTGATGAAATTGATATTAAGTGAAGGTTTCTTTGATACTTTCATTTCTTTCAAAGGACAATAACCAAGACCTCTTGTGTTTTCTTGTGTGTTAGGTTCAATAGGGACACATATACCTTCTTCTAGAACACCACATCCTTTTCCATTATAGCTAATTTTCTTCAAAATCTCATCTCTTCCATAATTTTTTTCCATTTCTTTTAGAGAAGGTGGTTTCTCATGATCACACTCGTCATATGTGAGTTTATAATTTGTTTTTCTTCTTTACTAAAATGTGTGGACTCATGTGGTTTTGATGACTTAGATTGTTTTGATATTATTTCTGCCTCTTTCTCTTTTCTTGATTTGTGTGTAATCTTGTATTCTCCCATGAATGTAGGTGTAAAATCCAATGAACTCCAATCATTGTCTAATAGTTTTGTCATTGATGAAAAAATAATTTATTTTTCTTCTTCTTGCTTTGGTTCTACCTTTGAAGTTGGTATTAATTTTTTCAAAGGATTTTTCATTCTTGTTTCAGTTTGTAAACAATTTTTTGATTGTATTTCAGATTTTATTTTGTGAAACTTGTTTTTGTAAGTGTACTTCACTAGACGATGTAACATTAAAGGCACCAAATTCATTGGATGAATCCATGGCCTACCTAAGAGAATATTATATGAGAGTTCTTGGGTCATGACATGAATAATAGTTTGCAATGTTACCATACCAGCATTAACTAGTAATGTTATCACACAAAGAGGTTGTTTTCCCACAATATCAAAATCATGAATGAACAAGTTATTTAGTTGAATTTTAGTATTATACACTCCTATTTTATCCAAAATATTCACACTACAACCATTAAGCATTGAAAAATTGTAAAAAAGGGTAGGTTTAATTCCAAACTTGTTAATAACAACCTATATCATTAAAGAATCATTTTTTTATTGCATTTCTAAAGGAGGTAATTCACTTTGATGAAAGGTAGTGTCCAAATTAGGAAAATTAATATTCTAAATCAAAGATGCCACATCATTTTGTTGTGCACTAGGAGGGATGATAACTTGTTGCAAATAATTTTGAAGCATGCCATGGTAAAGGGGAGATGCTTGAATCAAATCCCAAAGGGAGATCTTAGCAAGAGTTTTAGGAAGTTGTTCCACAAGATCATACTCCTTTCCACTATGCAAAGGAAAGTGAGGAGCATTAGAAAAAATGGGTTGAGGGAGTGGTAATGGAGTAGGTATGGTTTATGGTTGCCTAATATTTCTTTTATTATATGTATGAGCAATAGCATTATAATTCGGTTGCTACAAAACATTGTTACTAGTGAGTTTCCTTACAAAATTTAAGATATGTCTTGGAGGTTTCAGTTTGTTTTGAGGTGATCCTGTAATGAGAACTAGATTAGAAGTTCCAGTAACTAAATTAATCTTAGGAGGTCCTATAATAAAGGGAGATCTAATGTACACTTGTGTGTTCATAACCTTAATGGATGTGACTTCTTATTGATGGATTTCTATTGAGGGTTAATCTAAGGTGACCTTAGCATTTTCATCTAAGCAAGCCTTATTTCCATGTTTATGTCCAACAATATCTTCCCAAGTAGGAGATGTTTTAGGAGAGAAGAAAAAATATTCCCATGATTCTCACTAGTTGAATCTTTTAACACCAAGACACCTTCATCACAAGTAGGAGAGGTATTGGGAGAAGAAAATTTATTTTTGTCATGATTGTCAATGATTGCATCCTCTTTTCATGATTTTCATTTTCCATCCTACCATTTATTCCCTTTTCCATTCCCCTCTCCTATAATCATTGATATTTGGTTGTGCAAATGATATCCCGCACCTATTCTTCCTATCAAGTTGATTCACTTCTTGATAGGTTTACTACACCCGCCATCCATTTCATTATTGTGTTGTGGTATCCATTTCCTTGTCATTTTTCATCTCATTCTCATAATCATTTAAGTTGTTTAGGATAATATAGATTTTTTATTCTAAGCATCTTGATCCATTTCATTTTGCATTATCATGATCATTTAAGTTGTTTAGGATAATATATATTTGTTATTCTAAGCATTTTAATCCATTTCATTTTTCATTATCATTATCATTAATTTTTTTAGGATAATATAGATTTGTTATTCTAAGCATCTTAATCCATTTCATTTTTCATTATCATAATAATTTAAGTTGTTTAGGATAATAAAGATTTATTATTCTAAGCATCTTAATCCATTTCATTTTCATTATCATAATCATTTAAGTTGTTTAGGATAATAAAGATTTATTATTCTAGGCATCTTAATCCATTTCATTTTCATTATCATAATAATTTAAGTTGTTTAGGATAGATATTATTCTACACATCTTAGTCATCTTACATGTTCACTGCATTAGGTTCATTTATTGCATTGGTTTCATTAGTTACACACATCCATTTTCATTTCATTATACATTCATCATAAATATTCATCACATTCATGTAGTACATATAAATTTCATATACACATCATATATCATACACATTAGTCATCCACACATCTATGCATATATCATACATATACATGTTTGTCGCCTCACATCCTGGATCACAAATCATTAGTGTTGCATCAAAATCAAAATCATAATCATAATCATAAGACATCACATCCTACATCACAAGTAGTTAGTCACAACCATCATGCTCATCAAATGGATAAATACAAATAATATCACATGTCATAATCACAATCATACATCCATCATGTATAAATCCATCATAAACATAAAAAGCATACTATGAACATCACATGATCTGTTATAATCACCATCCATCTCATATATATAGTGTAATAATTTCCATAATAATGTCCATGTATAGAAACAATTAATATATAGAATAGTGTGAGTGAATCTAATACATCTTGTGCCAAGAATTAGAATCAATGTCACAAATCACTAAATCACTCTACCAAAAATTTGTACATGATCTATGCATATACATCACCGCCAACTGTACACATATCAAAATTGGATCCCTCTATCCATCCTATATCCCTGTGTCTACCCACTACTCCTTGCATCGAAATGTTGTGGTGACCCTGGTACCTATCCCCCTCCTCCTACTCCTCCCCATTGGGTGGCCCCATATGCCCACTGGATGCTCCTAATCCCACCAAATGTCCCAGCCTCATACCTGATCAAGATGGCCCTACACTCCTACTCATGACTTGGGAATATGATGGCACCCTCTATGCTACATCTGGAACCAAAGAGTATTATGGGACCCTATTGTTGGAAATATAAAATTTTGAAAATTTTATAAGTAATTTATGCTCATAAGTTTCCCAAAAATAGTCATAATCTTCCCTTTAGAACATAATTGCTTGTAATCACCTTGTATTGTCCATATAATCTTTGAATGTCCCACTAAGAAAAAGTATTCAAGCAAAAATTCACATTGGAAAGAGTTGGTATATGTCTCTCTGATCCATGAGATGTTATGTTCTAATACAAGCATTTTAGGCATATTGGTGAAAGATCAAGACTGTTGCAGTGACCAAATTTTCCTGAGAAGATATATCAGCAGGATTGGCTTGTGGTCTCATCAATGAAGTTTCATCGGTGAGATACTCATCTTGTCTCATCGATGAAGCACAAGGGAAGTATATCGGCAAGACATATACCATCGAAGTAAGTTTTGAATGTCTACCTGACCCACTATGTCATGTCGATAAGACTACATCGGCAAGAGTCTTAATGACATACTTGAGATTGAATGAATATCCATCAAGGAGACTCATAACATCGAGGAGGTTGCAGAATATCGTAGCAATACATGATCTCTTGTTGATGAAGATACAAATGGATCTAGATAATTATCGAGGTGACTTTGTCTGATATTTATATAAACTAAATGTTTGAATTTTGTATTGGTGAAAAGGATGTGATGTCTTTTCGATCAATAGGAGGTTCAGTGAACATTGGTTAAGCCCGAAATAAAATGATCACCCAGGATTGCAAATGCCTTGCTAGAGAATTTGGTACTAAAGAAAGCCTAGATAGAAACACAAGGAAAATGGAATATAGGTCATTTGTAGCAGATAATGAATTTGTGAATTCTCCAGAGTTTAGGGCTTTCTTGTATAAGCAGAAAGAAAAAGCAATAAGAGAAACAATTGACAATATCACACTAGGTAATGAGGAGCAGTTATTAAATGATCTAAAATTGAGTGTAGAAAGAGAGATGGTGGGTATGACCCCTGAGAAAGGAAGGAAAATGTTAGAAGATGTTGGTTTTATGATCTTTCCAGGGTTGGATCTCAATTTTGTATTTGACAGTTTCCTGAAGAATAATAACACCAAATAAGCTTAGCCTTGAGGGGGTGACAAAAGTATATGTAGGGTCTAAATATAATCAAGATGAAGGGTCATTAATGATTTGGGCCTTGTATCCACCTCATAGAAAGTTAGTCGTTATTGATACTGAGAAAGCATTTGGGCATGTTATGACTCTGAAGGTTGGGGATGTTGATCATGTGACAACAATAGAAATTGGGATCAATGTAACAAAACTAAACAAGGCTCAGATACAAATGTTGATCAAAGAAAAAGAAATGTACAAGATGAACAATGAGAGAATGTTGAGAGAAAATGATCTCCTGAAAGATATGTTGGGAGTCACAATGGGATCAACTAAGTTATCAACTCATGGTGAAAGTTCACAAACAAAGGATCAAGTGCATATTCTCAAGGGAAATATGATGCACTTGTAGCAGTAATTAAAAAGAGACAAGCCAGCCTAATGACTTGGTTGAGTAAGCTTTGGGGAACACATTGAAACAATTTTACTGCAGTACAATAACATAAGAGGATAGATGGAAGGATCCAAGAGAAGCTCTAGGAAATAAACCAAAGGGATGCTCCTAATAACATGGCAATTGATACTACAAATCATCTTATAAGTAAACACAAAGAATTTCTTAAAGAATTAAAGGGGGATGCGCAAGGAATAATCGATGCCACTAAACAAGGATTGACTACATTCTTTGATGATGGAGGAAGATTGAAGGAAATGACGAGGTGGAATGGTGAAAGTGAATCAATATTGTAGGAGATTATGAAGAAAGCTAATGGGAAAGATACAACGTTGGAAGAAGCATGCGAACAAAATGAGAAGATGGTGAAAATGGAGATCACAATTCGGAACATGTTAGTAGATGCAGATGCATATGAGCGTCGAGACTACTTGGATCACTTATCAAAGATTCACTTATGGCTTAACAGAGCTTAAACACTTATTTTAATTTGTTGTTGTTAAACAAAAGACATTTCTGAAAGGAGATGTCCTTTCAAACATTTGATGTATAAGTATCCATTTTTTGATATCAAAAGGATAGGTGGAGATGAAATATACAATAGATAGTTTTAGCAAGGATGCTTTCATATATAAGGACTCAGATGCATGTATGAATTTTAATGGAGTTCATGAAAATATCTGAATTCATGGTTTGAAATGTTGGTGTCAACTATTTGTTTGATTTATATAGTTATCTGATTTTCTCCATTTTGATACTTTGTTGTTGTTTAAATTGATATAAAAAGTGTATATTTATTTTATCATTACACATTTGTTGTATATGTGTGGTCTAGTTATTTGGTTCTCTCAAGTAGAGATTAAATTAATCAATCACAACAACTGGGGAGTATTAATTAGATTAATAAGAAGAATAACATAACTAGGATTGTCATTCCATCTCAAGTAGAGTTTTTCAATCATTTATTTGCACGTTTATACAAGTTATAAACTATATCTGTGTGCCAGATAGTTTGAATTATTTCCATCAATAAAATTCACATTTCTAGATCTTCATTACACTCCATATACCCAACAAGGCACTGGTCTCACCTAGTTCATCTTTTAGATAATCTATTTCATTTTATGCATCTTTTAACTGAACACATTTCTCATATAATTTATGATAGGATTACATTTGTTCACTATAAGATTGCCATTGTGGATAGATTACTAAAATAGAATCATATCATTTAAGTCTACTCAATTTGTATAGGTAGACCCACCTAGGTTCAATAGCACCTAAGGAGAAGAAGGCTCAAGTTATTTGGCCTTGTTTGTTACCCTAAAAAATATCAATAGATTGGTAATCTCTTGTGGTTTTCAACCAGCATTTTTGAGTGCTAACAAATTAGCGACACTACTAGGGTGTCAACTTAGAGTCAGGGCCTTTGTCATAGAGTCAAAAATATTATATAGATTCCACTGGGAATAAGAAATTATAGAATGTTCTCACTTTTAAGAAAGTGAGTGATGACTCTGATAAAACAAAGTGCACATTAATTAAACTCAACATGCATGGTAGAAGGTCCCAATTTAAAGGAGGTATGAGTTATAACAACAAATGGAAAAAAAAGAATGATAAGGGTAAGGATGATAAGGGTAAGAAGGTATCTGATGACATGTGCATAACAAATAAGGACAAAGCATCAAAACCGCACTATGAGACATATGATCGTTATAATACATGGAGTGATAGTTCAAATGGAGAACCTTGTACTCATGAAGAAAGAAGGAACCCTTTCTATAACCCTTAGAAACAAGAGGAATTTGACGCTAAGCTTGAGGCTGAAAGAGTCAGGATTTAACATGAATATGATCATGGAATAGAAGGAAATCAGAATAGACATTTTGATAATGTAGCCCTTGGAGAAAATTTTGAGTTCCTCGCCTAGGAAGAGATAAATGCATAGTTAGAGTATGAAAGAAAATAAAAGGAAAGAAAGCTAACCGAGTATGAACTGAGGCTCCAATCAGTAAAACAGTTTTAGGAAATGAGGTTGGAAAATTCCCAAATTACTGCTAAGATAGATAACCTTCTAAAATATGTGCCACCTCACCGACAAGGGAATAACAATGCATGACCCTCAAATCCTCTAAGAGCACCATAGAATCAACAAGGAAATCAATACGGGCCAACAAATCCTTAAACTAAAAATCCCTTGCGACACACTAGCAGTCAGTCACCACTTGGCCAACAATATATACCACCAGTCAGCCAATATTATGCACCACCACCTCATGTGCAATATAATAACCCACTATATCAATATCAACATCATTAGAATCCACCCCCTCAACAATACACAACTACGATTAGGCAATTTGATTTAGAGGGATTCCAATTGTATCCTTATCCTATGGATAGCAACTGGAGAAGTCTTGTTCCAAAATTCACAGGGAGTAGTGCAATCACTATTGAGGAACACTTGAGGAGTTTCAATGCTTTTATCCAAGATCTAGACATGCAATATGAAGATATGCACATGAGATTGTTAATGATGTCACTAACTGGAGAAGCTAGAGATTGGTTTAATAGTTTTCCCATAGCTTCAATCGATTCCATTCAGGAGTTTTATAATCAATTCCTTGAACAATATGGGAACCAATGTGCTCCAAATTTCACACTCCATGAACTAGTAACTATCCAGAAGAATCAAAATGAATCAATTTATGACTTCAACCAAAGGTTCAATAAATTGAAAAATAAGATACACCTAGATCAAAATTGATAGACCCTACAACAATGAGCATTTATTTGAAGGCATTTGATCCAAAGACAGGCTATGAACTCAGAAATAGGTGCCCTAGAAATTTAACTAAAGCTCAGAAAATAGCTTTAACTATTGAAAACAATAGAAAGGCTACAAGAATAGTTGCTAAAAGAGATAGTCCTAGGGTCCCTCAACAATTTAGTAATCCTCAACATAGATAAGAGAATACTTACAAAAATGAAAGACCAAGACTATATGACATGCCTTACAACAAAAATTGGAAGGATGGAAGGCCTATGATGGAAAAACCTAGAACCAAAGAAACTCCTAATCCTTTGAAGAAGAAAGGAGAATATATGGTCAACAATGCTCTTTGGTGTGAGGTTTGTGATGGACCACATTCTCTTGATCACTGTATTGTGGCTCAGAAGATGCAAGAAGAAGAATTATTGGTAGAAAATGATGGAGAGGGCCATACGGTATATTTAACATCTAACACCCCTCATCTTGTTGAACATAAGTATTCATCTTCAAAAGAAGAAGGTTATGAATATGATTTTGATTATCAAAGGCATAACATCCACATGGCCGAACAACAAGTCTTTTCTGATCATGAAGAAAACAATGATGAACAATCACCCCCTAGTACATCATGTCGGTCAAGCATGTACAATATAAGAAGACCAACTGAGGAAGAGATTAGGAAATTGACCATTGCTGCAATAGAACAAGACAAAAGAAAATATTGGTTGAGGAATAGAATGGTGAATGAAGATGAGGGTGTTCCAAGAGGAATATTTATGAAAGATAAATCACAAGGAACACCAAAGAAAATAGAAAATAAGTAGCCTAACAAGAATGTGTAGAAGCATGTTCAGAATGAGGAAAACAAAGAATTACATAAGAACAAACAAAAGCTTGATAACCCTAATAGAAAGAACAATGAGGAGAGCAAAGGAGAATCATTGGAGCAAAATAAAATCAAATCAGAAAGTACTTCCTTTGACTTTACTGAAGCTTTATCCCAGGTGAAAATGTTTATACCACTACTTGAAATAATAAAGATTAAGGAGTACAGGGATAGTGTTATCCAATTACTATCTAATGGGAATGATAAAGACACAACTTCTGAAAATAATGGGGTAACTAAGGTCAACAACAAACAGGAAAAGGTGAATGTTCTGGAGATTTATCTTGGTTATACTATAGTAAATTCTTCACAAATTGATCCATTTTTTACTACATTGCTAATAAATAACAAATTGGTGAGGAACTGTATGATAGACTTAGGTGCTTCCATCAACATTATGCTAGTAGGAGTTATGAAACAACTAGGCATGTGGGTGGATACCAATGGTGGCAAGTGTTATGCTATGGATATCAGACCTATTCTAGTAGTAGGGATAATGAAAGATGTAGAAGTAAAGCTTGTTGCTTACCCACAAGCGGTGTATAACATTAATATAACTATGATTGACACACCTCACTTTGGAATGCTCTTATCAAGACAATGGACAGTGGTAGTTGGAGGGAATGTGTAGTTTGATCTATCCTATGCTACCATGCCCATAAATGGTCAAGAAGTCAAGTTGTATAGGGAACCAAAGATGAATGAAATTGTAGACCATGTAGCTCAAGACCAGTTAAATTTCTTTTGTGACATAGATTTGGGAAGTTTTAGGGTGGAACCCTCTCAACCTGAGTTAGTTAACACTGATCCAATTGAAAAACACATTTCCAAAAAATTAGCATGGAGTATGGAGGGTGTATTTTGATGGAGCATGTAGTCAAGAAGGTAATGGGGCTGGGGTAGTTTTTATTTCACCAGAAGGTATCATCTTTAAATATTCATTTCTATTGACTTTTGAGTGTACCAACAATATAGCAGAGTATGAAGCTTTGCTAATTGGTCTGAATATGGCTATAAAACATAAGATAAAATTGCTGATAGTTTTTGGAGACTCTAAACTAATTGTTTCACAAGTTAGGTCAAAATATACAACAAAACACAAAAGGTTGAAACAATATAGGAACACTATATGGGATACAATCAAGTTTTTTTATGCTTTTTAAATTGAGTGGATAGACATATCAAAGAACATAATGGAAGATTTTTGAGCAAATATAGCTTTGAGAAGTGATGATATTACCTTGGTTGGAGTATCTCAAGTAGAATTTAAGACAAGACCTACTATCCCTAACAATATATAAAATTGGTGGGTTTTCAATGATGACACTGACCTTATAAAATTTCTTCATTGCATAGACCAATATGAGGCCAAAGAAATTGACTTCAATGCTTTTGTGGAGGAAGTAGATGCGAAATAGAGTGTGTTTGGAAAGGAAGTTTTGCAGCTCAAAACTAACAAGCTTCCCAAAGGGTTGGTGGCACTTGAAAGAGTCTTTGATGGGAATGATCATTCTCTTGTAAAGCAAACACCAGTCAAGAATGACGTTGAAAAAATAAATTTGGGAACTGAGTTAGAACCGAAGAGGGTCTATATTGGTAAGAAAATTAGCTCAACAATAAGAAAAATGTTGATTACATTGTTAAGAAAGTACAAGCATGTATTTGCTTGGTCTTATGAGGATCTCAAGGCATATAGAGAAGACCTTTTCTAGCATGAGATTCCACTAAAACTAGGAGCAAATCCATTCAGACAAAAGTAAAGACCTATCAACCCAACTCTAGAGCCAAGGATGTAGGAGGAACAGGTGAAACTCAGAGATGGGGGCATTATCAAACCCATCAAACATTCAACCTAGGTCTCAAATTTGGTCCCAGTAAGAAAGAAGAATGGGGATATTAGACTATGCATAGACTTTAGGAATTTGAATGTTGCTTCTCTTAAACAAAATTATCCTCTCCCTAATATGGAAACCATATTGCATAATGTAATAGGGTGTGAATTACTATAAATGATGGATGGATTTTTTTGGCCACAATCAGGTCAAAGTCAAGGAGTCAGAGCAATATAAGATAGCTTTTACTACTGCATGGGGGACATATGTTTATGTGAGAATTCCACTCAGTCTCACAAATGCAGGGGCTACCTTCCAAAGAGCCATAGATGTAGCATTTGCAGATCTGATCAATGTTATAATGGTAGTATACCAAGATGACCTTACTGCTTATTCAAAGAAGGTTGAAGATCATGTCAAACACTTGGAGAAGATATTCATCAAGGCTCTAGAATATGGTATTAGTCTTAATCCTAAGAAATTTCATTTTGTTGTTACTGAGGGTAAACTCTTAAGGAATATTGTATCAAAGGAAGGGATTAGAATAGACCCCAAGATGGTAGAGGCCATAGATAAAATTCCTATCCCCAAAACTATCAAGGCTATACAATCGTTTTTTGGGAAAATTAACTTTGTTAGGAGATTTGTGTCAAAATTTGTTGAGACTATAAAACCTATATCAAAAATGTTAAAAAAGGGAGAAAGAATGAACTGGACTTAAAAAGCCTTAGAATCCTTTATATCCATCAAAAAAGCTATCAAGGAAGCCCCTATCCTTAAGTCTCCAAATTTTTCAAAACCCTTCCAAATATTTTCATTTACCTCATTCCATATTGTAGCTGATGTTATGTTCCAAAAGAATGATGAGGGTCATGAGCAACCCATGTCTTTTTTCAGAAAATAATTGCAGGGGTTAGAGTTGAAATATGATATAATGGAAAAGCAAGTGTTTGCATTGGTTAAAGCCACAAATGCTTTTAGACCATATCTTGTTGGAGCCAAGGTAATTGCATATGTACCACAAGCAACTGTCAAAGACATTTTGACATAATAAGAGGTAATAGGGAAGAGATGCATATGGATTAATAAAATCCAAGAATTTGATATGGAGATACAAATCACTAAATTAGTGTGAGGGTAAGGTTTGGCCAAGGTAATAGTAGAAACAAATATTGAAGCAAATCAAATTTGCAATATAGAAGATAAAGAAAATACAGTTGTGAGCATTGAGCATACTTCTTGGTACACAGATATTATGTATTACCTCAGACACATGAAGTGTCCTAAAGGATTAAGTCATAACCAGAGGAGAACTTTGAAGCTGCAAGCATCTAAGTATGTGTTCATAAAGGGTAATCTATTTTGGAAAAATAGGGATGGGATGTTGTTATTGTGCCTAGATGAATCAAAAGATAAACATATCTTGAGAGAGATGCATGAAGGGGTATGTGGAGGTCACTATTCTACAAAAACAACTGTACACAAGATTCTCAAGGCAAGCTATTACTTTCCCAAAGTTTTTAATGATTCCTTTTCATATGTAAGAAGATGTGAAGCATGCTATAAGTTCTTGGGGAAAATGAAATACCAGGGAACTTAACCACTTAGACCTTTACACGTTGAAGCCCCTTTCCATTAGTGGAGGATCAACTTCATTACGTATATACAAGATAAATCAAGTGGAGGACATAAGTGGATACTGGTAGCTACTGATTACTTCACCAAATGGGTAGAGGCAATCCCAACAAAACAAGCAACAAGCAAAGTGGTAATAAATTTCTTGATGGAGAATATTCTGACTAGATTTGGCACACTAGTGAGATTGATCACAAACAATGGAATGTTTTTTAGGTCTGATGAATTTAAGGACTTTTGTGGTACATATAGCATTATTATCTCTTATGCAACCCCCTACCACCCATAATCCAATGGCTAGGCAGAGTCTAGTAATAAAAGTCTATTGAAGATCATAAGGAGGATGTTAGATAGAAACAAAAAGGCATGGGACTCAAAGTTGAAGATGGTTGTATGGGCAGATAGGATCACTATGAAAAAGGCAATAGGAAAATCTCCATTTGAATTAGTATATGGAACACAGGCTAGGATGCCATTACAAAACTTACTACCAGTCTATAATTTTATCCTTCAGGAAGATATAGATGTTCCAAAGCCAATGGAAGAAAGAATGGAACAACTTGCAGAGTTGGATGAAATAAGGAGAATGGCTCAAAATAAAAATGAGAAGTTGCAATCAAAGATGAAGTAGCTATTTTGACAAGAAAGCTAAGAACAAAAAATTTGAGGAGAATGAACTGGTGTTAATGTGGGATGCTAGATTTCATGAGAAGGGAAAACATGGAAATTTTGAAGCTTTGTGCTTAGGACCTTTTGTCATCACTGGAAAAGGGGGAGAAGACTCATATTACCTATAGAACATGTCTAGTGAAGAGCAAGAATTGCCAGTACATGGGAAGTTCCTAAAGCATTTCTTCTCTTAATAAACACAGAGGATCAAGGGTTGCTAGTGCATTGACAACTCTTAAAAAACCTCTCAAAATATTTTTTCTCCATGCATAGTAGTTTAGGGAATAAAAGGAATAGGAATTTCCAATACATGGACAATCCTAGAATTCCTTCTTTAAAAAAAAAAAATTTCTTTCTATGTACAATAGTTTAGGATCACTTCCATATTTTCCATCTCCCCATCCATTTTTCCATCACAAATCCATAAATCTTGGTGGTTTGGTCTACTCTTCCAAAGATCTAGATTCTTGCAATGATCTCACATTCATTCATGCCCAAATGAAGCCATTGTTGGAACTATAAAATTTTGAAAATTTAATAAGTAATTTATGCTCGTAAGTTTCCCAAAAATAGTCATAATCTGCCCTTTAGGACATAATTTCTTGTAATCACCTTGTCTTGTCCATATAAGCTCTGAATGTCCCTCTAAGCAAAAGTATTCAAGCAATAATTCACATCAACAAGAGTTGGTCTATGTCTCTCAAATCCATGAGGTGTTAGATTCTAATACAAGCATTTTCAACATATCGGTGAAAGATAAGCACTATTACAACAATCAAATTTTCCTGAGAAGATATATCGGGAGGACTAGCCTATGGTCTCATTGATGAAGTTTCATTGGTGATATACTGATCTTGTCTCATTGATGAAGCATGGAGGAAGAATATTGGCAAGACATATACCATTGAAGTAAGTTCTAAATGTCTACCTGACCCGCTATGTCACACCAATAAGATTACATCGGTAGGAGTCTTGGTGACATACTTGAGATCGAAGGAATAATCATCGGGGTGACTCATAACATTGGGGAAGTTGTAGAATATCCTAGCAATACATGATCTCTTGTCGATGAAGATACAAATGGATCTAAATAATTATCAGGGTGACTCTGGGTAATATTTATATAAACTAAATGGATGAATTTTGTGTTGATGAAAAGGATTTGATTTCTTTTCGATCAACAAGAGGTTTAGTGAATGTTGGTTAAGCCCAAAATAAAAGGATCACCTAGGATTACAAATTCCCTGCCAAAGAGTTGGGTATTGAAGAAATCATAGGTACATACACAAGGAAAATGGAATACAAGTCATTTGTAGAAGATAATGAATTTGTGAATTCTCCAGAGTTTAGGGATTTCTTGTATAAGTAGAAAGGAAAAGCAGTAAGAGAAACAGTTGACAATATCACACCAGGTAATGGGGAGAAGTTATTAAATGATCTAAAATTGAGTGTAGAAAGAGAGATGGCAGGTATGACCCCTGAGAAAGGAAGGAAATTGTTAGAAGATGTTGGTATTATGATATTTTTGGGGTTGGATCTCAATTCTACATTGGTTTTTGATAGTTTCCTGAAGAATAATAACACCACACATAAGCTCAACCCTGAGGGGGTGACAAAAGTATATGTAGGGTCTAAATATAATCGAAAAAAAGGGTCATTGATGATTTGGGCCTTGTATCCACCTCACAGAAATTCAGTTGTTATTGATACTAAGAAATAATTTGGGCATGTTATGACTTTTAAGGTTGGGGAGGTTGATCTTGTGGCAACAACAAAAAATGGGATCAATGTAGCAAAACTAAACAAGGCCCAGATACAAATGTTGATCAAAGAAAAATAAATGTACAAGATGAACAATGAGAGCATGTTAAGAGAAAATGACCGCCTAAAAGATATGCTGGGAGTCACAATGGGATCAACTAAGTTGTTAACTCATTGTGAAAGTTCACGGAAAAAGGATCAGTGGGAAGGATCAAGTGCATATTCTCAAGGGAAATATGATGCACTTGTAGTAGTAATTAAAAAGAGACAAGCCAGCCTAATTACTTGGTTGAGTAAGGTCTGGGGAACACATTCACACAATTTTACTACAGTACAAGAACATAAGAGGATAGATGGTAGGATCCAAGAGAAGCTCCAAGAAATAAACCAAAGGGATGCTCTTGATAACATGGCAATTGATATTGCAAATCATCTTATAAGAAAACACAGAGACTTTCTTGAAGAATTACAAGGGGGTGCACAAGGACTAATTGATGCCACTAAACAAGGATTGACTACATTCTTTGATGATGGAGTAAGATTGAAGGAAATGACCAAGTGGAATGGTGAAAGTGAATCAATATAGCAAGAGATTATGAAGAAAGCTACTGAGAAAGATACAACATTGGATGAAGCATACGAACAAAATGAGAAGATGGTGAAAATGGAGATCACAATTCAAAACGCATTAAGAGATGTAGATACGTATGAACGTCGGGACTACTTGGATCACTTATCAAAGATTCACTTATGGCTTAACAAAGCTTAATCACTTATTTTAATTTATTGTTGTTAAACAAAAGACATTTCTAAAAGGGCATGTCCTTTCAAACATTTGATGTATAAGTTGTAGACACTAAAAATTGACCTAGGCCTGAAAGCTCTATTTTTCACCACATTTGTCCTAGCATAAATAAAATATTTAATTATGTTATTTGGTCCATTTTCATCTATTAATTAAATAATTTTTAATTATTTAATTAATTCATGTCTCTTTATTCTTCCTAATTATTTAAATAAATAATTTTTATTTATTTATTTAAATGCGTCGGTCGCTAATTATCTAATGTCTCCCTATAATTAAATAAATTTCTTAATTTATTTAATTATTTTTGTCCACTAATTCTTCTAGATTATTTAAATAAGTCTTGTTTATTTATTTAAATACGTCAATAATTTACATATTCCTCTTCTAATTAAATAAATTTTGTAATTTATTTAATTATGGCCACATGTCACTTTCCTCATTTTAAATAAAATTATTTATTTAAAATAGTCAAAATTTCTTATTTTGGTAGAAAATGGGCATTTATTGCCTATTGTCACATGATTCTCCACTTTTGAATTACAATGATTTTTAATTCAAAAGATGTCTTTTCCATTCAAAAGTCAAATGACCATTACTAATTTGATTCTCTAGCTTTTTTTAGCCATTTTTTCCATATCTCAACTTTCAATCCTGTCCGTCGACTTGACTTTTAATCTTGACCATTTATTCAAAATTTCCTTTTTCTTATAAAATGGCAATTTTGAATTCATTTTGGCTCTCTTCAAGCATTCACGTGAATTTTTTTAGCTCTCAGTTTGCTCATTTTCTTCCATACTTTGCAGTCATTTACATAGCCATTAGCATAGTAAATCCTTCAACACTTGGATAGGTCATGTCATTTTAATAGATTTCTCGTAGAATCTAAGGGCATCATTCAACTTGTAGCAAGCTAGAAGGTATGATGAAGGTGATTCATGGAGTTGGAGGACTTGTGGTAACTAGTTCCTTTTATTTCCCTTCATTTCCTACTTTGTTCTTCATCATTTCTTTGGAGTTTTGGTTTTAAATTCTTTTAACCTTTTAACCCATAAAATTTCCAGAGATACATTTGGTGAACCCGACATGAATATTGCATTTTTTATGTTTTGCAAATACAAGTTAGGAACGACGCATTGGAAGCTTTATGCACCACATCTGCCATGCCACAACACATTTGTCATAAGAAATGACACATTTGCACCACCAAACCACATTTGTGACCTCACGTGACGCATTCACCAACATTTAGATGTATCTACTAGGTATTGTGATGCATTTGATTAGTTCTGATGCATTGTTTTGCAAGATAATGCATTTGGCTGGTGAACATTAACAACAAATATTGTGATGCATTCGCTCTGTTGTGACACATCTATTTGGTGAGTTTTTACATTTAGGTTTTTTCCTTATTTTCTACATTTTTTTTACTTTATCAGTTTGTTATTGTTGTTACATTCTCTAGAATAGGATTTTTTGGTTGCTAATGTCTGGTTGTGGTGTGTGGCATTAAGATTCTCATGGGTTGAAGACATTTATTAAAAACTACTAATGCCTGTTTTGCAACTAGGTTTGTCGAAGAACAATATTTTAAACACTTTGTCTACATTTTTTAATTTAGGAACATTTCATTTGGTGCATTAAAAATAACATTTGTCTGAAAGTGCTTAACTATGTTTGGAAAAGTGGTAGGTGATTATGCTCTCACCTTATGAAAACTAGGTGATCAAAAAGCCAAACCCACTTTATTTTTTGTAACCCTTAAGACATAATAATCGAAGTATCCTCTCCCCTTGTGCTTCCTGGCGATCCTGGGTGTAAGAGAAACGGTTATTATTTCTAGAAATGGGCCTACCTTAAGGGAAAAAGTACTCACCTTAAGGGACAACCTGACTGATGACAAGCTGAAGCCAAGCCACTTCCAGTCGGGATATAAAATGGGTGCTTGAGGAAAGTTCAAGTACTATGAGTGCAGATGTGTCACACAGACAGAGTAGTACTCCCATAAACCCTGTTGAGTGTAACATCTTTAGGCTGGAGTTCCACCTAATCAGTGATTAATCTCTCGCCCCATGTGTGGCCACTCGAACGGGTGCCCTTACTAGACACCTATTATTTTAGAATCCAACCATTTTCAGCCATTGTTTGGTATAGTGCAAGGTACAATATCATGCTCAAAGATACTCACTACTGACTCCCTTGAGTAGAGATATTAGTTCCTGGGAAGTGACTACCGAGGAATCTAAAGTTGGTCTTCCCGTAGAAGTGTGTGCCGAGGAGGGATCCAGTTTCCACCAAAATTTTAAGCTATCCACTCTCGAGAAGGAGTGTTCAACACCAATCTAGGGTATATCGGTGGGCTATACCAAGTATACAAACCCTTGGCCTACTAGGATTGTTCTTGTCTTACGTGCATTTTCTGACACTAAAACATTGTGCTTGTCATGTTTTTTCTGGAGTCTCAAACAATATTCACAACATTCATAAATCTGGACACACACATTCGACCTTTGACAAATCAATTTTTTCCTCCAAACATCAGAAAAATAAAAATTTTGCAACCTGTGATGCAACTGTTGAAACGCATTCGCTGAACTAAAACACATTTGACAATTCCTGAGATGCGATAGCTCTACTAAACTGCATCTGATGCTATAAACACCACATATGCTTAGGTCCTGACACATTTGACATTCACAGAAACACATTTACAAACCTTTTCCACAACTGTTATCTATAAAACCACATTTACTTGAATTAAAATGCATCTTCCATATTGTGACGCATTCACTGCCTCAAATGACACATTTTCCTAATACACAAAAAAACTCTGATACAAACCAAAATTTGAGTCCAAACAGTCTCAGCCCGTTGTCAAACATTTTTTTCCAAGAGGTCTCTATCAGAAACTAGCATTGAAATTGCTCAAAATTTTCATTATTCAACCACTAGTCTGAATTTTTGACAATAGGCTTAATCTTTCAAATTTTAATTTTATCCATTAGGTTCATAATCATCATTTTTAGCAATAGCTTGACCTTAGGTTTTCATTTTTGCATACTTTATATTAGGCTAACCTTATCACAATTTGCAAAATCATTACTTTCAAAACTAGGTTATCTTGGACTTCGTCATTCATTTCTATTTTTAGTCATTATCCCTTTCGTGAGGATTTCCAACTCACCAGTCTAGTTAGGAAAACTCACTACTCATCTTGACCTTGTCACTTTGTAATTTTCAACAAGTCCTTTGGTAAATAAAATTGAAAACAAAGATTAATCTTAGAGTGCTTAGGTACTCTTGTCTCCAAATTGCATTCATTTTAGTTCCTACCTTGCTTACTTTATTCCTAAAAAGATTCAAAAATATCATTCATCCTAGTCATCATTTTGAACCTAGACCTTGCATTAGTTACCTCATTAGTCCTCATTTTGTACTTTGCCATTTTCTTAATTGACATTATCATTGTCCCAGTCAACATTGACATCCTAATTATCACTTTGGCTTTTGTAATATTTATCTCTTCACATCGTCAACCTTTATCACACAAAAATACAAAAACATAGACTAGTGTCATACTTACATTGTCATCACCTTCATTTGAGAAAATTCCTTGATGGTGGAAACAAGACTTCAAAGAAAGAAAAGACAAATGGCAGACTTTGGACAAGACTTTGACAACAACACCAAGACTAACACCAATCCCAATGACTAGATTTATGATGACCCATTTGGAAATTTGAACGTACGATCATCCATGAGCATATCAACTTCCTTTCAAAATCCACTTTTTGAACAATTCATACAGAGAGACCAAAATGGACAAGTACTAGCTGAGGATTTAGACACTGCCACTCAAAATCTTGACATAGCTTCATATGTAGAAGACTTGGTCTTGAACGATCCTGGCAGATACCTTGCTATGCTTTTAGACCAAGGGGAAAAATTACCAAAAGGCTTCGACATTAATACCATAAGACCTTCTTCTTTGGACAATGTGACACAAACCATGACATCTCAACAAAACACGAAAAATGCCTCCAATAGCAATAACATTGTGGTCACCACACAATTTTCTACTAACACCATTATTGTGACATCTAGTGGCACCACAAGTCAAAACACCTCCACCTCAACTAATACAACATCTATTGGAGGAACATTTGCTATGTCCATGTCTACAATGTCCACATCATCATCACAAATGATAGGAATAACTGTTGGGTCCACATCAACAAGAGAAAATCCTACAAACCTTATGTTGGGATCTTCATCTAAGACAATGGGGGCATCTTCATCACATCCTTATGGTGGAATCTCATTTAATCCCTTTGGAGGAAACCCACAATGAGTCTTCATTCAAGGCCCTCAACACAACATTAATACATCATCGCAATTAAACATCCCACATGGGCAAGGACAAAATATAAACATCCCACATGGATAAGGACAAAATACAAACATCCCACATGGACAAGGACAAAATATGAACATCCCACATGGGAAATCACAAAATATGAATATCCCACATGCACAAGGACAAAATATCCACATACCATACGGACACTTCCAAGGGCCAAACCTCAACATGTCAAACGAACAATTCCTCCAACACAAACAAGGAACTCAAATGACACAGCCAATGCATACCTTTGGACATCAAATGGATTAGGGATTTCAGATGCCTCAAATACAGAAACACATGGTTGGGTCGCATATTCCCACATATTCATCATAGATTCATACTCAACAGAAAATTCCCACTCAAAATTGGTAATACCGACAAATACCTAATTAGAACATACCTTACATCTCGCAAAAATATGTGTCACAATCAAATCCAAACTTTCAGGTGACCAATGATCCCATAGTACATGCCTTGCTAGCTAAAGAGGATGACCTTCACAAACAGGTGGAAAATATTCAAACATCTAACAAAAAGACACTGATGTCCCATGACTTATGTCCTTATCCTTTTAACATGACTTTGTACATGCCACCATTTCCACCTGGTTATGTCACACCCAATTTCACCAAATACAAGAGAAAAAAAATCCACTTGACCATCTTCGCGAATTCACCACAAGTTGTGTCGATATTGCCCATGAACACACATACCTAATGCAACTATTTCCTAAAAGTCTCGCTGGCCGAGTGTTAGAATGGTTCTACACATTGCAACCTAGAATTCAATCATGGAAGGAACTTTCCAAAAAAATTGTGAGAAATTATACATACAACATTGACACAGACGCTTCCATCACCAACCTGTGCCAACTCACACAAGAAGAGGCGGGTGAGACTTTCATACCATTTTTCCAAAGATGGAGAGGCTTGGTAAGCTATTGTCACATAGATATTCTTGAAAAAGAGAAAGTGGATATGTTCATACAAACACTCCTAGGCCCACTAAAAAATGGCTTGCGTGTCCATTTTTGTACAACTTTTGTGGACCTAGTTGAACGAGGTGTCCAAGTTTAACAAGCCCTCATAGTTGAAGGAAAAATGAAATATGGTCCTAAAACACAAATACAAACCCTCCTCTTGCTGACAAAAACAAATACTAGGTTAAGAACAAACATGTCACCAATGATGGTGTAGTTGATGCTAAGGTTGTCAATGCTACGGGTCCTATGATTACTCTAAAAGGGACACAACCACAAAACACACAGGTGATGACACACACCTATGCTACTAATTCTATCCAAACAAATCAGAATAACCAAGGAAATAAAAAAAATCAAATTAAAAGGCAGCCTAGACAGCCCAAACAATTCCCTAGAGGACGTACATACACTCCCTTGGGTGATCCTATTGAACAAGTTCTCAAGAAATGCCTTTAGAATGGTGTCATCACACTTGAGGACCCAAAAACATATGACCCTTGGCAGTTTAAACCATCTTGGTGGGATGATAATGCATTTTGTGACTATCACCAAATAAAAGGACATAAAACCTCTTCCTTTAAACAATTAAAAAATTTGGTACAAGACCTTATTGAAAATCCTATCATTAAAGTCAGTGGACCATAGTTTGCTTCTAATGCAGATCATACAATACACAAGAACCCATTGTAGGATCATGGTTCTGGAAACTCTTCTACATCAAATACAAATAACAATAGTCGATCCAACTATGCTTGTATTGGATATGACTATTCTGAGGGACCTATCGTACATCACATTAGAACAACTGATGAACATGTCTGCACAGTCACCATTAGAAAGGCTCCTGAATGCAATGTCACCACCCGCAACGGAAATGTCACCATAGCCAACCCTCCTCCCCATAGACAACCAAAGGTAACAATAGTTGGCCCATCCACTTTGCAGTCGCAATCCCGTCCACAAAACAAGCAATCCCAACCTAAAGGAAAATTTAATCTTATTGACCAGCTTGGAAAAACACCGGCACAAATCTCTATCCTTGAGTTGTTACACATCTCCCCTGCCCATCAGGCCATCCTAGATAAAATATTGCAAGAATCCTCCATTCCCCAAGATATTGATGTCAGCCAATTTGAAGCCATGGTAGGATATCTCATGACTCCCCACCATATCACCTTTTCTGACCAAGACTATTCATCATCCAAATCCAACCATAATGATTCCCTTCATATCAATTTTTTTGTTCATAAACATAAGGTAAGATGAGTCTTAGTAGATGGTAGAGTGGGACTGAATATATGTTCCTTAAAATTGGTCAAGGAACTAGGCTTTTTGATGCTTGTGTAGGCACCACAAGACGCATTGTTATTAGGGCATATGATTATGAAGAACGTTCCTCTTGGGGCGTAATTACACTTCCAATTCGAATCGGGCCAGTCATTGTTGACACCACTTGTCAAGTTCTAGATTTGGACCTACCATACAACATTTTACTCAGTCAACCTTGGATCCATGCACTGAAAGCCATCCCCTCCATGTATCACCAATGTTTGAAGTTTCCTTTTGAAGGCACTAAGATTACTATATATGGAGACCCTGATCCGTTCCAATATTGTACCAACTTACAAGGTGTCTCAGAGCATCAAGTTCCTATCAATAGGTAAGCTTCAACATCTTTGTCTTCCAAATTCATTGATGCATTAGCACTTGTGAAGCCTTCCACCTCTTCATCCACCGCATCCACTTCTACTTCTTCAACCACCATGACCACCTCCATAACACCTACCACTTCATTTATCACCCCAAGTGTCAACTTGAGCTTTTAAATTCAAGACCAATGATGTGGAGAGTACAAGCTAAATACAACCTATTTCATAACCAAGATGCCCAAGTCTCCCCAGGTCTATGGAAAACCTTTCTTTAGAATATAGACAAAAGAATTTTTCAGGATTCCTCCAAATACAATTTTCATAAAGTGGGGCGAAATGAGTCAAGAGGACACAGATGATATACTATCCTATATTTATAAAGAACCACAAGACTTGACTCCTTTGCTAGTAACAATATATGGAAAAGGATACAACATGATAAAATCAAAAGTCTATGATGAAAAAAGTGGTCCTGGCAAGGATAAAAATGGAAGGCGTGATCCATTATTAGTTTCAGAAAGACCAAAACATCTTGGGTTAGGGTTAGGTCAACGAGAATCTGGTGATCCAAGTACCAGTGTGCTTCCATGTGAGTTAGTGTATGCTTTAGACTGTGTTGAGACAACTAAGGACACCTCCTCTGAAACTGACTCTCACGAATGGGAATTTGGCTCTTAGCGATCCTTAAGTGACTGTTTCCTTGACAAATTATTCCTTGAACCTAGCAAGCCTATATTTAAAGAACGATTCTAGCAAATTTTTAAGATCGATACAACACCAAATGATGCCAAGTCCAGATCATATTCTATTCCCATTCATCCTAGCCCCAACATACCTGCCCAGTCATCCCAAACTGATGACCATCATGTGGAATCACCTAAACCATCACTTGCCACTACTGACCCTGACCTTGATGCTACTCCCTTTGTCCCTTCGTTGGTGAGTATGAATCAATCGAAGGAGAATACTGGATAGAATCTGACATAGATCCAGATGATGACAACTTCATTTTTAATTTCTTGGAATCCATTTACATGCTCTCTACATCATCTCAATTTGTAAATGTTGATGATGGAATATCCTTAGTTTACCCTGACCTAATAGACTAGAACCAACAAGGCCCATCAATAGTGGACACTTTTCAAAATGATGAGGCTCTAGCAAAAATTCTAGGGCTACATGAGGGAATTCCAAATGGGGATCACAAAGCTAGATTTTCCATTTACTTGGATTGTGCTGCTTATTTTAGGGAGACTACACCATCCTCTAGTCACAAAATAAAAAAGAAAAATAAAACAAAAAATGACACATCTCTAGGTGAAAACTGAAAGGCACCTTCTAACAAAAAAATAGTAAAAATAAAGGATGTATCTAAGGGTGAAAACCTCCCTAAGGTGCCCAAGGGTGGAGGACTAGATTTTCTCCTCGTAGACAGAGAAAAATCAGCAATGCTTTTCGAGGACACCATAGTAGTTAATATAGCTATTGTGGAGGACCCCAAGATGGTTCTCTTTGCGACATCATTGACAGAAGCTGAAGAGCCAAAAATTCAAAATTTCTTCTCATAACACAAAATAAACTTCACATGGTCTTATGCTGACATGTTAGGATTAGATCTTGAGTTAGTATTACATCACTTTCCATTATTGCCAGATGCCAAGCCAGTAAAACAAAAGTTGAGAAAAATGCACCTGCAAGTTGCATTGTTGGTTAAAGCTAAACTCCAAAAGTTGTTGGATGCGGGTTTTGTGAGGTCAATTGACTATACATAATGGATATCCAACCTCGTCCACGTCACCAAGTATACTAGACAGATTCGCATATGTACAGACTTCCGAGATCTCAATAAAGCATGCCCTAAAGATGATTTCCCTCTATCGAACATTGACATCATTGTGGACCTTACAATTGGATATGAGATGTTGTCTCTTATGGATGGTTTTTCTGGTTATAATCAGATTCGTATTGCCCTTGAAGACCAACACAAAACTATTTTCACATGCCCTTGGGGTACATATTGTTGGACTGTAATGTCGTTTAGTCTTAAAAATGCAGATGCTACATATCAAAGGGCAATGGAAATAATATTCCACGACATGATGCACACATTAGTGAAGGACTATGTGGATGACCTTCTAGAAAATTAATTGACAAGAAAAGACCATCTTTCAGTATTAGACAAAAATTTTAGGAGGCTGGAAGAGTATAAGGTCCAGTTGAACCCAAAAAAGTGTGTTTTTGGTGTAAGATCAGGCAAGTTGTTGGGGTACATAGTATCCCATAGAGGAATTGAAGTTGACCTTACTAAAGTCAGAGCTATATTGGATATGCCTCCTCCTAAGGGAATCAGTGACCTAAGAATGCTACAAGGTAGGCTTCAATCTATCATACGATTCATTGCTCAACTCATAGATAAGTGCCAACCATTCCAGTATCTTCTACGCAAAGGGATCCCCTTTGTTTGGACAGATAAATGCCAGGAAGCATTCAACCATATCAAACAGTAATTATTGTCACCTCTAGTTCTCATGCCTCCTATCTAAGGAAAACCATTAATTTTGTACATCTATGCAACTACTTCAACACTGGGGGCATTACTAGCACAAAATGACTATGAAGAAAAAGAAAGAGCCATATATTATATCAATCGAACACTGGTGGGGTATGAGCTAAATTACACACCCATTGAACATGCTTGTTTGGCAGTTGTATTCGTGGCCCAAAAATTGAGGCATTACATGTTAAATTATCAGACATACTTGGTAGCCAAGATCGATCCCTTGAAGTACCTCTTGAGTCGAGCAGCATTAACAAGACGTTTAGCAAAATGGGTCACGGTCCTCAGTGAATATGATATTCAATATGTGGAGTAGAAAGCCATCAAAGGAAAAGTAATAGCAGACCAACTCACAGATGCACCAATACCATATAATCATCCTCTTATAACAAACTTTCCAGATGAGTCTGTATTTCACGTGGAGCCCCAATAGCCTTGGCAATTATCCTTGGATGGATCTCATACTGTGTGAACACCAATCCTAATACCTGCAAAACACAATGAATAAACACATTAAGTTAGATATTGCAAGCATCAACAATGATTCCCCATGAAATCCATTTACAAACTTCAAATTAGGAAAGAAAACAATGAAGAACACAATAAAACAAGAAAATATAGATTCAATCCTAATTAGAATAGCAAACACATGATCCCATGGGGGAATTGGTGCCAATTTGATGTGAAAATTGGCCCTTTCCCAATTCCTAAGATGAAAGCTTGATATGTTGATGATGATTGATCCACTTTGTTGATGAAGGATAAGAGTTCCAAGCCAAAAATCTGCAAAAACCTAGCTAAGAACTCAATGGTGATGGATGGAAATGGCTAAATATTTTAGCATAATAACTTTGCATAATTTGTGGATGATCAAATGAGAAGATGAGCTCTTTATTTATAGAATGTCAAAATGGATGAATGTCCAAATTTGAGCAATGTGGGACAAACATTCATCCAATGGCATGATGCCACTTGTCAATCTATGAATGGATGGAGGATGTGCAAGATTTGGGGATTGTGCCAATAAATGCATATTTTTTAATTTCAAATTTGTTGAAATGACTTGCAAGAGGGAAGGGAAAATGCAATAAATGCCACTTGGCTCAAGGAAAAGGACATGTAAGATGAATTTATTGCCTTGTTGGATGTACATGTTGACTTGGAATTTTTGAATTCAAACTTGGAGAATATTCCAAAAGATGCCTTGTGAGAAAAATAGGGATTTAATAAATGAATTAAATCTATTTTCATGTGCAACTTGCAAAATCTAGAGGATGGGACATGATTTAGAATTAAATTAATCAAGGGTTAATTAATTTAATATGAGATTAGATGATGTGACCTATTTGACTCAAATTTATGGATTTATTTAAATCAAATAAGAGAGGAATATGATAAGAGAATAATTAAATAAGGATTTTGATTTATTTAATTAAAAGAGATGGTGTTAGATTAAATCAAATAAGGTTTTAATTTATTTAATTTAATGGATAGACATTAGAGATTTAATCAAATAAAATTTATTATTTAATTAAATAGGGATAATTAGATCAGATTGATTGATTTAATTAACAAAAGAGAGTGACTTAATTAGATAAAATGATTTATTTAATTAAGAGAGGAATATTGATGAATTTAATCAGATAAGGAGATTTGATTAAATTGTTAGACTGAGGGATGATTCAGGATGAAACAATGTTAGTAGTCAAGATCAGGTGCACAATGTCAATCGATATATTTTACATGTCTACACATACTAATCATGGCTTAGGAGCGGGAATACTATTCATTACTCCACAAGGAGATTCCATCCCAAGGGCATTCCACATCACATTTCCATGCACTAATAACATGGTAGACTATGAAGCACTAATTACAAGACTTTGAATGGTTATCAAGTGGAAAATCAAGAATCTATAGGTCCTCGACGATTCTCAATTAGTTATAAACCAAGTCAATGATGAGTATGAAACCAAAGATGAGAAGCTAATGCCTTATAAATAGATGGTTGATAGTTTTCTGACATATTTTCATAGGCTATCCTTTGAATTAATTCCAAGAACATAGAATAGGGTTATTGATGCTATGGCAACAATTGGATCTTTGCTTGATATCCCAGCAGTGTCCCACATTTTAAGTTTTTGGTTGAGCAGTTATTGGTTCCAACTTATGATGTCCCCAAATTAGAAATGGTTAGTGAGCTTGTTGGTTCTAGTTCCCCTTGGTATAAGGACATTTTTGACTACCTTCATTCACAAATCCTTCCCCAAAACCTTTCCAATAACCAAAGAAAGTCCTTTATCTACCGAGCTGCATGTTATACCATCATTAGCCACACCCTTTACTATCGTAGCTTCGACAATACCCTTCTTTGTTGTCTCGAAACTAAGGAAGCAAAAAATACCTTATGAGAAGTGCATTAGGGTATATGTGGGTCCCATTTGAGTGGCTTGGCCTTAGCTAAAAATATTACGAGACTTGGGTACTATTGGCTGACACTAGAAAAGGATGCACTAGAATTTGTAAGAACATGTCACCAATGTCAGATTCATAGTGATTTAATTCACGCTCCAACACAAGAGTTGAGGTTGATCACTTCTTCTTGGCCTTTCACACAATGGGGACTTGATCTCGTGGGTAATATTCACCCTACATCCTCCAATGGACACAAATTCATTATCACTACCGCTAAGTATTTTACTAAGTGGATTGAAGCCATTCCACTCACTTACATTACCGAAAAAACAAATCTCCAAATTCCTCCCCAATTATATCATTTTTCAGTACGACATTCCACAATCCATCATCAAGGATAATGGTCATCCCTTCAAAAATCAGGAGGTCTGTGAACTATGTCAACACTTCCATATCAACCACCACTTTTCCATGCCTTATTACCCATAGGGAGGCAATCAAGCTAAGGCATCTAATACAACCATTATCAAACTTCTCAAAAATACTGTCAATGACGCTGGTTGTGATTGGCACATCCAACTCAACCCTACTTTGTGGGCATACCGCACGAGCATCCATACCCCCAACAGTGCCACTCCTTTCACCCTTGTCTTTAGAGCTGAAGCCATCTTGCCCATAGAGGTAAAAATTCCATCTTTGCGAGTCTCCATGAAAGATCTCATCACTGATGAAGAATACAGATAGTCAAGACTGCATGAATTAAAAATGCTAGATGAACACAGAAACAATGCATTGAATCATTTACAAGCATACAAAAATCATATTTGCAGAAGTTATAACAAAAGGGTGATGACTCAGAATTTTGACATTGGCAATCTAGTTCTCATGCAGAATCATAAGAATTATTTAGATAGGGAGAAGCCAGGAAAATATGAGCCCAATTGGCTGGGCCCTTATGTCATCATAGCATCATTTGGTTTTGGAGCATATCAATTAGCTACTCCTAAAGGTGAACAGTTGACAAATCCAATCAACAGCTTACATTTTATGCAAATTCTATGCATAGCATCAAAAAGCCTATCTAAAAACCAGTTAAAAATACAAAAAAAAATTGAAAAATACAAAAAATCATCACCTTGATGAAAACCTATCAAACAAGTGTCCTAGTGACACCAAAATACAAAAAAAAAGAAGAAGAGTAAAATGACAAAAATAAAGAGAAATAATTTGTCCAATAGTTAAAACCTGGTAAACAGGCACTTTGGATAAGTACCATGGTGAAAACCTGGCAAACAGAAACCATGTGTAGTCAGTCATTGTTGTTCCATCTACTGTCACCCTATCTACCTTCATTCCTAATAAACATACTCTTTTCTGACATTCATCATAACACTTCACCTGACATCATGACATTTCCGTCCATGGCTGACAATGGTTGAAATCAAGTCTTGCATACTGTCCACTATCCATGCTAGTCATGCCTTTTCTTTCCATTCCACTTTTCCTGGCTCATTATCAACTTGACTAGGGGAAAATTTTTATCATGAGACTGTAGTGGGTACCACACGTGATCCTAAAAATCATAAAATGTCCTGAAAAAATACCTAAAAATTGAAAAACATCTTGAAGAAAACACAAAAATTCCAAAAAATAGAGTCATGTCAGTCAACATAGTCACATCAGTTCATTTCTTGATTAGTATTTGTCATTGTCAAACTATGTTTTCTCTGTGCATTTTCTATGTAGGAAAGGCTCATCTTCGAGCCCCCAAGACATTAGGTCAGTCCTATTAGGTTTGTCAAAATAAATCATGACTCAATCTTTGGTCAACAAGACAAAGTCATTGGTCGTGTCGAACTACGAGGTCTTTGCGTGTATGAGATAGGAAAGGCCATCTGTTGACGAGCCCCCGAGGCCACATTAGGTCAATCCATTAGGGTTCATCTCATAATTTTCTCACACACATGAAATAGTCTTTAAATTTATCATGGTCTTTGTCAAAATTCGAATGAACAATCTACCTAAGCAAACTTCTACAATCTTTCAATCAAGTATGACAATCATCTTGGCATATCAAAATTGGTCAAACTCGGTCAAACTTAGTCAAACCAGTAAAATCTTGCTTACTCTTTAGATGTGTCCTTCTAAAGGGTAGCCCCATCACTTATTCATTTCCTAGGATGTGTCCTTCTTAGGCATCGTCACAGTCATCTGGCATTTTGAGGATTCTCACAACATTCGAGATATGTTTCTCTTGACATTGACATTATTTAGGATGTGTCCTTCCTAAATCCAACATCTTTGCATCAACATCATTCAGGATGTGTCCTTCCCGAATCTTGACATCAACTTGCAATTTTGACATCGATGTTATTCAGGATGTGTCCTTGAATTCAACATCATGACATCAACATCATTCAGGATGTTTCCTTCCCAAACTTGGCATTAATTTGACATCTTGACATCGACATCATTTGGGATGTGTCCTTCCCAAAATTAACATCAATTCAACATCTCGACATCGACATCGTTCAGGATGTGTCCTTCCTAAACTTGACATCAATTTGACATGTTGACATCGACCTTGTTCAGGATGTGTCCTTCAGGAATTTGGTATCACTCTGGCATCGACGTCATTCAAAATGTGTCCTTTCTGAATTTGACATCTCGACATCATTTATGTGTCTTTCCTGAACTCGACACTAATCTAGCATCTTGACATCATTAACTCTGGCACTTTGACACCAAGACATTCAACATTTTTGACAAACTTGACATTTTGACATCCAGGCACTTGGCAAGCACTTGGCATTTAATTTTATGATGTTTATTGTGTATTTTGATAGTCATATTGCTAGTTCCTCAAGGATGTCCTAACAACAAGATTTAGAGGAGCAACAAGGTTTCATGATTTGTTCTTGTCTTCACTATTTGTGGTTGATTATGACAAAACGACTAGGGAAAATATGCTTTTAGTATGAGTAATGATCATCCTTGTCTATGATTGTTTATGTCAAGTGATGGTATGACCTTGCACACCTTGATTTATGTCATATCATGGTGTTTGTTGGCCATCACGATAATATTCCCAATGATGATTAAGAGCAATAATTGGTAGTCTTATGGAAATGTGTTGAAGGATTTTTCGTCTTACTAACATCCATCTCCTTCTTTCTGGTCATCTCGTCTTTCTTTTGTCTCTTGATAATATCCTATGACATACAAAAATACATTCGCATACATAATAATATAGAAATTTCATAACATTAGACATTTCAATTAGATTAGATCCAAATCATAAAACAACCTAATAACATACATAGATTTTCATAGCATATCATGGCATATCTTCACACAAATCACATGTCATATAATCCATATACAATATTGTCATCCATTAGTGCATCCATAATCATGGGAAGGAAATGAAAACAAATAAAAACATAAATATTATCATCATCAATATCATCCATGGTATCATCATAGAATTTCATCATAAATGCATCCATGGCATAGACATACATATAACATCATCATAGGAATCATAAAATGCATCAAATAAACATCACATAGGTATTATAGCTGCATGATCACATGTCATCTAAATCATCATCATCATCACATAACATAAAACAAATGGGCCACATCAAAACTACATCACATATATATATAATCTCAAAAATCAATGTCACAGGATAGAGTCAAAGAGATATCCCAAAAATGGAGCTCGTAGGCTCAATAGTCAATAATGTCATAATACATGAAATATCAAATAAAATGTGTCAAGAATTACTCTCCTCATCTCCTCAAGGAGAAGATCTGGTGGATCAGTGCTCTATCAAGGGAATCAAGGCCATCATGGTCACCGTCACCTGTCCTTGAGTGGATGAAGCATCTATCACTATAACCTTTGCCTGAGCTGTATGGGTTGTATCTGTAACCTAAGTAATTGAGGTGTTGTCACTGGAAGTTGCCTCTGCACTGACCTCTTCCCTGATCCAGTAGACCCATGGTTGTGCCTTGAATGATGATTCGAGGCATGCCTGTGTGAGTGGTGGGACCTATCCCCTAATGTGTACCATGAGGAGGAAGACCCTCCCACACTAGTGTGGCTCCTGCTACAGCTCCCACTCCCTGATCTGTGGCCCCTTCCTGTCCTCATCTGCAAGTGTGAAAGTGTAGGATCTTGTCGCTCAAGAGGCACTGCCTGCTCATAGAGGGTCTTTTACTGGCCATACTGAGCACTCACCCTAGAAAACTCACGGGCCATATCTCCTGAAGGCCCTACGCATAGCTCTACAATCTCTACACACCATTGTGCTGCCTCCTTCCTCTAAATCTCAACCTGATCCCACTCGACCCTCACTAGCTCAAGCTCAGCCTATAAAGCCCTAACCTATGCAATGCTCTCATCAAGTATCCTCTGAAGTTCAACAACCTGTTGATCTATGGTGGCATCTACTGGCAGTACCATCCTTGTCGACATCCCATTGTCTCCCTCCACCATACTCCATCGTAGTAGGTGATGTACCTCATCAATGGCCTCATCCCCATCATCATCATCATCCCCTATATCCTCCTCTCCTCCAATATCCACCTCTACATGCTCCACCTCCCTCTCCTCCACCTCTCTCTCATCCATCACCCTCTCCTCCTCTACATGCTCCACCTCCATCTCCATCTCTTGTATAATCTCCTCCTCTGGCCTTGGTCCCTCCCTCTCTCTATCTCCCCTTCCTCCTCCTCAGCTACCTCTAGAATAGGGTCCAGTGGTGCTCTGGCCACTTGTTGCCTCACCCACTTCTCATTTCTCCCTCAATCTCCTCCTCTCTGCCTCCCACCAACTCCCTCATCATCACCATCATCCCCATCTCTCCCTCTGCCCTTTCCTCCAGCCCTATCCCCATCTCTCCCTCTGCCTCTACCTCCCCCTCTATCACCAACTCTACCTCCTCATCTAGCTTGCAGCACATGTGGAATAATGGACCTCTTGTCCACTAGTGTTGATCCATCTAGATCTGTGAGGGGAACGGGCCTATGGGTTTGCCACCATAAATCAAAATCTGCAGTTTTCCCCGGATCTACAATTCCTCCTCTCCATCCCTACTGCTCCGCCACAAGTCCCTCTATCTATTGAGTAGAAAATTCCATAGATATGGGTGATCCCCATGCTAACTCCTGACAAGACCTCACATAATTTGTTGTACCGATCAGAATACCCTGCTACTCGCCAAACTACCTGAGAACCCGCTACAGTAAATACATCTCTACAATTAGTTGTTTCTGCACCGTCCGACCAATCAGATATCAATACTGTCGATAGAAACTGAGATGGTCCACCTCATCCTCCCACTACCCAAAATCTGTGTATGGTCCCCAGATAAATACAGTAATGGTGTCAATCCTATGTCTCCACCAACCTGTCTCACCATAGTGGCTCAGTTGTAGGGCACCGACATAGTAATATACATATGGCATGCCATTTTCCAATTATGGCATCTCAATCAGCGGGAAAAATATGGCAACGTGCTCCCATGCCCAGATCATAAGAAGGGTCATCCTGTAGGAAATGCTCTATGCCCTCCTGTACGCAACCTCATGCAACTGATGATATAACATACCTAATAAACAAGGTCCCCAAGCATAGATAGTCCTGTCTTGCCTCATGCCAACAAGTACATCCCCCTAGCCAATGGGAAACCCATTTCCTCAATGATCTAGAATAACTACACCAATAATCAATGTCACTAATAGAGCATCAAATCGTTTGTAGTGCTCTGCCACAAACTCCCACCAGATCTCATACCCCTCAATACCCAACCCAACACCCTGATCATGATAGTAGGTAATGAATGTCTGATATTTGTGCTGTGGGTCATAAAAAATCCTCTCCCCATGGATCAGTAGGCGTAGAATCTGATAAACATCCTCGAGGGTCACTATAGCCTCCCTAGTCGACAATTAGAAAGAGCAAGTCTCGAAGTGCCACCTCTCGTATAATGTTGTCAGGAGTCCCCTATTTTCCTACATAATGAGAATATAGGTGACATAGTAGAGACCTAGTCACATCAATCATCGTCGCTTTCTATCTATCAACTGGTCTCTGAATGCATAGGTCGATGGTCTACTCTCCCGCATGTAAATAGGCACTAATTGTCTTTGCACATGTCAAAGCACGCATCAACATCTTCTCAAAACTTGTCATTATCACCTTGTCTAAGTCAAAGAAATTTAAAAGTTGAAGCAATGCTAAGCTATCATTAGTCAAATTCAAAATCAAATGCATCACGTTTACTTCAATTGTATCTCAATTAGGCATTTGCATTATTCCATATTGCATTTGTGTCACGATTTAACGATTGCGTCTTTCCACTTCTTGATTGCATCGCAACATTTCACTTGCGTCATGATTTCATATACATGCATCATTTACTTCAAATGCATCATTTCCATCCACAAATGTGTCACCATAACTCGAATGCGGCTTTATGGCCTTCAAATGTAGCTTAAATTTGTGATTGCATCACAACTTTAAGCAATTATGTTGCAACTTTTTATCCTAACCTAATGACCCTTCACATTTGCTTCACGATGCATCAAATGTGTCAAACACGAATGCGATTGCGGTTTACATGAACGCAAATGCATACAACACATGTATTCCTAGCCTAGAAACCCCAAAAAAAGCACGAAAATGATAAATTGACAAAGTGGGCTAAGGGTACATACCTCTGGCTCTGCGCCCTCTCGTCATTTGTAGGTCTTGACAATGTACTTGCAGTGCTCTATGATCAGAATCACCATCTTCTCTACTGCTATCCTCACTCTGAGCTCTCTGAAATTACTATAGTAAATTTGAAAATGAAATGATTTTTACCCCAATTTTAATCTATTTATAGGGTAAAAGTGGGATTTTTCACAACTGTTATTACTGGAGGCTCTTTTGACCACCTTTGACTACCCTTTTGGGTACCTTAAACACATCCAAATTCGAAACTGTCTCGCCATTATTTTTCTGGTCTTTAAATTAACTTGTAAGGACACTTTCCAAATTTTTCTATGGCTAGGCCAAAATTTGAAAAATTTCCCAAGTGGGCATTGATACTCTATACCTTCATTGGGGCATCATTTTGACTTATTTTTCTTTATCACAATGCGATAGGCTGCATTATGACAAAGAGGGGAAAAATGTAGACACTAAAAATTGACCTAGGCCTGTAAGCTCTATTTTTCACCACATTCATCCTAGCATAATTAAAATATTTAATTATGTTATTCAATCCATTTTCATCTATTAATTAAATAATTTTTCATTATTTAATTAATTCATGTCTCTTTATTCTTCCCAATTATTTAAATAAATAAATTTTATTTATTTATTTAAATGCGTTGCTAATTATCTAATGTCTCCCTATAATTAAATAAATCTTGTTTATTTATTTAAATACGTCAATAATTTACATATTCCTCTTCTTAATTAAATAAATTCTATAATTTATTTAATTATGGCCACATGTCACTTTTCTCATTTTAAATAAAAATTATTTATTTAAAATAGTCAAAATTTCTTATTTTGGTAGAAAATGGGCATTTATTGCCCACTGTCACAAGATTCTCCACTTTTGAATTAAAATGATTTTTAATTCAAAAGATGCCTTTTCCATTCAAAAGTCAAATGAACGTTACTAATTTGATTCTCTAACTTTTTTTAGCCATTTTTTCCATATCTCAACTTTCAATCCTATCTCTCGATTCGACTTTTAATTTTGACCATTCATTCAAAATTGCCTTTTCTTATAAAATGACAATTTTGAATTCATTTTGGCTCTCTTCAATCATTCAAGTGAATTTTTCTAGCTCTCATTTTTCTCATTTTCTTCCATACTTTGCAGTCATTTAAATAGCCATTAGCATAGTAAATCCTTCAACACTTGCATAGGTCATGTCATTTTAATAGATTTCTCATAGAATCTAAGGGCATCATTCAACTTGCAACAAGCTAGAAGGTATGATGAGGGTGATTCATGGAGTTGGAGGACTTGTGGTAACTAGTTCCTTTTGTATTCCTTTATTTCCTCCTTTGTTCTTCATCATTTCTTTGGAGTTTTGGTTTTAAATGCTTCTAACCTTTTAACCTATAAAATTTCCAAAGATACATAAGTATCCATTTTTTTTATATTGAAAGGATAGGCGGGAAGGAAATATACAATAGATAGTTTTAGCAAGGATGCTTTCATATATAAGGACTAAGATGCATGTATGAATTTTGATGGAGTTGATGAAAATATATGAATTCGTGGTTTGAAATCTTGGTATCAGTTGTTTGTTGGATTTATTTAGTTATTTGATTGTCTCCATTTTGATACTTTGTTGTTGTTTAAATTGATATAACAAGTGTATATTCAATTTATCATTACACAATTGTTGTATATGTGTGGTTTGGTTATCTGGTTCTCTCAAGTAGAGATTAAATCCTTTTAATCAATCACAACAATTGGGGAGTATTGATTGGATTAATAAGAAGAATCACATAACTAGGATTGTCATTCCATCTTAAGTAGAGTTTGTCAATCATTTATTTGCACGTTTATACAAGTTATAAATTATATCTTTGTGCTAGAAATTTTGAATTATTTCCATCAATAAAATTCACATTTCTATATCTTCATTAGACCCCATATACCCAACAAGGCACTGGTCTCAACTAGTTCATCTTTTAGATAATCTAGTTCATTTTATACATATGTTAATTGAACATATTTCTCATATAATTTTAGATAGGATTACATTTGTTCACTATAAGATTTCCATTGTGGATAGATTACTAAAAAATAATCATATCATTTAAGTCTGCTCAGTTTGTATAGGTAGACCCACCTAGGTTCAACAACACCTAAAGAGAAGAAGGCTCAAGTTATTTGGCCTTGTTTGTTACCCTAAAACGTATCAAGAGATTGGCAATCTCTTGTGTTTTCAACCAACGTTTTAGAGTGCTAACACTTGTAATAGCCTACCTCTACAAAAGAACGTGCCACATCCTATATGTTGGCCCCTAATTCCCTCGCCACATACCTCTCCATCTGGTAATGATCCCAATCCACCTGTATTCTATTGGCCCCTCGATTGTCATTGCACCAAAAGGTCGACCTGTTAATGCTCAATTCAACATCCAGAGTTAACAGATCCACAAGAGGCGGTTAGTCCATGTCATAAATCTTAATGGGAGCATTGACCATTTTCCAACAATATCCCCCTTAGTGCAATCCAATGGGATTCAAACCTGACACTTTTGGATTTGATACCAATTATTGGCCCCACAATTTTTGTTGCACCAAAAGGTCGACCTATTAATGCTCGATACAACTGCTAGAGTTAAAGGATCCATGGGAGGTGGTTAGTCCATGTCACGAATCCCAATGGGAGCATAAACATTTTCTAACATAGTCTCCCCCTCTCCTATTCCCAGGCCTCCTACACTAATCGCATGCTCTCTAGCTCTCCCTCCACCCTCTCTACTTGTTCTCATGGGTATGTACAGGATCATGATGGGCCAAAAAGTGGCAATATGATGGGTATGTGGCTGACTTTTTTTTACCCAAAATTGATGAAACAAAAAGGGTTTTTAAAAGAGATTCTCAGCTTTCTACCAATATAAATTATGTTTTACTTTGAATTTAATAAATAATTATTATTCATTTTCTATTCAAATTATGACTAAAGTCCTTATTGATAGGCTGATTGAAAAACATCTATAGCTTTCAAACAGTATCACATTTTTTTAATTCAAAACATGTGTCACATTGTATGCTTCGCATACTATAGGATTAAACAAAGAAAATTTGAATTTCATGAAGTTTTGACCAAGTTAAGGTGGTCAGACATACAAGTTTTTATATTTTTAAAAATTTGTAATAAAAAAATCATAATTAATTATTTACTTGGAAAAAAATTACAAAAAAAGATGCATCACATTAGGACATTAGTCATCTACTTATATCTAAAATCTTATAAAAAAATATTATCATTTTATTGTGGTTAGGGTGGTTAGATAGACACCTACTTCTTATTTTTTCCCTGAAATTTAAGTACTATTGCATTGAAATTTCAAATTTTCACCAAATAGATTTTTTTTTAAACAAACCTAGTAGTTTAGAAACTAAATTCAATTTTCTATAGATTCTATTCTTACATATTTTTGAAATAATATAGATAACTTATTGAAATTTTTACGTCAAGTTGCCTAACTTTGATTTTTCTAATTTTTTTGCCACTTAAGGGCCTATTTTTTCCATGATGATCCTGCGCATACCCTCATGCATCATTGCACTTGGATGCTAGTGCCTACATAATCCCATCTACTTGGTTCACTAATACCTGCACTATGTCTCACTACTTTGTCATGTCATCTAGCAACTCATGTAGCCTCTCCACCTCACTTCGTAGGCTATCTCGCTCTATCCTAAAAGCCCCATCCTCCTCCTCCTATCCCCCATGTAACCTATCTAGTTGGCTCTGCAAGCTATCCCTCTTTGTAGTTTGAGCCTATGCATTCTCTTCCACTTGACATAATTGCCTCTATAGCAAGGTTATCAGAGCCTATGCCCCTACCAACTTAGCTATTATGTCATCCTCGAGCAGTGGCTTGTATACCACCATCACCATCTCCTTGGGAACATCCTGCTCTACCTCCCCCTCTCTATCTTGGGCATCCACCTCCTCTATCTCCTCCACTTGAACTACTCATCTTCCCCATCTCACAATCCATCTCTGAACTCTCCTCATGGGAACCTCCTGCTCCTCCTCCTCTCCTCTAGCTACCTCCTCCCCCTCCCCTCACCCTTTTCCTTGGATTCCTCTCATGGTGATTGTACCCTCCTCTCTATCATTTTAACTCTCTCGGGCCTCCTCTCCTACCACCATGCCGCATATCTCTCTATCACCCTAGGATCATCCTATCCAATCCTCCATGGCCATATCATCTCTCCCAACTAATCCTATATTTGTCTCACTCTAGTAGCCAATACCTTCCACACATGTAGACTACTCTCTTAACTAATCTATCATTACCTCTCCTCAAGATTTGATATTTCCTGAGGTACCCCAAACTATCAAGTGACCCTATCCAGCTAGTACATCTCAATAATGTGTGGATCACGTTCGATTAGACAACACCACATGAAAAAATATCCTTTGTGTAGTTTTTCATTCCCTATCCAGGAATGAAAGTCAAAACACCTATACAACCTCTAGATGATCTGATCATCTATCAAGTCATCCATCACACATCTCCAAAAGGATATACTCCTCACCTTGCAATAATGCCTCATCCCCTAATACTCAAACACAATTAGTAGATTTGCATCCCTCTCTTGAGTCCCTATCACATCCAGTTGATTGATATAGTTGTCTTCCATTCCCACACCTATAGAAAGGTCACATGTGTGATGTTGCCCATCCACTTGTAACACATGTAGTACATATCTTTATATAGCTATGCTAGTATGTATAATCCACACGTATATGCCCCTCGTCTCTCCATAATGCCTCAAACAACCTCAATCAACTTGAGAATGAAATACCTCCCACTCATTTCTAGGAGGAAAATCCCATTGATCAAGTTGCATAAGTATAATGGGAAGGTCGATACCGACCCTAGTCACTCATCTATATCTAATTGCATCCCCTATAGGGGAGGTTAGTGGTCCCAAACACAACCTGCATGCTTTTCTCTAATGGATTCCTAGTAACCCCCTCTACAATCAGTCATCTAATCAATAGTCATTGTATCTACCACACACCCTCCAAGGTGCCGCTCATCTCCCCTATTGGGAGGAGGAAAGTGCATGTACTTGAGCTCCACCACTCGATCAAGGCTATCAATAGGGGCTTGTGTGCCCTAATGACTAGAAACAAAGGCATATGGATTATTCCTTCCACCTTTAGGGTCACCCAATCATTGTCAATTAGCTCTCATGTTAATGCCAAGGTCCCTGATCTCCACTCTAATGTCTACATGCTATTTATATCCTGCAATCATCCAACTAACATGTCATCCTTTTTTATATCCTTAACCATTTTCTTTCCTTTAATTTTTCTTTTTCCTCTCATTTTCACACATTCACCCTTCTATGAAGCACTTTCACCCATCCTAGTTTCATGCATTCACCCCTATGTGTAGTGTGTTCGCCCATCCTAGTTTCACACATTCTACCATGTCTAATGCATGTTTGCCACTTTTTAAAACATAGTTCATTCACCTATGAAGGCATGCACGTTCAACTATCCTCCATGGCCAAGGAACATTCACCCCTAAGCATTTGTGCATTCACCTTTGCACCAATATTGTAGCGTTTTCTCCCATGAATGGACACATTTACCCCTGTGTCAAGACACATTCACCTTTTTGGAGCTTTCCTTTCAAGGGAAAATGTGCTTTAGCCCTAGCCTCACGTGTTCACCCATCCCCTAGCATGTTCGCCCCTAAATGAACAATTCATCCACCCTTCTAGAGTTAATCCCTTTAGGGAAAACCTATTTCAACCTTGCCTCATAGTTTCACCCTTCCCTATGTGCATTTTCCCATCTAGGGAATCGCACAATCACCCATTTACACCTACCCCTAATAGGCATATATACCTTGATCCCACCCTTTCCCATCCACCCATGCGGACACACGTTCACCCCTTTACCTTTGCGCAATCGCTTGTGTTCTATAGTGGAAAATGCATTGGCCTAGATGGGAAGATCCGCCTCTACATAGACAAACCCAAATTTTCCCTAATTTCCCTTCCCATAAAAATCAATTAAAACATGTGCAAAATTAAACATACAAGTTCAATTTTTGAGGCATACCTAAAAGGGACACTTTATCATTCTGATAGTAATCTCGTACGACATCCAACTAGTGTAGGATATTACCTCTACATGTTATTTCACTCTCGGGATCACTCAATCTCTCATGTGCAGTAATGTCAAAATGAATAATTATTTTGGTTAATTACTATTTATAATTAACCTTTTTACCTGTTGAGGTGCCAAGTTGACCCACAACATGCAGGTAAGATAAAAGTAAAAGTATCTCACCTCTCCTAAAAGAGATAATCAGTAATCAAACTAATCACCTCCCAAGGTCTTTGATGTTGGTTCACAACGTTGTTGTTTCACGAAGTGGTCACTATGGCTGTAATGTTCAAAGGGCCTATTGGTTTTGAGCTTCTGGATTGTTGCAAGATCAAACATCTATCTAAACCTACTTTAACTGGGATTTTAAAGAAATAGAAAAATATAGATCAAGGTTTTTAAACTGAAAATAATATTGATTCATTCAACTAATCAGACTTGTTACCTTCCAAGGAATTCCTAAACTAGAACTGAAAAATAAATTAACCTGTAATTGATACAAAGTTTCATTCATTCACATTGAAAAATTTAAGAGTAGATTGAAAATAATCATTCAAACAAAACATAAGATAAAATTTCATTCCTTGAAAGCTTTTCAAATCAAATGATTAGCCCAAAATGAATACCATTCTACATCATGATATAAAGTAGGTTTAAATCTAGCTGCTCCTATTGTCAATGAAATAGATAAGTATCATTTACAAATCTAGCAAGATCACCAGTGTACAGAAACCCATGTCTTCAAATTATCTCCATCTATGCTAAGAAAATAAGGAAGATACGTCACCTCCTCCTCCTACTGAACTGCAAAAAAATGTCTAACTTACTTCCAAAACCCTAACTTGCTTTTTCTATATCCCATCCTCTACCTTCTTAATCTTCCAGCTTGCTAACTAATCCACTAGCTTTCTTTCTAACCCTTCTAACTTGCCTCTACTCTCCTTTTCTAACCTTTGTTAACCCTTACAAAAGAGGCGAAACGCCATATTTATAAAATGCGTCAGATGTGTCGGCCCAGTTAGGGTTTATAATAAGTCAGTCACAGAACAAGTCAGCCCTAGAAGAATTCAAAACAAATTCAAACATGCATTAAATGCAAGGGCATCGACCACATAACTAGGATCTTCCACATAACTCGGATCAAAACACGTGAAGAAGAGGCAAAGCGAAACAATGAGGAAACATGACTTTTGATGCAACTTTGCATTAACTACGTCCCCCACTTTGCCCATACCTTGTTCCATTCTAGCCTTCATCACCAAGAACATCCTTTGCAAGCTATCTGCAAGTGGCATAGGAAAAACCCTAGTTCACCATTCAATAGCATTAATATTATTCTTCAGCTACCCCATCGTATTGTCCCAGTCTCTCTTGTTGGATTGATATTCATTAATGATTGCACTATAGGACACCGTGTCATCTAGCTGGTGCCCAACTACTGTATCCCATGATAGCCTTAGTTCTTTGTAGCAGGGTGTTCATATTCGTATCAAAAACCTTGAACCAGACTGATGTCATCTTGTCCTCAGGAATCCTACTCTTTTCATCCAGCTTCATTCTTTCTTTTTGCTTCAGAGATGGATGATCCCTTTGTGCCCTTTAGCTTCTCCAGCCACCATCATCCTACTAGACCCAACCTACATTCATCAAAAACCAATGTGAGAATCCAAATGTTGACAACATTTTCATCCAAGTGTTAGCTTAAAATCATGATAAACTATTAAATTAGCCATTAAGCATCAACACTGCGAAGTTCGGGATTTTGAGCTAACCGGGGAAAACCAACCTGGGAGGAATTTTGGAAAATTCCAAACCAAGCAGATTCTCCCGATGAGGCACCAATATCAACAATAGATTATCAAAATGAACACAAGCAACATACAACAATGAAATTCATCAAGGTAAAGCAAGATATGTTTAAGCATTCATCAATTTTATCCAATTTCTTAAATTCCACAAAGCATAGCAGAGAATTCAGAAAAATCCGGTCGGACCGAAATTCCACAAAGAGCGCAAAACTTTGAACACTAGCACACTTCCAGGAAATTGAAGGAATCCAGGGAAATCCGACCAGGCAGGAAAATCCCGAGGTCGATAGAAAACCCGAAAATCGACAATCCAACACAAATTCGCTCAAATTGACCGAAGGTCAAAAATTTGAGGACCCTAGACACAAAAATCATTTAACATGAGCCTCCTACAGATCTTCTTTGAATCCTAGGCTCAATCGAAAGTAAAACAAGACAAGATGGCTATGCCCTAAGCATGAAACTCTAGATTTTAACCATGAACGCATAGGGCAAGCCATGAAATGCCCAAACACACAGGAATTGGAACTCCAAGCGAGACCATAACATTTTAAAGCACAACAAGATGAACATCTCAACTCAAGAGAACACAAATGATAAAGAAAAATGGCATAAAGCTCCAAAAATCAACCAAACTTAGAAACCCGACGGCCAGATGGAAATCCAGAAAAATACAACCCAGGCAGAATTCTACGAAGGCCATAAATCTCCGAACTGCAGTGTAAAACAGGCTGAGCTAGAATTTGAGCGCAATCCGGGAAAATCCGTACTGGGTGGACAATCCCAAACTGGCTCAAAAACCTGAACAATAACATTGAAACTAGAGTTTGAAAGAAAACTGGGAAAATCTGGATGGACCGGAAAATCCCGAACCAAGGTAAAAACTTGAACTTTGCCCAAAACATAAGTTTTCAATATGCAACTTGGGGAAAACACTTGGGTAAGCAATATAAACATATTAAGCACATGCCAAGGCAAAGAAAAACCTCAAAATCAAAGGGGGTAAAACACAAAGAGCGAAAGCAAAAGAGGGTCCCATTTTAATCAAATTTAAAATGGGGTGGTTATGCAAGGCATAACAATTAGCGACTTGGCTTGGAAAATGGTTTAACCATTTTTAGGAAACTAAGGGATTCAGTTACCCAGAACTCCTAGTTTATGGACATCACAATTCCAGTGAGGTCAGTTTCAGTAAACAAGGTTGAGCTAGAATCTGAAATGTAAATCAACACTGGCTACCCCTGAATCTATGTGTGTGCTTGATGGTGCATCACCCTTTTACAAAGTTTTCCTCATCTTTTGAACAATTATGCGCAAGATTTGAACTACATGAGTTGGTTCCCTTTAACTATTGTGCAATGATATCCTGGGCATTGCTCCAATGCCAGTCAAGCGTCCATAGCTCTGACGGAGATACCTCTAGTTTTCTCATAGCATTCCTCTACTGTAATTCAGGCATCCATAGCCCCGGTAGAGATACTGGAATCACCCATTCAGTATTTAGTTTTCTTTTCTTATATAGTTCTCTTTTCTTAGATAGTTCTCTTTTCTTAGATGGTTCTTTTTTCTTTTCTTTTTTCACTCAATTCCTTCTCAATATGTCAGATGTCCAACATCTGTACTGGGTTGAAAACTACCATGGACCTCATAATAGCATCTGGGGAATCAAATTTTTCACTCAAATATTGCAACACCATTGTCCTAAGACAAATATACCATTACAAAAGGAGATGTTTCTGATGATTTGTGACATATTCAATCGTAGTTAGTGAAGATTGCTTACTTTACACCTTGTTCTCAATGACTTTCCACATCTCTCATTGACAATGGACATAAAAAAATGAATTTAGAACAAAATCATCCAATTAGAAAACCTAAAAATATCTAAACTGACTTCTCTCCTAGTAACCAAAGTATACTTCAGATAACAACCCCCTTACTCAATTCAATAAAATGAAGGTCCCCACACAAAAAAAAAAACAAAGGGACAAAAGCAAAAAAAAAAACACAAGGGAAAGACAAAACCAAGGGAACAACAAACTATTTACATATATACAACCCAACAAAATACTAGACCTTTTACGACCCAAAATAATGTTTGAGAAACTGTCCATTGACAAGCAGTGGAACAGGTTCTCCTATTAAACTACTCAGCTGGAAAGCATTTTCTCCAAGGATTTCAACAATTTGATAGGGACCCAACCAGAGCTTATCAAACTTCTGGTGGTCACCCTTCTTTTCATTGGCTTTATCCCACAGTAAGACAAGGTCTAATATCCTGAAAGCCTTGAATTTGGTTCTTTTGTCAAACCAACGTTTGACAACAGCCTAGTGCCTAAAGAATTGTTGCAAAGCAGCATCTCTCTGCTCTTCTAATTTCATCAAGCCAGCTAACTTTACTTCAATGTTATCATCACTAGAGTAAAATTCCTGCATAAATTTTAGGACAAGTATTTGCAAGTGAATAGGGAACACAAGCTCTTGGCCATACACTAGCTTAAATGGTGAATTCTTCAACGCAGCCTTGATCCTAGTCCTATCTGCCCATAACACAAATCTTAACTGGGTGTGCCAGTCTTTAGGATTGTTCTCTAACAATTTTTTGATTACTCCTAGGAGATTCTTATTAGTTGATTCTACAACACCATTTCCTTGTGGATAATAGTTTGAAGAATACATTAAAACAATCATATGATCATAAGCCCGTGAAATGAACTCTGCAGAAGAAAAGGCAGGGCCATTGTCACATACCAGTGCAAAGGGTACTCCAAACCTGGCTGTGATGCATTCAGTGAGGAGCTTGATTATTACCTTTGTTGTGCTATTCTTGCAAGGTATAACTTCTATCCATCTCGTGCAGTAATCCGTAGCAATCAAAATGAATTTATGTCCTATAGAAGAATTTGGATTAATTACCCCAATAAAATCAAGTTCCCATTGGGAAAATGGCCTTACCTCATAAACAGGTTGCAATGGCATGGTTGGATGACGCTCTCTTGATGCAGAAGTTTGACATATATGACATGTCCTTACATGTTGGTGGGAATCCTTAAACACATGGCCAATAATAACAAGATCTAAGGATCTAATGTGCTAAAGAATCCATAGAACCATGGCTCGTGTCATGTTTCCCATGAAATTCAGCAATAACATGCTTAGCTTCTATTGCGTGCTTAGCTTCTTGTTGATCAAGGCATCGTAGATAAACCCCCTCAAAATTATTTTTGTATAACAATCCTCCTTTGAGCATATAATGGGAGCTTTTCATTCTCAATTCTCTCCTATGAGTTGTATTCATTCCCTCTGGGCACCGATTATTGAGTATAAAATAAATAATATCGACATAGCAAGAGTCATTAGAAAAGGATTGTGTTGTTTACTGCTGACAAGTAATTTTCTTACCAGCATCCACCATTGCTTTAGACAGGCCTTGACCTCAGAAAATTTTCATAGGGTGAATCTCCATATCGAACTCCTACAAAATAGCCATCCATTTCCCCCTTCATTCTCCCAACTCACTCTGGATAAGTAGAGAGCTCACAGCAGCATTAGGAACCACAACAATGATCTGACTTCGAAGGATATAATGTATGAACTTCTTGACAGATCTAACCAACACAAAAGCTTGTTTCTCAAGAGGTGGGTACTTGACTTGATCATTCTTAAATGGAGATCTCATGAAGGAAATTGGCCTTTCATCCCCCTCCTCTCTTCGTTGTGTTAGGACAGTTGCACATGAGTGTTTAGAAGCAAAAGAATAAATATAAAATGGCTTCAAGTAGTCAAGACTGGTGAGGACTAGCGCCTCCAAAATGGATTGCTTAACCTGAGAAAAAGAAACCTTTTCCTCATTACTCCATTCTATTCTAGCATCTTTCTTCATCATTTCGTTCAAAGGTTTAACAATTTCTGCAAAACCTGTGATAAACTTCCTCACAAAGTTGATCTTTCCAAAGAAAGATCTCATCTCCTTCTTACTTCCTGGCATGGTTAACTTCAAAATAGACTCAACTCGGTCTGGATCTATCGATATCCCTCTTTCTGAGATTATGTGTCCCAAAAGTTTCCCTTCAGAAACCCCAAACACACACTTTCTAGGATTCAGAGAAACACCATATTAGATACATCTTTCAAGAACTTTAGCCAAGTCTACAACATGGTTTATTCTATCTTTAGAGAATATTGTCAGGTCATCCATATAAATGATGATGCACTTACCAATCAAATCTTTGAATGCCACGCCCATTGCACGCTGAAAGGTTGCTCCAGCGTTTATCAAACCAAATGGCATCCTCCTGTAAGCAAATGTTCCCCACTTAGTAGTGAAGGTTGTCTTCATTCTGTCTTCATAATTAACGATCACTTGATTGTACCCAGAATAACCATCTAGGAATGACATCATTTGAGACCCATTGATAGTTTGCAAGACTTCATCCAGAGAAGGGAGTGGGTAGTTGTTTTTTTCCGAAGCTCTATTCAAATTCATGAAATCTACACATAGCCTAATCTCCCCATTCTTTTTACGAACTGGAACCAAGTTAGCCACCCATGTTGAATGTCGTACAGGGAAGATTATTCTTGCAGAAAGCAAATTTTGAACTTCCTTAAAGATCAGTGGTTCAATCAGGGCGTTGACAAGACGTTGTTTCTGCCGAAATGGTCTAGCTTCAGGCTTCAAAGGAATAGTATGAGTTATCACAGAAGTATCAAATATTTTTAGATCTTCATACCCCCAAGCTATTGTAGCAATATCTTTCTTCAGTGCCCTCAATATATCTTCTCTAATGGCTTTAGGGTAGGCTTTCCCTATATAAACATTCCTTTCAAGGCTAGAGTTAGCTAAGTTAATAGTTTCATATTCACCTCCCTTATCTTCAGTTAATACCTTTTCCCGAGCCCTTGGATCTAAATCAAAAATTATTTCTAAGGCAACCATTCCCTTGGGAATGCTATTACTTTTTAAATTGAGGACACCTTTTGTATCGCAGTCTTCGGGGTTCCAGTCTCCTTGATCCCTATCAGACTCATCGATGATCTGTCCTTCGAAAACATCTGAGCTGGCTAGAAAAGAAAGGATATGTTGATCATCATCAAAGACTTGAAAGTTCCTAACATTATCAGGGACATCCAGGGTGGATATCAATTCTATTGATAATCTCTTGAGGTTGGAGCCTTGCATGGGCTCCAGGGTACTTGCGGCAACAACTAATGAATCAGCTATTTGATTCTCCTCTCTAGGAATTAAACTAATCCCAAAAGCATCAAATTCTTCAATCAGGTTCCACACTCGATTTCTATAAGCTGCCAACCTTTTATTGTGACATGTGTACTGGTTGTGTACTTGCTTGATAATCACTTCTGAATCTCCTTTAACCATCAAGGTAGTAACTTTTTTTTTATGTTCAAACATCAATCCCTGAGCTAATGTTTCATATTCTGCTATATTGTTAGTGCATCCAAACTGTAACCTGTAAAAAGAAAAAAAAAATTCCCTTTTGGGCTGGTTAACTTAATTCCAGCACCACACCCTATTTTAGATTTGGATCCATCAAACGTGAGGGTCCATAGCTGATTATGAGTTGGGGTTGATCTCTTTGAGCTTGTTGTGGGTGCTTGGATAAGATGAACAACAGGTGGGGCCACTTGATCTTTTACATCAAATATTGGGAATGGGTGTTCAATAGGTTCATCAGGTGCAATATCCAATTCCCGCTCAGATATATCATGTAATCCTAGGATATCTTTCTGACAGTTATTTGTATCTTTGATTATCCCCTTGGGTTTTGGTATACTTGTGAGTGCAGGGGTATCAAACGAACCCTCGGGTTGTTCAACATAACTATGTTGGTCCGGTATTATGACTGGGGTAAGTTCAGTTTGAGGAGGGAATTCCTCTGAAGGTATATGATCCCTGGTTAATATTATTGTATTTTTGGCTTCAAATGAGAAGTGATCTGAAATGGTCTCAAGGTGACTTGGGCCAATTTCTTCAGTTTGGAAAACATGATTTAGAACACTAATGCAGGGTTGCCAAGTCAATTTTGAATGATTTTGGTAGTGCACCCTGCACCAATTTGGGAGTAGAAGACTCCAAAAATTGATATCTTCCCCTAAGACCAACTAATCATATTGTAGCTTCCTGATCAATACCTACTAGTTTACACTAATCATGGGATCAGGGAATTCTTGCATTGAAAAATCATTAGAATCAAGAACCGAAAGAGTTAGAATTTCCTCTCTTTTATAAACCCCTATCTCAGTTTCAAAATAAGCTACCTCGTTGGGACAGTCGTACTCAGTGATGATATGTTTGAGGCGAGGTTCACTCTTGATCCTAATCTATGTAGGAATTCCCCTCCATGGTAGGCACATATATGAAAAGTCCAGGGAGAGATACCCCCCTATACTCTTCATTAGATCTTTGCTCAAAAGAATACCGTAAGTCTCAGGAATGTCTGCTACCTGAATATCCATATTGGTTTGAATCCTAGGGTTAGACCCTACTTGAACATGTATATTTCTCAATTCTCCAACTACATTAGCCTCTGTTTTATCAAGCTGGATGACCTTCTTGTTTTTTTGGACAGGATTCAATCCCAATTTCTTGCATATAGAAAATGGCATAACATTGCCAGAAGCCCCTGAATCTAGCAAAAAATTGTGCAGATTCTTCCCACAGATTCTCAAACTTAAAAGAAATGGTGGGGTCCCTACCTTGTTTCTAAACAAAGTTGTGTTCATGTTCGCAGTGGGTGCCACCTTGGTTTTCCCTTTCGATTTATCAGCTTCTTCCAAAGCTTTCAACACTATATCTCATTGGAAAGGGCACCATTTTAGGATGTCAAAGTATGATAAAGAGGTTTTTTGTTTCTGCATATTAGAAACAATATCAAGTTTTGTGTTATAACTTGCATTATATTTGAAAACACCAGAAGAATTACCTTTACTAGGGAAGTCAGGCGGACCCTTCAGTGGAGGAGGGTTGTTATCAACACTCTGATTCGGAGGCACTATGTGGTTAGGTGGTGCTGATGTAGTGAACGGACCCTTATTTTGGTTTCTTAGGAAGTGTCTTCCCTTTGTCTAAAAGGCTTGGGCATCATACACATCTTCCTCCAGTTCATTCTCATTCTACATTGGGAATGAAGGTTCTTCTTCAAAGAGGTCATAAGCCATTGCTGTATCCACTGAGCCACCTCCTTTATTTGAATTCCCTTGGAACATTTTGGCATCTTCCTATGCCATCTTCACAACCTTCTCCATTTTAGGACAGTTTACCTCAGAATGAGTTGCAATATCATGTAGCCTGCACCAGTTAATCATAAAATTGAGGTCAGCCACATTTCCAGTATGTGGCCTGTCATCATTAGCTTGATAATTGTGAGAAACCCCACCATTATTTGGCCCTATGTTCTATTGTATGTTGTTATTAGGCCTCTGGTTATATCCTCTATTCTAATTTTGATAGCCTTGGTTAGGTAATTTTTGGCCTTGATAATTCCTCTAGCTGTGATTGTTGTTATGATAATTACCTTGATTATTGTTATTCTGATTAGGGTAATTACCTTGATTAGCATAATTACCTTGGTTTTGAGAGGGGTTCAATTTAAGCTAAGCCATGTCATTTGTGACTTGAGATAGATTTTTCTTTAGGGTCTCCACCTCGTTTGTGAGTTCAACTATCCTTTCACTCTCATCATTCTTAGCAACAGGTGGTTGACCGACAAGATTTGGTATTCCAGCTTGATTATGATGACCATGTGGACTGTGATGAGCCTGTGATTGTTGAGAGAAGTTAGGAGCTCCATTGGAAAAGAATGGAATAGGAGATTGAGTCTGCAACTCAGACATAGGTCCATAATGGGAAGGAGGCATCCCTGGGATAGTATTGAATAAAGGGGTTAGATTAGGCATTTGATACCCCATAGAAGGAAAACCACCTCCCAAGTTCCCTTGTTGAGAGCTAGTTTTCTATTGCAGCTTGATGGCTAGATGATAAAATTTAGACATAGAATCAATATCTACCAGTTGATAAGTCCTTATAGGAACAAGCCAAGCAAAGGGTCTATAACTCTAAAATATGCCTGAATAGCACTATTCTCAGCAACTAGATAGGGGTCTTGCAATCTCCTATACATTCATTGAAACCTTGTATTAAACAAGGGCAATGATTCACATGGCTCCTTCCTAATGGCAGCAAATTGATGGAACAAAATGGTTGGATCCACATAAACTCTGAACTAATTGATGAAAGCATTCTCTAGATCTATCCAGCTTAGAATAGAACCTTGTGGAATGTTTAGGTACCAGTTGTACGCCATATCCCCTAAGGAATAAGGGAACAACCTACAAACAATGTCATGGTGAGCTATCTGGGCTCTAGTACAAGCATCCTTAAAAGCTTGTATGTACTCCTCAGCACTACTTGATTCACCATGAATGTATTTGTTATAGAATCTCTCAGGATTTTTAGGCATATCATGAAAGCCTCCAGGAATAGTCCCCAATGGAGAGGGATTATTCACAAAAAATGCCATTGGTGGCAGTGGTGGAGGTTGAGCCAGTTGTTGGATGGGCTGAACTAGTTGTAATGGAAATTGAGGTGGATTTGGTGGTGGATTCACGAGTATCAACTGGGGTATTGGTGAAAAGCCTGGTGGAGTGAGTGGAGCTGAGAAGGGTGGTAGAATGGTTGCCCTATGAATCTTGTGTCTTGTTGGGGTCTTGAGTTCTATCAAAGGTGGTGGGTTTTCAATTGATCGAAGAACTCTATGGGACCTCTTTGGTGAGAAAGACCCAATGTTATCCAGTTTTCTCTTCTGGCCCTCCTTCTAGCTCCAGTTCCTATTGAGGTGCCAAGTTGACCCACATAATGCAGGTAAGATACAAATAAAATTATCTCACCTCTCCTAAAAGAGACAATCAATAATCAAACTAATCACCTCCTAAGGTCTTTGATGTCAGTTCACAACGTTGTTGTTTCACGAAGTGGTCAATAGGTTGTAATGTTCAAGGGGCATGTTGGTTTTGAGCTTCTGGATTGTTGCAAGATCAAACATCTATCTAAACCTACTTTAACCAGGATTTTAAAGAAATAGAAAAAGATAGATCAAGGTTTTTAAACTAAAAATAATGTTGATTCATTCAACTAATCAGACTTGTTACCTTCCAAGGAATTCCTAAACTAGAACTGCAAAATAAATTAACCTATAATTGATACAAAGTTTCATTCATTCACAGTGCAAACTTTAACAGTAGATTGAAAATCATCATTCAAACACAACATAAGATAAAATTTCATTCCTTGAAAGCTTTTCAAATCAAATGATTAACTCAAAATGAATACCATTCTAGAACATAATATAAAGTAGGTTTAAATCTAGCTGCTCCTACTGTCAATGAAACAGATAAGCAGCATTTACAAATCTGGCAAGATCACCAATGTACAGAAACCCATGTCTTCAAATTATCTCCATCTATGCTAAGAAAATCAAGAAGATACGTCACCTCCTCCTCCTATTGAACTGCAAAAAAATGTCTAACTTACTTCCAAAACCCTAACTTTCTTTTTCTATATCCCATCCTCTACCTTCTGAATCTTCTAGCTTGCTAACTAATCCGCTAGCTTTCTTTCTAACTCTTTTCTAGCCCTTCTAACCTGCCTCTACTCTCCTTTTCTAACCTTTGTTAACCCTTACAAAAGAGGCGAAACATCATATTTATAAAATGCGTCAGATGTGTCAACCCAATTAGCGTTTACAATAAGTCAGTCACATAACAAGTCAACCCTAGAAGAATTCAAAACAAAGTCAAACGTGCATTAAATACAAGGGCACCGACCAGATCAGCCCAGGATCTGCCACATAACTCGGATCAAAATGCGTGAAGAAGAGGCAAAGCGAAACAATGAGGAAGCACAACTTTCAATGCAACTTTGCATTAACTGTGTCCCCCACTTTGCCCATACCTTGTTCCATTCTAGCCTTCATCACTAAGAACATCCTCTGCAATCTATCCGCAAGTGGCATAGGCGAAACCCTAGTGCACCATTCAATAGCATTAATATTATTTTTTAGCTGCCCCATCGTATTGTCCCAGTCTCTCTTGTCGGATTGATATTCATTAATGATTGCATTGTAGGTCACTACGTCATCTAGTTGGTGCCCAGCTACTATATCCCATGATAGCCTTAGTTCTTTGTAGTAGGGTGTTCATATTCGTATCTAAAACCTTGAACTAGACTGATGTCATCTTGTCCTTTGGAATCCTACTCTTTTCATCCAGCTTCATTCTTTCTTTCTACTTTAGAGATGGATGATCCCTTTGTGCCCTTTAGCTTCTCTAGCCACCATCGTCCTGCTAGACCCAACCTACATTCATCAAACACCAATGTGAGAATCCAAATGTTGACAACATTTTCATCCAAGTGCTAGCTTAAAATCATGATAAACTATTAAATTAGCCATTAAGCATCAACACTACGAAGTTTGGGATTTTGAGCTAACCGGGGAAAACCAGCCTGGGAGGAATTTTGAAAAATTCTAAACCAGGCAGATTCTCTTGATGAGGCACCAATATCAACAATAGATTATCAAAATGAACACAAGCAGCATACAACAGTGAAATTCATCAAGCTAAAGAAAGATATGTTTAAGCATTCATCATTAGATTCATCAATTTTATCCAATTTCTTAAATTCCACAAAGCATAGCAGATAATTTAGAAAAATTCAGCTGAACCAGAATTCTGTGAAGAGGGAAAAACTTTGAACACTATCACACTTTTGGGAAACTGAAGGAATCTGAGAAAATCCGACCAGGCAGGAAAATCCCGAGGTCGACAGAAAACTCAGAAATTGACAATCCAACACGAATTCGCTCAAATTGACCGAAGGTCACAAATTTGAGGACCTTGGGCATGGAAATCATTTAACATCAGCCTCCTATAGATCTTCTTCAAATCCTAGGCTCAATCGAAAGAAAAACAAGATGAGATGGCGACGCCCTAGGCATGAAACCTTAGATTTTAACCATGAACGCATAGGGCAAGCCATGAAATGCCCAAACACATAGGAATACTCCAAGCAAGACCATAACATTTTAAGGCACAACAAGATGAACATCTCAACTCAGGAGAACGTAAATGATAAAGCAAAATGGCATAAAGCTCCAAAAATTGACCAAACTCGGAAACCCGACGGCCAGACGAAAATCCAGAAAAATCCGACCTAGGCGGAATTCCGCGAAGCCCAGAAATCTCTAAACTGTAGTGTAAAATAGGTTGAGCTAGACTTCGAGTGCAATCCGAGAAAATCCATACGGGGCGGACAATCTTGTATTGGCTCAAAAATCCAAACAACAACATTGAAACCGGAGTTTGAAAGAAAACTGGGAAAATCTGGATGGACCAGAAAATCCCGAACTAGGGTAAAAACCCGAACTTCACCCAAAACATAAGATTTTCAATATGCAACTTGGGGAAAAAACTTGGGCAAGCAAGATAAACATATTAAGCACATGCCAAGGCAAAGAAAAACCTCAAAATCGAAGGGAGCAAAACACAAAGAGCAAAAGAAAAAGAGGGTCCCATTTTAATCAAATTTAAAATGGGGTGGTTATGCAAGGCATAACATTACCCCCCTCCATTTTATACCTAATTTCTTCTTTTTGCCTCCATTTGCACCCCGTTTATCCATTTTCCTCTGTTCAAAAGCCATTTTTCACTATGGTCCTTGTGATGCCCTCCTATTTTCTCTATCAAGTTGCTACTTGGGGACCCCTTTTTCCCCGTCTTCTCTCTCGATGGGGCGTAATCCTCCATTTTTCTTCCTATCAATTTTCCTTCCATGTTAGGGAATCTATTAATCATTTTTCTTCTATTGAGTTTCCTATATTTTATTTTAATAATATACCAAAGAGGGGAAAAATGTAGACATCTAAATTTGACCATTCCCATGTGGTCAAATTTATCCCATGTTTCATCTATTTTGCATTCACACCTATTAATTAAAAAATGTTATTATTTGGTTAATATTTATCCTATTTCTAATGTCCCCTAAAGTGTTAATTGTTAATTAAATACTTTACCACCCTTCTTCTCTAAATTAAATAAATATACCAATTTATTTAATTTATCCATTAGCCCATGTGAATTAAAATTAATTTTTAATTCATTCTCTTTCTCTCTCCTCTTGTCACATCCTCCATAATTTTCCTCTAATCCTGATTAACTTGCCTAATCCTATCATTAGGATGTTAACACCACTAATCATGATTAGTTTCACATCCTCTATAATTTACAAGTTGCTCGTAATCACCCCATTAGCCTAATTAATCATTTACACAACTATAATCTTTGATTAATATATCCTAATCTAGGTCTAATTCTAATTATGGCATCTACCTAGGCCAACCCCCTCATAAAGACTTTCTCCATTTGGAGAAGTCACATCCTTTTCCTAAGGAATTTTTAATTCCCTTTTGTCCTCCCCCATGTGCTTAGGTGGAATTTTTAATTCCATTTTATTCTCCCAAAATCCTTGGAGGAATTAAAAGACATTTTTTAATTCCTCCTTCAAATACCATGAACCTTACAAGGGGAATATTTAATTATGTTAGTTCTTCCAAAGACCTCCAAATTCTATGGAGATTTTTCATGATATTTAAATTCATCACTTGTCACATCTTCCCCATGATTTGGGGAGGATAAGACAAGTCTTTCCTTTTGTCCTTCCCTCCACATGACTGCCACTTCACCTCCACCTCATCATTCCCCATCTCCCTAGGATGACACATGTAATCCTATCAAGTCATCTCAACCCTTAGATTCAATCCCTATATTGAATTGTAGCCATCCATTTTCCCTTCCCCTTCTAATGACTATCAAATGAAAGTCATTTTTCACATTCAACACTTATGCATTAAAGCTTTGAGCACACACACTTTCCTTAACCTCCATTGTTGCAGCCATTTACCCTCACATTTTTCATCCACACCCACCATTTTCACCTCCATTGCATCCAAAATCATGTTCATCTAGGTGTCATGCTATCAAATTGATCAAAGGAGCACACAAATCAAGCAAATCAAGGGTCAACAAAGTTATCAAGCTAGATAAGGTATACTTCATTGTTATTTCACATTTTCTTGTTAAGTTTTATCTCTTACCCAATCTTGAGTTTTCATTTATGTTTCTTTTCATTTTCATTAGTTTTTTTATTTGCAATTAGAGTAGAAAAAATTTCCTTCACACATCTACAACCAACTTCATCATATATATTGACATCTTCATCTTATAGTCTTCTCCTAAGACTTGACATAGGGAGAAATATGTGTTGATGAAGTAGTCTTTGAAAATATCAAAGTCAAAAGGTTCTACTTCATCCTTTACAAACCTAACAACCTTCTAATAGAATCCACTTCTCCTATACCATGGGAGTGATAACATTCTAAAGCTATGTTTATCCTTCTCCCATTCCCTTCTAAGAGAACCAAAATTGATGCTCGCACTTGTAGAGACATTCAAGTTGAAAGTCTTGACAATAGTTTGTCTTGAAATCTCTAACAAGAGAGCCCATTTTTGACTCCTTATCACCCTGTTTTTCTCATCATACCCTAGTGTTAGGGCCTTGATCAAATCCATGTTTACAAAGACATTGGCTATAAATAATTTCCCCAAATCTTGGGTCTATAAATTGGATACAAACCTGTTGAATTTGCTTCTCTTGTAAGCATATTTAAATAGTGTCCAACCATATGTTGGGGAATGATTGTATCTTTGATGTATGAAGCATGATCAATTAGCCTATCAGTCAAAAATATCATACCTTGGGCATGTTTTTCCCTCTTTATTGATCTTGACAATTTCTCCATCAAATCATCTTCCATGAACCTTTTGGTACCTTTTGAATTGATACTAGACTCACTCATTTTTAGGGTTTTGAATTACCACAATTCCTATATTTTTTACATTATTCTTTCAAAAACTCAAATAAAATACCCTAAAAACCATTCCTTTTAATAACCCTTTGATAATTTTACAAATAATTTTAAGATAGCAAGTGATGTGATAAGTTACCTATGAAATTACTTGAAACCCTAGTTCTTCTTCTTGTAAATTTATTCTTTTGGGAGCTCTGATCTTTAGAAATATTGAATTCACCTTCAATTATGATGGGAAATAAATAAATCTATGTTTTATTGATCTCCTATGGTAGTAGTTGAGCCTTAATTACTGAGTGATGGTTCATGGCTATGAAAGTGATCATCTATTAGCTATTTGTTCTAATTCAAATTTTGGTCATTGATTTGGGTTCTTTTGAGTGAGATCAACTATTAACACATAACTTCAATATATCACATTTCCCTTTTGAATTACCTTTCATGAAATCACACTGTGAAGTACTTTTGCATTTAAACCTGGAACTAAGACACATCCCATTCATACCTTTCCTTTCTAAGCACATTTTAGCCTTGCATTGAATCTACAAAATTGCATTTTGAAGAAGCTACATACTAAAATCTAGGACATGCACATGTTTTCATGTCTTTGACTATTATTGACTGCAATTTTCTTATGCGCTGATGGCATAAAAATGTGCTCCACAAGAACCATGTATTACAATGAAAAATCACCATCTATCTACTAATGACATCACTTTACTACCATCTTTTAGATATACATTGTTGGGAGAAAAATGCATAGTAAAGGACTTGAGTGTGCAATCATGAATGAGCATGTGTCTATATTTTTCTTAACACCACTCGACGCATTTCCTTTATATGTAGGGGACACAAAATTATGTTACGAAGATGTCTTACATTGAAATGAGAGATTGATACCTATTTATTTCTTATTTATTCCCTCCCACCACCTTTTCACTATCCACTCCCTCTAAACAATTCACTATGAAGAGGGAATGCACTAAAACAATATCATGACAAATGTCAACCCTCAATGGATTCCCTGAAGCATGTTCTTGTTTTGTGCCAAGGAACCAAAAATGTGATGCATCAGGAGCATGCATTGCAATAGTCTTGTAACAGTTGTCTTCACTATCATAAGGAAAACCTAGCGTATTTTGTCTTTGCACTTTATGAATAGGAATGCACTATGTAGGGGAAGTGCATTGTAATTTTATCTTGACACATGTTCTTATCTAGTGATCCTTGTCTAGCGCAAGTTCTCATTGCACTCAACTCAAATAAACACACTTTGAAGGAACTTATAAATTCAATCACGAGCCACCACCTATCTTATCTTTGTTCATCCTAGCTTGGTGCACTTTCTCAATGCACTCCTCTTTGAAAATTTTCTCTAAAGGAAGAGTGTGCTAAAATAAGATGATGCCACATGCCTAACATTTACAAGCAAAGTCTGAAACATTCCTGCCATGTGCTAGAGGGAAGGGGATGCACTATAAAGAAGGTGTGCATTACACTAAAGGATTGACACATGTCCTAAGCAAAGCCAAGTTAATAGTGCTTAATTTAAAAATTTAAGCACATGGATAAATGATTATTTTCAAGTGGTGTGCTTAGGAAAAGAGGGGGTTAGAAACCATACAAGGACTTAGACTTGAAAATTAAATAATTTGGAATACAATATTTATATGATTCATAGGTTTGATCAGTATGTTTAGTAGAGAGGGTTAGTTAAGACATGGTTCAAAGATCCATAAGTTATCACTTGAACAATAGGCAACTAAGGTAGGAAATCAACACAAGATTATAAGAAAAGTATAAGGTATTTAGACATATTCTAGGGTTTTTTAGGGTTTTAGACTACAACCTAGCAAGGGTGAAAGGAAACTATCAGAGCCATTTTAACATGATGCAAATTTTAAATTTCTTTGATTGGATATATTGATGGGAATCACAAGGGAACTGACACAAGTTGAAAATAGTGTCACTAGTGGCTCTAGTTGGGGATGCATGCTTTAGTGAAGAATGGTGAGATTTCAAATCTTTGGGAGTGTAGACCATGTTCCAAATATACAAGGCCCAGAATATTCCCAAATGAAACATAGAGTCAAAGCTTACCCCTATCAAACACCAACCTATTAAAGGATTTGATCTCCATCAACCCATGTTTATTTCTATCACACCATAGCAGCAAGAGAAACATCATTCCTTCAAGTTCAAATATATGATTACCTTTGAGAAAGTGAATACTTGCTCCATGTTTGATCTTGTTGTTGCATGGTACCCATATAACATAGGTCACCTTACTACTATTGATTATGCTCTCTATTTTTGCAGTAGGTGGTGGTAGAACCTGGAAATTTTGATCAACACAATATAAAACCATAGTACCTTCAAACTTGTTGACCATCTCAGGTGAATTAAGGGAAAAAGAGAATGCCTTCAATCCACATGGAAAAGAAAACTATGCCACTTCATCATGTTGACTTACAGAGGAAAAATCATCTTCCAATAGGTCAAACTAAAAAATTTGATGCTCAGGCATATAAGATACATGAGCAACTTAAAAATCATCAACTTGGAGAAATTTTTATTTCTCATCATCACTGCAAGCTACATACTGGATCCAAGGGAAATGTTTAAACTTAGGGAAACTAAAATCCAGACTATGAGAAGCTACATCTTCATCAAAAAGGGATGTGTCGTATTTTAATTCACTCAAAATAGGTACCATAGATGACCAACATACCTTAGAGTCATCTATGATAATGCAAATTTCATTAGCACATCCATTCATACCATGAGACATTTTATGTGGAGGGATGCACTCTTTAGATTGTCTATCTATTTCAATTTCTTGTCAATCTATTGAGATAGATGTTGCCCACAAATTAGATCTATGAAAGACATCTATCAAGCTTGGCTCAATAGCATTACCCACCCATGACTCATTTGAAGTACACTACTTATGAGGAAGAATATAAGTTGCACATTCAGAAAAATGGTTCTCATATGCATCCATGCGATTAACACAATCACACTCCTCAAGTGTAAACTCATCATAAAAATATCATCAATTCTACCAACATTTATCTTTACATTTTCATCTTCATGTGCAGCTATGTATCTATGTTATCCTCATACAGACATTCAATGACAACCTCAAAACCAAAAGAAGGGACAAAAGAAGATAATAAATAATTCATCCAATGAATATCTTACATGCATATCTTATTCTCTATCCACATTATTGCAGCAATCATTGTAAATCCTCATGGATAACTGCTCTAGGTGAAGGAAATTGCACTCTATCACTTTCATCTGATATAGAGAGTTGGCTCTCTATTTTTCTAATTTCAAAATCAATAGAAGGCATGATTTTAAATATTTGTTTCATCACATCATCCCTCACATCTTGGTTGCTATGACTACAACCTTCAGCTACACATACTTCCTTTGTGGACTGCTCAAAAGAATAATCCTCAACTCCACAGGATGCTTAATTTCCCTTCTGTACCATCCAAACTTATATTAGAAAGCCTAGAAAAAGTACCATCACAAAAATTATTTAGAAAACTATTTCCATACTTCCCTATCATCTCATCAGCAATTGCAAGCCACTGATATAAATTCAATACTAGAAGGTTGTATATCTTGTGGCATAGTACTCATGCCCGACTCAAGTCTTTCATAAAAGAACTAAATACATCATGATTCATTGGGCCTATCTAATTCTAGTATAGAAAAATATATATTTCATGAATCTATCATGAAAATCATATGAGGATTCACCCTCATATTATCTTATATCATAAACTACATCTATGGGTGATATATGTTCAACCACATGTTCACATTCCTCTTCAAAATATTCTTGAATGTGAAGAAGCTAACTATCAAATCAGCATTTATTATTCACTTCACCAAACTTATTCATGAATAGTATCTCAAGATCTTTCCATCAACAAATACAATGCATAGGTAGATTAAAAAACCAATCCCTAGCAACATTTTCTAAAGTTCTTACAAAAACATTCATGACAATATCTTCCTCTACTATTTGACAATCCACCATCAAAGTGGTGAATAGATACAAATGTTTTGATGTTGATTCTTCATAACCTCCTCTAAAATTAAGAAGGTATTCATTTATATTTCTTGGGATAGAGTGTGAATAACCTTGGATTTTGTTGAAATTTAAACAATTATATCTTTCTACAAATAATTTTTTTCTCTAAGGATATAACTATGGTTCAATCATGGTACTATAGCTTGTAGAGGGGGAATAAAAATGTTTATACATATTTGTAACTAAATACTTATACCCCTACAACTATCTTCTTTTGAATATCTGACTTTCTTAATTCCCTTTTTCCTAGTGCCATAAAGCACTAAATAAGGGACAATATTTTTTAGGACCTCTTATAATTGACCTTCATATAAAATACAACAATAGATAAATACCTAGAGAATGTTGCAAACCAAAAAATATTCTAATGATGTAAAATTATTGTACTCACCACCTCTTCAAAGAGTATAAAATATTTAAGCAACAAGAAGCTTCTTCAAAGATCAAATATATTTTTGAGTTATCTCGACTAACAGAGCACCGGACTTTCATGAAAACTCCATAAATGTTGCAACAAGTTCCTTCTCCAAGTATGAAGGTTTTAAAATCATTTAACTCTTCCAAATAGATAAAAATTGAGCATTCCCTAGCAAAGTCACCAATTTGTTGGTGGCTTAGATGGGGTAATTCAACTCTTATAATAACAAACTTAACTAGATATTTTGTTTTGTCCCCAATAGAGTTTCCAATCTATTAGTGGCTTGAGTGGGGTAGTTCAACTCTTATAATAATAGACTTAATCATAGATTATTTGTTGTACACAACAATGATGCCAATCTGTTGGTGTTTCCAACTAATTGTCTAGGTTTTTCTAAAGGTTAGTTAAATCTTATGATAAAATAACCAACGTTAGTGGCCAAGGAATAGTCGATAAATTTTATGCTTTTATCCTCTACACTTTAGGCTCTATCATGCAGGAGCATCCCTAGTTTCAAATCAATCATGTATCAACCAAAAACATTTATTTTCTTGCATTTCATTCAGTAGGAGTTTCAAGATTTCTTTTCGCATTTCACCACATTATTGTTTCTTAGCTCACAAATCAGGATATGTCATCTACATGAGGTCATCTATGCCATATCCAGATTTTAGATCATTTTCATTTGTCTACTGAAAGTTATCGCTCTAAGAATTTCACTATAATTCACAATCAAAGTATTTGAGGATGACTTAGTCTAGATTTCTTAGTGTGGACCTATTCTAGAATGTGTGGAGATTAATGGGACATCATACAAGAATTTTGGGTCCAATAGGATCTATCTTGGACATTCACAATTAATTTCATGTTGCAAAGGATTATCTTTCATGTTTTAAGGTTGACCTTCATGTGTGATTATTCACCAAGTTTGTAAACCCTTGTGGCTCATGTGGACCTTTGTTGTAGCTTGAGAAGCATATTTATAATCATTTGTAACTCATAAGAAGTCAATAGTTTTATAAATATTTTTTAGCATCCAATATTTTTACACTTCCCCTCAAGGGACTATAATAATGCCTTTGGCTAGTTGTAATGTCGAATGCCCTTATAACAGGCCTATGAGCCCTATTTATTCATCCATGAGTTATATTTGCATGTAAGATTGTTAATTCAATAAAGATTCATATTTACATATCACTTTCTAGTGTTATTTCCGCTATGTTGACTCTAAGATGCACATTTTGGACTATTCTTTCTAAACCCTCCATTTGTGACTGCACCAAGTGGTATCAAAGCAAGTTTGTGATTCCTGAAGGCATTCCTTGTGGTGAATAGATCACTGACTTGAGGGAGACTGCATGTTTCTTCAATCAATCACCAATTGTGAGGTAGTTGAAACCCTTGTAGCCAAATTGCTAAATTGAGGTAGTTACACCAAATCCAAGGGGAGATATTCCACTAAGGAGAGCACCTGTTATGGTGAATGGTTCTATAAGAATGGATGAGATGTTAGAATTGATGCATTAAATGCAAGTCTGATTAGATGTTGTAGAAGAAGACCAAAGGCAAGGCCTAAACCCAAGACATGAAGATGAACATGATGATGAAGCAGATTGTGTTGTAAATCAATTTGCAAAATCCCTAGGTGAAGAAGAAGAAGAATCAAATCAGGTAAAAATATTCAAATCTATTTCAAATATTAGGAAAAGAACTAGAGTTGAAATTAAAAATTACTCAAGAAATTTAAACCTTGAGGAACTGATTGATTGGATCAATGAAATGGAGGAATACTTTGAATATAAATAAATTGAAGATCTAGAAATAGTGATATTTGTGAAAACAAAATTGAAAGGTCATGTTGCATTATGGTGGAAAGAAGTTCCATTGGATAGAAATAAAAGTAGAAAGGATAAAATAATCAAATGGGATAGAATGGTGACAATGTTGAAGAATCAATTCATACCTACTAATTATGAAATAGAAATATTGAAAAGATTGCAAAACCTGAGGAAAAAGGAGAGATCTATAAAGGAGTATATTAAAGAATTATACAAGATGATCATTAGGACTAGACATAGTGAAGCAAAAAAAGGAAAGGTGTTGAGATACATCAATGGACCGAGAACCAACATCCTAGAAGAATTGAGCTTGGTAAATATGACTATAGTTGAAGAAGCATATCAATTTGCATTAAAAATGGAAGAGAAGCTTAGCAAGAAGTTTGAATAGAGACAAAGAAATGTAAGAGGAAGATTCTAGAAGATTGGATCACAATTCAAAGAAAGAATGCCTTATGTAGATCAAACCAAAGATGGAAAGACTTACTAGAGTGAATAAAAGGATCATAATTCATACCACAAAGGAAAAGAAGATAGAAATTTCTAATGCGGTGAAAAACAAGGTCATAAGTCTTATCGAAACAATGGATACTAGAGAGATGAAGAAAGATATGAGAGAAGACCATTCAGAGGAACCTATTTCAAGTGTGGAGGTGAAGGACATAGAGCATTTGAGTGTCATCAAGAAAGTACCAAAAATAATACCAAGCATACCAAAAAACAACATATGTAGATGAAGAACATATTGAATCCCCTAATTCAACTAGGAACCCTGAGAAAGGAGAATAATTAGTGATGAGGAGTTTGATACATGAAGAAGTGACTGAGGAACCACTACAAACAGTCTATTTAGAACCATATCTAAGTCTAGAGGAAGTCTATGTAAAGTTATGATTGATAGTGGTAGCACTGATAATCTAGTTTTGGAAGATATGGTAACCAATTTGAATTTGGAGAGATTGAAACTTCCAAACCCCTATAGGATAGCATGAATTCAAGATGAGCATAAAATATTGGTAAATGAGTAATGTTTGATAAAATTTCATATTGGATCATATAAGGATGAAGTATTTTGTGATATTATTCCTATGGATGCTTGTCATTTACTATTATGAGACCATGGCAATATGATAAGAAAGAAATTCATGATGGAAGAAGGAATAATTATACTGTAACTTCAAATGGCAAGAGAATCAAGTTGATACCTTTAAAGGAAGAGGAGAAGACTAAAGCTTGTGGCACTACCTGACTAGGTTTGGTAGATGGAAGGAAATTTATGGATGGATTGAGGTATTAAAACATGTGTTTTGCATTGATTCCAAAAAAGGTGGTAGTCCAAAGACAACAGAACAAGTTGATCCACCGTAAACAAAATGTAGTAGAATAGTTGACAAAATATGAAGAAATCATATTAGAGAATGTACCAGATGGACTTCCACCAGTCCAAAGTATTATTCATCACTGTGCAAGAGGGAAATCAAGAAGCATAGAAAGTAGCATAAATGCATTGAACTAATCTTAATTCAAAACAAGATTATGAATTCTTAAACTCATTACTCACAAAATGAACAATATAAAAGAAAATGAAAAACAAATAAATGAATTCAAACAACCATATTGTTACCCATATCGTGTTGAAGTGTATTCGCAAGGATGTTGGATCATTGTATCAATGTGAATCCTCCATTTATGTGTTACAAAAGCTCCAATGTGGTGTGTTGGTGATCGAATATGTTTGTAAAATCTCTCAAGAAATTAGTGATTGATTTAGCATTTCTTTGTTGCACAAAAGATGTCAATTCTCCCATCATTTTTGAGGATGAAGAGGATTGTTATATAGATTTTATTTTTTGAGATGAACATGCAAGATTAAATAATGTTGAATCAAGATCAATGGTTGAAAGTTGTTGAGAAGAATTAGATTTCTCAGACAACTTCTATGATCAAATCAATTAGGGATGTTAATTGATCAATTAGAGGAAATAGATTGCCTAATCAGTGGAATTGAGGAAATCATGTTGAGATTTCAGTGGGATTGAAGAATACATGGATTAGTTTGGACATGGATGAATTAGTTAGGAAATAGATGAATGAGTTAGCCAATTAGAGTGAGCAATTGGTGGATCGTAATTTTCTCAATCATAAAAGTGGGTGAGGGTAATTATTAATTAAGATTTTTGAGTTGAACGTGCAAGTCATGTTTGACTTTTACAAAAAAAGTTATATTCGTTTTGTTGAAATATTTAAATGATGTTTGAATAATTAAATTAATTATTCAAGTTTAGGGGAAACTAATTGAATTAAACTATTAAGTATTAATAATTTAATTGATTTAGGGGAATAGGGTAAATTAGCGGCATAATTAAATAATTGATGTTATTCAATTAATCGGGAGGAATAAAGCTAAATAAATCATAAGATAGGTGAATTAATTAAATAATTCAAATATTTTTTAACTACTAGAATAATTTAGGGTTTTGATGTAATTGATGTAAAATGAATGATATTAGATGATAATGATTCTAATGATGAGAAAATGTCATTCAGGTTGTGCGATATATGTTAAATCATTTTTACATGTCTACATTTTCTCCCTCTTTGAGAAAAAGTACTAGTTGCTTTGTTTCAAAGAATTTGATGTTTAAGATCAAGATTTGAAAAGTTTTATATGCCCCACCATGCCCTGATGGTTAGTGGAAAGATAGTAAGACATTGGTTTTCCCCCTCGAGAGGTTGGCCAGAAAAATCATTTTTTGGGTCGGGCTCATGACAAGGTTTCATTTTAGTTTAGATGCATAGAGGACAAAAAATTATGTTTATAGGACCCTTGTTTACAGTTCAAATGTTCTTGGGAGCTCCTAAATTCAACCTAGCAAGGTTTCCTAGGTTAAAAGTTAGGGTTTGGGGGGTTAAAATAGGTAATTAGGATTTAATTTACCTCATTCGCATTCTTGGTACTTAGTAATTTATTATCTCTGGATTCCTTGATTTTGCATTTTTCGAGTCATGATGTCGAGGATTGCAAGAGCCCCACATTGTGCAGAGATGGTTCGTGAGTTTGGGAGGCCCACTAGCATTGGTGTGACAGTATGTACCCTCTTCTTTCTTGTTTTCTTCTTTCCATTTTTTTTATTCATAAGACAAGGATTATATTAGATATCAAAAATGAGTACAATTGATCGGCACAGCAAGGAAAATGTTCAGATGGCAACCCAAACCCTAAAATAACCCTCAAAACTGCAGAGCCAAGCTGCCAAGACAAACTACCAATTCCAACCATATCCGCAACCAACAAAGGGAACCAAAAATGAACTAAAAACTGCTAAACTATTTACAAACATGGACTTTTAAACCTAACTAGACATACCTTCATGCATCCCACCACACCCGAACCACAAAACCTCACTAAAATCCATTCAATTTAGCAAATTGATAAATTCCATCATCCAATCTAGACCTTCCATTGTCTCTAGCCTGAGAATCTTCTTCAGGAAGCTAACCTTGTATGCCACAATGTGGTGATGATGAACCAGATCCATGCCCTTAAGCTCCAACAATAAAGGGTATACATGGATGACTTCTCCCGCCACCTTTACCAAAGGAAAATCACAAGCCTGCGATGCACCCCACCCCAACAATGCAGATTTTAGTACCTCATCCAAACCACCCAAAATCTCGCTCTTGAACAACTTGTAGATGATAACCTTTTCTTCTCCCTTTAGAGTCCTCACATCCAAAAGTGATGCAAGAATATGGGAAGCAATGTGGATGTTCACCCTTAAGCACTCACAATTCTATAGAAATTCTTTACCTAATACCATTTTAACCACCACCACCACATGAGGGTCGATCCTTAGAAGAATATGCTTCTACTGTTGGTCAGTGATGTGTTTAAAATCTATTTGTCACCCCTTACAGTCAAGCTGAATTGGAGTGTCCTGCCCAATGCTAACCACATCCTCCACTGAAACCTCCACAACAAATTTGGAGTGTTCTACCATAATTGTTATGTAGAGAAAACTAGAAGAAAACAAAGGCATATGTGCAGGATCATCATGGAAAAAATAGGCCCCTAAGTGGCAAAAAATTCAAAAAAATTAGAGTTAGGAAACTTGACGTAAAAAATTGAATAAGTTATCTATATTATTTCAAAAATATGTAAGAATAGAATATGTAGCAAATTGAATGTAGTTTCTAAACTACTAGGTTTGTTTAAAAAAAAATCTATTTGGTGAAAATTTAAAATTTCAATGTAGTGGTACTTAAATTTCAGGGAAAAATAAGTAGGTGTTTGTTTGACCACCCCAACCACAATAAAATGATAATATTTTTTTATAATAATTTAGATATAAGTAGAGGACTCATGCCCCGATGTGATGCATATTTTTTTGTAATTTTTTTCCAAGTAAATAATTAATTATGAATTTTTTATTACAAATTTTTAAAAAATATAAAAACTTGTGTGTCTAACCACCTTAACTTGGTCAAAACTTCATGAAATTCAATTTTTCTTTTTTTTAATCCATAATATGTGAAGCATAGAATGTGACACATGTTTTGGATTCAGAAAATGTGATACTGTTTGAAAGATATAGATGTTTTTCAATCAGGCTATCAATCAAGACTTTAGTCGTAATTTGAATAGAAAATGAATAATAATTACTTATTAAATTCAAAGTAAATCATAATTTATAACGGTGGAAAGTTGAGAATCTACTTTAAAAACCCTTTTCATTTCATCAATTTTGGGTAAAAAAATAGTCATCAACCACATACCCATTATATTGCTACTTTTTGGCCCATCATGATCCTACACATACCCAAAGAAGATGATGGGAAAAATGAAAGCTTGGCCTTCTGGTTTAAAGAAGAAGGTGGCTCTCAAGTTTATTAATTTTTATATCGACCAATGTGCTTGGTTAGATTGCCTGCTCATCATCCATCTGTCCCATGACTGACTACCTAACCACTGTTCGATGCCAATTGGGGTTACGACCATGATAATCCCAGATCTTCGGGTGATGTATCATGGTGGCTAGGCCCACCAACCCAAGGCACGCCAAAAAAAGAAAACTTTCAATTACCTTCCTTCATGTGGTCATAGGGATACTAGCCCACCACGGGTTCCCCATGCATGAAATCTCCACCTATGCAATGAGACTATTGACTCGGCTAGACAAGGTCCAAGTTGGTCGTTAACTACCAACACATGGCAATAGTCATGGTCTCTCCACCCCTTGTTGTCGAGAGACGCCTTCCCTACCATCCACTGTTGACTATTAGATATTAGGTGTACACTTCCTTTAATTTTGGCCTGTCTGTCCCCAAATCGGAGAGGAAATCTACCTCTATATTACCTTCTCTAAGAATGTGGTTAATCATAACTTCTTCAAGCCGATCCATCCAACCTAATGCAGTTTCCAACTTGGCTCCCAAATTCCAATTCTGAACCTTTTTCATCCTCAAGGTATTGATCACGAGTGAGGAGTCACCCTCAATAATCACCTTCCTTAGACCAAGCTCGACACAAAAATCCAAACCCAGAATCAGAGCTTGGAACTTGGTTACATTATTAGTTCCTTATGGGAGGAGACACCATTTTTCCTAGAGTACAACCTTTGATGTTCCTAATTATACAACCAACACCTAAGATTCAGGGGTTACCCCTAGAGGCCCCATCAAAATTTTGTTTGGCCCACCCTAGATCCAATGGAGCCCAACACACTCTACTTCTCTCCTCTACCGCGAATGAAACACCTTCCCCTACAAATGAGGGGGATTTTAGGCCCGCCCAAAACCTTTGAATCCTGGAGTCCCAAATTGTAAAGTTCACTTTTTTGGGGTTGATCATCTACGACCTGGACTTGGCCACTTCAACTATACTAGCCTCTATTTTTCTTTGTAATCGTGACTCTGAAATCTCATTTTCCTAAAAAAAATTCTTTGAATCTGTTCCTTCTAGATTTCCCAAATGAGGACTAAGGGGATAATTATCTAGAGACTGTTGAACATTTCCTATCTATAGTGATTTGGCCAACCCCTGAGTAGATCTATTAAACTACTTGGGAAAGTTGAGGACCAAGAAAGCTTGGCACATAGCCAAGTCCGACAACTCTAGGTGTATTTACAACTCATAAATAAATGTTCCCCTATCTCCTCCTCCATTTTACACGGAGGACAATGCGATGGCCTGAGATAGCCTAATTTTTTGAACCTTTCCACTATGAGATCCTTGCCCTGTGCCACCGCCCAAGTGAATAAACTAGCTTTTGGTAAACATAATTTATCCCAGCATAAGTTGATCGACAAATTGGAGTCAAAACCTCCTTTCGAGAGAGCCTTATACCCATCCTTTACCTTATATTCACTATTCTGGGAGGCATTCCATCTAATTTTTCCATTCATGTTCCTGAGGTATATTTTTTGAGCCTCCATCAACTCCTCATATAGATCCACTTTGTGCCCTTGGAAGCCCAACAACCTGATGCTCTTCCAATTACTATATATACCACCCTACTAAGGTTGGTCCTCTAGATAATCTCTTACCCTATCACCCCATGCATATATAGTAGCCACTCTTACTTAAGCCAAATCTTCATTAAGAGAGAGTTTTCTAAAACCATCCCAAGAATCCTCCCAGAATAGAGCCATCTAGCCATCCTTAATCTTCCAAGTAAGATAATCCAACACAAGATCTCATGAGCTACAAATGAAATTCCAAATTCTAGAACCTTTTGGGAGGTGGCTAGTAGTTAACATCGAATGCTCACCCTCATTGAGATACTTTTCTCTAAGGAGTTTAACCCATTTCAATTGATTTTTTGTGTGAATGGCCCAAACTAGTGTTTCCCCTAAAGCCTTGTTTTGGAGCAATAAATTTTTTAAGCCTGTTCCATCAACCTCTTTTTTTCACACTTTTTTCCAATTGATTAGCAGGAACTTATATTGCTTCGAGTTGCCTTTCCAAAAAAATTCCATCTGCTTATTGATATTTTTGCTAGCCCCTGCAAATAGTAGAAGACATGACATTGATTATGTTGGTATTGCCAATATGACTGATTTTAACATTGTTAGGCGCCCAACCCATGATAGCCATCATTTCCATGATGCCATTCCATCTTTCACTTTCCCAATTAGATCACTCCAAAGACTACCACTTTTGATCCCTTTTTCCAATGGCTGGCTGAGATATCTACACAGGAGCTTCCCCTTTTTGAACCAAGGATCCTTAAAATCTGAATTGTGTGGGTTATCAGAGTGTTCAAGAAGGAAAATTTTGACTTGGTGGTATTTATCTCTTGCCCAGAGGTAAGGGAATATTTATCTAGAATGTTTTTAAACTTGATGGCTTCCCCCTTTGAAGAAGTTCCAAATAGAAAGGTGTCATCAAAAAATTGTTGGTGGGTGACCAAACTTTGACTACTTGTTACCTACAAGCCATATACTAATCCAAACCTCTTCGCTGCTTCAATCGCCCACCCCAGGGCTTCCGCCATAATAATGAAGAGAAAGGGGGAGAGGGGATCCCCTTTTCTAAGTCCCCTAGATGCATTATAGAAGCTTTTTGGAGAACCATTTACCAATATAGAGTACTTGGGACATTCAATCCACCCAAAAATCCAATCCAGCCACTCCTTTTGAAAGCCAAAGGATTCCATGATTTTAAAAAGAAAACACCAATTAACCTTATCATAAGCCTTCCTGATATCCAACTTTAGCAACATTGTAGGCTTTTTCAATTTTTTCACTGAATGAATCACTTCTTGGGAAATGATCACTCCATCAAAAATTGACCTACTAGGAACAGACCCTATTTGTTCTTCTGAAATGATGAGTGGAAGAATTTGCTTCACCCAACTTGCTATTTCTTTTACTAGGATTTTATACAATGTATTGGATAGAGAAATTGGTTTAAATTCTTCCATTGATTCAGGTTTCTCCTTCTTTGGGATGAGAGCGATAAGCGTGTTGTTTATTTCTTTTAGATATTTTCCAGTTTCTCTCGAATCTTCAATCGCCTCACACACATATTGCCCTACTATATCCTAGTATTTTTTAAAGAAGATTGTTGGGAAGCCATCTTGACCCAAGCCCTTTTCTGGATGCAATTGGAATAGGGCGAGTTTAATTTCCTCCTATGATAATTTCAAGAGAAGCTACCTATTTTGTTCCTCAGACACCACCCTTGGAATGTTCCTTAACAATTCATTTTGTGCCCATAGGTTGGAGCCATCATAATCATTCAAAAGAGTTTGAAAGAAGTTGACTGCCATCTTCCTCATTTCTGTAGGATTATCCATCATTCTTCCATTCGAACCTTTGATGAAAAAAATTATGTTAACATCCCTTCTTGCTTTTGTTGAGTTATGAAAGAACTTTGTATTCCTATCTCCAGCTTCTAGCCAAACTTCTCTGGATTTGTGCCATCAAAATATCTCTTCTTTGTCCAAGAATTCATTCAGCCTCACCAGTAGTGCTTTCTCCTCTTTAAACCTATATGCATCCATGCCCACTACAATCACTTTCCTCTCTGCCTCTTGCAATGCCTCTTCAATTTTTTTCTTTTCTTCAAAGATGTTCTTGAAGCATGCTTTGTTGCATTGCTTGAGGTTCTACTTAAAAAATTTTAATTTCATCACTACATTGAACATTTTGGAACCCCTCAGATTACAATCTAGCCACCACTTCCTAACCAAATCTTCAAGATTCAAATCTTTGATCCACATGGATTTGAACTTAAAGGGGCACTTCATTGGACTTCTTTCACCACAAACTTCCAATTCAACTAGGAAATTATCTAACCCCACACCAGGAAGAATCCTACTTTCAAGCATGAATGGGAATCTACCCAAGTCACCTTGAAAAATGAATCTATCTAGTTTCTATGTAATGCTACAAAAGCCTTTCCTCCTATTTATGCAGGTGTATTTACCATTCCCCATTTGCACTTCCATTACCAAATTTTGGTCAACAAAACTTTTAAAATCTAACTAATATTGAAGATCCCTTCCAACACCACCTCTTTTGTCCTCTGATCTTAGCATGGAATTGAAATTCCCCCTAGAATGCAAAAATATTGCACAAACGGATTCAGAATGCAAATTTTTTTCCAAACTAACCTTTTTTGAATGCATGAAATTGGCCCATAAACATTAATAAGTAAGAAACTTAGATTTGATAGAAGACTCCTTACCTAGCATGCCATCCAGTGTTTGCCACTATTAAACTCCTTGACAAGAACCAACTATGGTTTCTAGAAAATCAATGAACCACCCGAGGCCCCTTCACCATTGACCCCAATACACCTCCAAGAATTTAACTTGCTTTCAATATTTTTCCTCTCCTCTTCATCCGATTGTGTTTCCTGCAACAACCATACATCTCTATGGAATTTATCTAACTAGTGCCTAATTAGGCACCATTTGTTAGGGGAATTTAAGCCCCTAACATTCTAGGTTAATATTTTCATGGCTATTCAGGAAGAGTTGATCTCTTCCCTACTTTCAACATCTCCAAAATCTTCTTCTAGCCACTTGTCACCCCATCCCATTTGAGTTTCTCCTTGTTTAGGATTTTGCCTCTCCATTTTCTCTCCCCATAGTCTGGGGATGATTTTTACATTTCCTTCAGGCTTATTTCTAGCTTCCCACCTTCACCATGCTCCAACTATGTGACTTTCCATTTCTTCCCCGTAGCTTGACCAAACAACTCATCATCTTCCAGCCTTGGGAAATTCGTCCAATCATATTCATCCTCTTCTTCCATCCTTAGAGAACCACTCTTAGCTGCCTTGGTGAGCTCACCATCTCATTTCCCACCTTAATTAAGGAGTCCAAATCTTCTTTCCTGCACCTATTGCCTAACAAGTCTATGGCTTCTACCACTTTATCCTTTAATTCACCCTCAAGATCCTCCTAGATCCCTATACCTGCATCACCTCCTTTATCTGGGCTAGACTCTCTAGCCTCCCTAGCCTCCAATGTTGTCTTCTCCATCTGCAAGTGCTTGGGAGAGGGAATTGGGTGTTGTGATGCCTTGGAACACTCGCTATCCTCCTTGTGTCAGATGATTAGGGGTTCTCTTCTCCCCAATGACTTGATAAGCTCCATATTTGGGAATGGATTTGGAATTAGTTTATGCTTCCAGAATCCCCATTCCGTTGCCATCTCAATTTCATCCCACTTTCCCTAGCCTAGGTTTTTTTCCATACACAGCCTTATTGATTAGCTTATTTCATCCTAATTCATTTTCTCTTCTACGCAAACATAGATCCTCAAGCAATTTCCAATTTATTTCAAAATATCTAGATGCCAAAACTCTAATGGAAAATAAGGAAATCTCCACCAGTCTTGGACAACCTCCATTGTATGTGTGTGCAGGTTAAAGCCAACAATCCAGCTCCTAATGTAGAAGTTGTAACCATCCATGAGCCAGGCACCAGATTTGAGTTGTACCTTGATCTCTTCCGACAAACATGTGACCACAAAGTAGCAGTTGACCAACCTTTTCATTTGCAGCTTCGGGCCCCACTTCCCTTTCCACCAACTCACCAGCAAGTCCCATTTGAAATATTTCCCTAGCCATTTAGCAATTAGCCCCAACCATTCCAACCAATCTCTCTCCAACTACAACATTTTTGAGTCAATCGTTACAACTTTTCTCTAGCGAGGTTCAACTTCCACCTTATCGTTGTCACCTTTCCCATTGTCAGAGCCATGGATCAAGGGGGGGCCATCAACTCTATTACCGTGAGGCATGTTTCCTAACCATTCCTTCTCGTGTACCTATTTTCAACATCAATTAGGTTTTTGACCAATTTGAAAATTTCCCCTTCCATACCTTCTCTAATTTCCTATGTCATTTTTGTGTGACCCATTTTGCAGAGTAAGGTCGGGATGGATATGCCAATTTCCTTACAGGACCCCAATTTCGAACACCCCTTCCATCACCCACTGCAAGTCTCATCCAATTCTCATCATTTGCTCAATTCCTAACATCTTCCTAGGAGAATTATGCCTCTGCATCTTTTTCCCAACACCCTTGCCTCCAAGTTGGATCTTCCTCCTCTCCACGCTTCGGCCTCCAGCCTTCTTTCCCAACTGTAAACCCTCGATCTGCCTCATTTTTCCTCTGAACATCACCTTCACTTGCACGCACCATTTTTCACTCTAGAAAAATTGAGGGTAAGAAATATCAATTCATATTTGTCTTTCTATTTTAGAGTAATAAATTCTAGAAAAGATTTTAGGCGACAACGGTAATGTTATGAGTTTTACACTTTTGTTTCATTCTTGCCACTTTTGATGTTTGTATATGTATCACTCTTGTATTTTGTAATTGCATTTTATTAAAATGTTTTCTTTTGCTTTAGATATTCACTTTTGAATTTTTTAGTGTGAAATGGCCGCCATTGTAAAATATGTTCACTCTTGAGAAAATTTTTTACTTTTTCTATTTGTACTACTTTTGAGTTTTATGATCGCTTTTGACAAAAACTAGTCTGCTTTTGACTTTCTTGACCTCTTTTGACAAAAAAGTAACCACTTTTGCTATTTTTGGAAGTTTGAGCCATTTTGTTTTCAACCTTAGGTTCACTTGGTGTTTTCGTAGCAAATTCTTAATTTTGTGGGTTGAATGTTTGCAAGCAGTTCCCAAACCATTTTAATTGAGAGAGTGTTGACTATGTCAACTATTTGATTTGATCACTAGTTTCCACAAGCTTGAGTGAGATGTTCTAGACATTGTTGGGTTATGACATATATATGCTACATGCTAGTGATTAGATGCCACAAAGTGATGATGACTGCTCTCATTAGGAGATTGCATTCTAATTCATCATTGTTTCACTTGCCAACTAGTGAGGCCACCATTACCTTAGAGGATGTATGGATGATTCTCCATTTTCCAATTCATGGAGAGATCATGACCTATTCTATACAACAAGGTACACATGCTATGTGACAAGTTCTTTGTGTTCAGAATCTTTGGGTTGTCGAGTCATAGATATACCTATCTCAATTCATTGACAGTGCAAATAATTTTTCCTTAGTTCTATGTGCCCTGGTCTTAGGGCTCATCATTCTTGATCGATGAAGCAGATATTTTCTAGTTTGTTGGGGTGTGTGTATTGAGCATATGTTTGAGCATGGTACTAAGTATGCATGGGGCCCTTAAGTCTCCTTGCTCACCTATACAAAGACATGCACAAAGTTGCCTACTAAGGAGGAAGTTCCATTTCTACTCATGTTATAGTGTTGCATGTGTGGGTTTGGGAGCATATCCAAGTCACTAGACCTGATGGTGTCTTAGATCAAGATCCAGAGGATCCGTACTCTAATAGATATGGTGATTTTCTACATTATACTTTTCTTGGACAACTATCTTACTAGCATTGTGTTATAGATGATATTCCTAGTTTTGTTTAGAGGTCATGGTTAGATTGTGATGTGTGGCATGATGACTAGGAGCAACTTCCATTTTTTCAATAGACTCGTTGGTTGATTAGCAATGTTCAATCTTTACTTGAGCATTATTTTCCAAATCGGGTGCTCACCAACTTGGTGAGTGTTAGAAATGATTTTTGGATGATTACCATGCTTGCTTTGGGAGGACCATCCATGAAGTCAAGTTATGGGGGATCTAGGCTAATCATGATGCAGTAGTAGTAGAGTTTAGGGTACTTTACCCATATGGATGGGGGTTTCCTGTAGGACTAGCTAGTGCAGGGACTACATGTGATTATAATTAGTGGCGGGCTCATCAGATTCCATTCTAATTTATAGATCCTATGGGAGGTGCACCAACAATTGGTAGAATAGGTATTACTGGCCGCAGGGGTAAGAGATAGTGACTCAAGGTCACTGTTGAGTAGATTGATAGAGAAGGATGGTATGGGCTATAGGATGGGAAGGATGATCCCATATAGTAGGATCAAGCACATGGTCCTCCTCCTCCACCTAGGGATGCAATGGTAGCAACGTAGATTGTACAGTTGACAACAACCAAGGATGTAGAGATTGTTAGGAGATAGGATGCAAAGGCATAGGTTGTAGCTTTGACTGTGGAGTGGGATGTCATGAGACAAGAGAGAAATGGTTTTAGGAAGGAAAGGGATGTAGCTTGATAAGAGCTAGTGATAGAGAGGCATATTAGACTATCTGTAGAGCTCATTGGCCTCATCTAATCCTATGGCTGAATATCAGTCAAAGAAAGAGCAATTGGTATAGAGGGTGACATATTATCAGGCAATTTATGAGGCTTTTATAACAAGAGCTCAATGACAGCCTCATTATAAAGAGCCTAGAACTCAAACAAGGGTAGAGTCAAGATGCCACTCTATTAGGTAGCCTAAGCAGCCACAACCTTCCCCTCATCTGAGCTAGAAGCATTAGAGGTCCCCACCTCCGAATGGGAAATAGGATTGATTTTTTATGATCTTTATGATGTATCTTATATCAGAGACTTTATAGACATGATTTGTATATACATTCATCAGCCCAACTGAGACTTCATATATATGTATTTTTTGTATATGATGTCACACATGTTACTTTATGATGTATATGACATTCTCAGTTTTGTTGATATATAAGATATACCATATTTTGATTCGGCTTTATTATGTGTTATGTGATGATTTGATGTATGCATGTTCATGTTTTTGTACTTTTCTGATATATGCATATGATATGGATGGATGGATGATTTATGTATTTATGTGATGAATGATAATATATTCTAGATGATGATATCTTATATATGTGATGTATGATTATACATGATGCATAATGTTTTTATTGGTTTACTATGGTCATGATATGTTTTGATGAAATTGTGGATGTAGGATGGATGTGGTACTAATGATATTTTGATGTAGGATGGAGCTGCTAGTTAGAAGAAGTGTTGGATGATTTAGAGATGAATAGAAATTTGATGTTTGTTAGTTACTGATGATTTTTTATTTTTCTTTTATGGAGGCTTGTATCTTTCAACAATCCTTTTTGATGTAGTAAACAAACATGATGCACCAAGGTATTAATAACCAAGGTGGCTTTGTATCTATTATGTGGACTTTGAATCAACATACAAAGAATATTCTTTCTCATACTAGATATATGGAAACCTTGTTAGAATATATAGTTGAGCTATGTTTAAAACTTTTTAGAGTAGTTAGATAGAGAGGTATGAAATACCTAACATGCAACTGCTACATGAATTGTCTCAAAAAAAATTCCGTACACCAAACAAAGCAAGTATTCACCATGGTAGTATAACAAAAAAATCTCACAAACAACACAAATGTAAATTGATAGTTAATTCCACCATTCCTTCTTCTCTAAATCCTTATGGATATCCTCAAGTGATCCTAGGAGTGTGGTATTATGATAAATCAAAAAGATAAGACTATAAAAAGATAAACAATGTTCCAGTATCACTTGCCATAGTTTTTTAGATATTTCATGATGAAATTCATTGATGATGTGTATTGTAGGAATGTTTTATCCCTTAAGACTCATGTTTAGGATTGTTGATATGATTTTCAAATGGGCATAGTATTCTATACTTAGGCATTGTTTTCTCTTGATAGTTATCTAATTGTTTTGATCTTCACTTTGGAATTTTTGATTTTGATGTTTGGTTTGTTTTTCATTTGCATTGTCAAAGGGTAAGTGTGACGATTGTTTATTATGGATGAAATTTTTATTGCGGAGAAGTGTTAATGTAGTTTGGACCTTTTGTAGTTTTTTTAGTTATTTGATGTTTTGATTAGAGGGAAAAATAGGTTTTGAATGGACCCAAAACCATCAGGTTTTGAAGGGACTAAAACCCTAACAAGGAAAATTGTGCTACCCAAAGAAAAAGTCAAGAGCAACTAACGGAAAAACAAAGGAAGAACCTCAACCCAAACTAGTAGCTGAACCAACTGCTAAACGTAGAACACAAATTTTATAGGGATCTTGAACCCAAAGGTTTTGAAGGGACCATCAACCCTTTACAACTAGGCTTTGGTAGGGACCTTAAACCCAAAGAAATTTCCTGTAAAATCCAGGAAACAACACACCAGTCATTCAAGAAAATCAAACTCTTCAAACCACTGGTAGAACCAACCAAGTCATAAACAACCACAAGAGCAGAGAAAATAGAGCCCATCAACAAACCCTCACCACCTCTATAGGAGAAGTCACCGCAAACACTCAGGGATCTAGCATTGTCCCACAACAGTCAGTAGTGCTCTCCACCTGTATAGGAGAAAAAAACAAGCTGATCCTTGCTGCAACAACCACAAAACACTTGCACACCATGGTGCAGGAGCACCTATTTGATCACATGCCTCCATGAGGCCTTATTGGGTTTAGTATTCCTTATTGATGTCTTAATTTTTAATAAGGCTTAATGAGCCATTTTTGATATGCATGAGGTCATTTGAATCGTAGGAAATCATATTTTAGGTTATTGGTTCCATAATGTTCAAAGTTACTCCTCATTGTCAACATTGTCAAAAGAGCAAACTATTAAGTAAATGTTAAGTCCATTAGTTAGATGGAGATTGGAATCAGTTATAGTCAGTTGATCTGAGTTAGTTTAGTCCTCAATGTATAAAAATCCTCCATAGGTCAAAAACAATGGGAGAAGTTGATTTGTAATGGAAGAATATCAATGGAATTCTTATTTTTTTCTCAGAAAACATTGTAAAAACGTGATTCTTTGCTCTTGTACGGAAATGTACGGCCTGATACTGAAGGGTCAGTCATTGGAGAAGGTAGTAATATGTTTCTACACCATTTTTAACTTGGTCTCATTTGATTTCATGAAGGTATGAGAAAGATATGGCATTTTTTGTAAAACCAGCCTGGAACCCTACCAAGGGTTACCCGTTTTGGTAAAACCCTCATAACTTTTGTTTGAATCGTTGGATCTATCTAAAAATTGGATGAAATTTCTGTAACTGGATAATCTATAAACTGACTAGAGGGACTGGCTAAATGATTATATTGAAAGTTATTAATGACCATTTTTTACAGTTCATAGTGAAATCAGATTGGTAAAGGCCTAAAAGGGTAGAGTACGAACGTTATTTGTAGTGTTGTTACATAACAAAGGTAACTAAATTTATTATATGTTTTAGAATATTATCCAAGGTACTAAAATTTTTGATTATAGTTGGTATATTATGTCAGTTCAAATATTTTGTGATGACAATCCCTAATTGAAAGGCTGCAAAGTTATGGTGCAAGTTATGAATCAAAGACCTATGGTTGTTGTATTTATGTTGCTGACAGAGTTATGCATGAAATGATATATTTTACTTATGGAAGACTCAATCCAAGGTCAGATAAAGGTATGTGTTGTTGTTTTCTTGTCATGTTGAATGGTTGAGAGAATGCTTAATAGCATGCATTACTTAATGATTGCCTTGAGAAATTGTTAAGGATTTGTGAGATGTGTTGTGAATCCTTCTAGCTCTGCATCACACCAGCACTCCACCTAAATAGGAATGGGCTCTGCCTCAATGGGAAATGTAGGATAGAGCCTTCAACCATAGAATACACCTCACCCACAAGAGGAGAGGACTCCATATCCATAGGAGAGGTCTCCACCTCAAAAGAAGACCCAATATTCAAAGAGAAGGAAAAGGCTATAGTAGAAAGAATGAACTTAGCAACCACCAATAGAAAAAGCACCCAGGTCTTCAAAATAAACTCTGAATACCACCCAGTCCACTGCTCCTCCAAAGAACCCAAGAACAACTTCAACAAAAGGAGCATCACTGAAAAAATGTTGAACCAACACCATCACAACACACTGGAACTTTTCCATAGAAATAGTAGAGATATCCTTTAAGTTAGTGAAAATTTGGGTCCTGAAATAAAACTTAGAAAGCCACCCATCCAAGAGAGCCCATTTACAAAAAATGACCTCTGAGAAAGCCACACACCCCTTCCAAAAGGCCTAGAAGGGGGGGCCAAACCATCCCAACTAAAAGGGATCTTTCTTTGCCTTCCAGATACACACTTCTAGCAACAACAACCCCCAAAGTAGAAGAAACATTGATGAACAACCTCTTGAGGCACACTCGGTCCAAACCCCGACTAGATGTCATTGCAAGCAAAGCATGAGAGGGAAGAAAGACAACCCACAACCATAGAAAACACTCCCAGTAGGAGAACCAAAAAACCACACCCACAGAGGGGTTAAACCAAGACACCAACCCCTTTCACTAAAGAAAAACAATGAATGGTGCAAGAGCACCTCCACCTTATGCCTACAACTAGAGCACTAATAATTGAGCATTGAAATTATTAGCAAGGAATAAAGTTTTTTTGAGGTTATTTTTTGTGAATAAGGTCACTTTAGACTCCTAAGTAAGTTTTAAGGTGAGGTTTTTAGTTTAGGTTGTGATCTTGCACTTGGAATTGTTGTGTATCCATTAGAAGGAAATTTTTTGAATCTACATGTAAATGTGCAAGAATAGTGCCTTTTCAATGTAATAAGGATATTTTTAATCCATGAGTGTGGTTTTAGAGAAGTCACAGGTGTAAGCATTTCAATGTATGGAAGTATATGTTAACAAAAGTTGTAAATGGTGTGTTTTATGTTCCCAACAATCATAAGGGATTCAAAAATTAGTTGAAAAGGTATTGATCAGTGGTTTATATGGAGAGGCCTTTAAAAATGCATGAGGAAATCATTGTAATGTTTTTGATTCAAGATACAAGGTTTTGACAATAAAGAAATTTTGTGTTTTCTTCAAATTTTTGTGTTCTTCCTTATTTTGTTGACTTGTATAGGACATGCAAGCTAATGTATGTAATATAATCTTTCTTTTCCTATATGGGCCTATGTTAAAATTGATTCCTATCTAACTTGAAGGTATAATAAGGAGTTTTAAGTCTTCTTTAAGAGTTTTCATGTGCATAGTCGGTATACCCTATTTTTGAGGATTTTGTAATCTAAATATGAAGTAAAGGGTCCTTACACTTTCCATGGCCACTGTAACTTGTGTAAGGGGCCCTATGGAGTCTGATTTACATATAGGATGTATGGTTAGAGTGTAGGGAGAGGAATAATGAATATAAACCTATTGTTTCTGAGTGTTTTGTGGAGAAATGCATGTGAATAAGGGGTTCCAGTCTAGGGTTTGTTAAAATTTGTATGGAAGTTTTCTTTTCTAAACTTTTAAGCATGTATGGGATTAATGGACAGTGTTTGAGTTGGTTTTTAGGCATGGGAGATTGTGGAGGTGTCATATCCAATAAACCCTCTTGATTTGTGCCTAAAATAAGGGTTTTTAGGTTTGACATGTGTTTGGCTGTACGAGTGGAATCTGATGGTGGATTTGAGTTTTTTGAGCATTTTAACTATTGCCCCAAGGTTTCAGAGGGTTTGGAGAAGTTTGAAGGGTACTAGGTTTTTGCCATGATAGGGATGTTGGATCTCCATGTTGATCCAAAGGAGTTGATGTTGGGGCTTACATATGTTTTATACCTTTGAAGTGGGTATCTGAATCCAATTTTTTTTTGCCAAGTTTTTTGAAGGATATTGGAGTTAGAAGTCAAAAGCTAGGTTTGCACTACTACAAGGGTTCAAGGGGTGAAAGAGGGGAATCTGCCTTTTGTTTCTTGTCAAGCTTTGAGGGTGATATAGATTGTCCAAAGAGGTTATATTAATCTTGTTATATGCCTCTTATAGGCAGGTTGTCATGTTGTTTGTGATTGAGCCTCCCAGGTCTACATCAGAGTGGCATCAGAGCACAGTAGTAGATCTTGTGTTTTTGTTTTGAATTGGTTTTGCAAGTAAGTGTAGAGAGGATTGTGAAAATTCCACCCAAAGGAAGTGTAGTTGCGAGGAAGATTAACAACTCATGATAGGGAGATAGAAGCCTTGAAAAGAGAGATGGCTACTTGGAAGGAAAAGAATAGAGTGGAAGAGGATGTAAGTAAAACTGAAGAGGAAGAAGAAGCTCCTAGTGAAGAAGAGGAGATGGATCTAGATGATGTAAGAACAATGAATATTTTGAAGGTTGTGAAGAAGGATGGACATGGAAACATAGATGTGTCTATGTATGGAGGAAAAAATGATAGTAAAGAGCTCCTGGATTGGATTAGGGCTATGGAAAACTACTTTGATAGTGAAGATGTTGATGAAGGACATACGGTGAAGAAAGCTAAAACAAGACTGAAGGGACATGCTTTGGTATGGTGTAATTTTGTGCAAGAGGAAAGGGAGATACAAGGAAAGAGTAAGATCACTTCTTGGGAGAGGATGAATGCCAAAATGAAAGGTAAATTTCTCCCTTGTGATTACAATGTTCAATTGCTTAAGAAGTTACAAAATCTTAGACAAAAGGATTTAGATGTGCAATCATATACTAAATAATTTTATAAGCTAAGTCTAAGAACTAAGCATGAGGAAGACGAGGAAGAAATGGTTGCTAGGTACTTGAATGGCTTGAGGTACAACATCTAGGATGAGATCAGCTTGTTGGCACCTAGATTAGTTGAACAATGTTTTCAAATGGTAATGAGAGAAGAAGAAAAACTAAAGAGGAGACAAGAGAATGCAATAAGAGGTAGAGAAGGTACATCTAGGGGAAGAGGTACCTTTCCAACACAAAATAAATACAAAGAAGGTCAAGAAGATGTTGGGAAAATCAAAGAACAAGGGACTGAGTTTAGAGGTGGATGGAGAGGTGGAAGGAAAAATTATAGGGGAAGAGATTCAAATGAATTTGTAGGAAGATGCTACAAATGTGGTGAGTTTGGTCACCCTTCTTTTAAGTGTCCTGACAATTTTAGTGCTACTACAAGTGGAATTGAAAGAAAAGGTGATAAAAGAGTCCAATATGTACAAGGAGATGAACAAGAGAGTGTGAATTCATCAAGCAAACCTTCAAATCCAGAGGTAGGAGAGGCACTCATCATAAGAAGGACCTTGTTTCAAGGACAAAAAGAAGAAGATCTGATCCAAAGAAGGAGCCTATTCAGAACCTCATGCAAATGCAAAGGTAAAGTGTGTCAAGTTGTAATTGATTCTAGTTCTCAAGATAATATGGTGTCTAGGGAGATGGTAGATAAGTTGAGTTTAGAAAAGATTCCTCATGTAGCACCCTAAAAGTTTCTTGGGTGAATGATAGAAAAAATTTAGTAGTGAATGAGCAAGCCTGTGTGTATTTCCATATTGGGGAGTACAAGGATAGAGTCCCATGTGATATATTTCCAATGGATTGTTGCCATATACTCTTAGGAAGGCCATGGAAATTTGATAGGAAGTCTATGTATGATGGTTGGGAAAACACCTACACTATTTGGAAGGATAATAAAAAATTTAAGCTAACTCCTTTGCAGGGAAAAGAGGACAAAGGAAAAACAAAGTTGGTGATCTTTGGGAAAAAGGAATCTATAAAGCTTGAGGATGATAAGAATGATTTGTTTTCTATTTTGGAGTAGAGTTATGATGTTTAAATAAAAAAAGAGACACCTAAGTGTTAGCTCTCAAAAATGCAGGTTTGAACCACGAAAGGTTGCCAAGCTTTCACAACATTTTAGGGTAACATACAAGGTCAAGAGATTTTGGACCTTCTACTCTTCAGGTGCTACGAGACCTAGGCAGGTGTACCTATTTGAATGATATAGACTTGACTTCTAATTATCTTTCATGCAATAACTTGTCCATGATGGCAAATGAAAATGGACAAATAAAATCAAATTTGGTATAAATTGTATACCAATATTCAAAACTAAACCCTAATATGTTCGATTAACAGATGTAAAAAATATGAGTGAAACTAAATAATGACAATGAAAAGACCAGTGCCTTATAGGGTATGCAGAGTCAAAAAAAAAATCTAAAACAAGTACTCCATTCTGGTAGACATTCAGGTTATTTAGCATTTATTTGGTCTATAGCTTGTATAAACTTGCAAGGTTATTATTATTGAGTTCTTCTTAGTGATCCAATTGACATTCTCTAATTACTATAATCAATTTAAAGAATTTAATCTTTACTGGAAAGAAACAATTAATCGACCATACAAATGCAGCAAATGTGCATTGACAAACTGGATATAAACTTGTTACACCAATTCAAATAACCAGAAAACATCATACAGGAGACAACTTCAATAATTCTTTCAACAAACCCCATAAACAACCGATACCATAAACACTACACCATTGTATTAGATTTCAATTGATATCTCCACAATTTAACATATGCAACACATTCTCATCTTTGCCAAAAAATTATATCCTACTGTATATCCGCTATCCTCTATTCTATTCAGCTTATTGCCCCTCATTTCATTTCCAAAATGGATATTTATACATTGAGAATACGAAAGGACGCGTCCTTTCATAAATTAGAAATATCAAATGTTTTACAAAACAAAAAGATAGAGGATAATTAAGTTCTATTAAGCCACATGTGAGTTTTAGCAAGATGATCTAAATAATCCCAACGCTCATATGTGTCTGCATCTCCAACATCATTCTGGATCGTGATCTCCATCCTTATCATCTCTTCATTCTGCTTGCTCACTTCTTCTAATGTTGTATCCTCTGCAGAAGCTAACCTCATGACTTCATTCAATATTGACTCACATTCAGTTTTCCACCTGGTGGCTTCTTTCAATTCCCCATTATCATCAGAGAATGTGATCACAGTTTTCTTGGGAGCATCAATCAACCCTTGTTCATCCCCCTACAGCTCAACATAGAAGTTTCAATGATGATTTACAATATGATCTGCAGCCTCAAGTGTTGCACTGTTAGAAGCATCTCTTTGGGCTATCTCATGAAACTTCTCCATAATTCATCCATCCATCCTTGTATGCTCTTTTAATGCAGCAAGAGTATGAGAGTATTTTCCCCATAGTTTACTCAACCAAGATGTCAAATTATCCTACCTCTTCTTGATAATTGTTGCAATTGCATCATGCTTTCCTTGAGAATAAGCACTTGATCCTACCCAATGAGCTTTTACCTAAGAGCTTTCTCCTTGAGTGAGCATTTTGGTTGGCCCCATTGAAATACCAACCAAGTCTTTCAATCTATCATTCTCTCTCAACATTCTTTCATTATTTTCCTTGTACATTTCTCTTTCTTTTATCAGCATCTGGATCTATGCTTTGTTCAATTTTGCAATATTGACCCCAATTTCTGCAGTAGCCATAGGATCAGCCTCTCCAAATTTTAGGGTCATGACATGGCCAAATGCCTTCTTTGTGTCAATTACTACTGATTTCCTATGGGGTGGGTAGAAAGCCAATATCATCAATGATCCCTCATCAATATTGTACTTAGAGCCTGCATACACCTCTGTTACCTTTTCTCTGTTGAACTTGTGTGTAGCATTGTTGTCCCTCAAGAAACTATCAAAACCCAATGCATAGTTTAAGTCAAGGCCAAGAAAGATCATGACACCAGCATTCTCCAACATTTTCCTCCCCTTTTTAGGAGTCATATTTGTCATTTCATCATCCACACACTTTCTCAATCGGCCCAACAATTGTTCCTCATTTCCTGAAGTGACATCATCAACATTTTCTCTTATCTCCTTCCCCTTCTGCTTATACAAGAATGCCTTGAATTCTAGGGAATTTATAAACTCGTCATTAGAAACAAATGATCTATATTCCATATGTCTTATATCAATATCACCACTTTCTATACTCTGTTCTCTGGTTGGGCAAACATACTGATGAGTCCTCAACCTGGATACCTTTTCTAGTTTACCTTGTGGCACATTATCCCTTCCTGTCTCCTCTCCTCTAGAAGTCAATTGCTTTGTTTCCTGCAGCCCTTGGTTATACCTTTCACCACCATTTCAGCTTCATCTTCATCCAAGTTTCTGATCATATCATTAAAGGGATAGGGTAAATGCTGATACCCTCCAAAATTTATCTTCAGCTTAGCAGAATTGATATATCCCTCTGGATCAAAATCCTTTCTGGGTGGTCCTCTCTTCATATTATAATGCAACAATCTATCAAGGATTGAATTGTATCCTTCCTTAGACAACATAGTGAAGTCACCAAAACACAATGTACTAGGCATAAAAGCCTACTTCCCAAAAGAGCTGAAATGCATCACACTGCTGTAATCCATCTGTCTGACAATTTCCAAATATGCAACTCTGTTTAGAACTGTCCTTGGTAGAATGAAAGGGGCATCTTCAAATCCATATACTCTGATCACTGTAGCTCCCTCTAAACAATACCAATCTCCCCCATTATGATCAATTGGCCCATTGAAGTCTTTTGGCTGCAGGAATCTCTTAATCTCATTAGTCAATGAATAATTACAAGGAAATTGATAGAGCTTATACAATGTTTTTACAAAATGTTCCTCGAAATGAATGAAACTAGAACTAGCAAACCTACTGTCCCAAATAGGAGTCCACAATTGAACAAGCAATGCTTCACCTTCCCTACCAATTTGAGAAATCCTCAATTCTGGAGGCCACACTCCTAACTCTTGTCCAAAATATAGCACCAAGTGCATCAACAATGAATAGTGTCTAAGATGAACAATAGATGATCCACGCTTGATAGCCATCAACCCTGAATCAAGCCCCCTAGAAATGTATGAGGCATAGTAAAATGGCCTGGAATTGTGATACTGGATATCTGTAGTGATAATCATTGGCACAATTGACATGAATTCTGGGGCATCCATTCCCAACACCTAACACACTGAGAAATATGTGTACTTCATATAGGGCTCAAACAAATCCACATGATAAGGAGGCCCATCACTATCTTGTAGAGGATCTGGCTTGCTGCCCTGTTTAATCCTGTGAATTGGCAACCTCCAGCCCTTATAAGTAGTATCCATTCTTGAAAATTCTTTCTCCAATTCTTCACAATTGATCTCCTCATTGCAGAACCCTTCTAATTTGAAAACCTCATCTATTGCTTCTTTTGACACATATATCTGTGGTTTCCTAGATGGATCACATATAGCCTTATGTTTTGGATCATAATGATCTACAAGCAATTTCACTAGTTCTGAATTCACAAATACATTAGGGAACACCAGTTTCCCTACATTTAGCTTCCAAGGATTACAGACTGGTTCAAAATGGTTTCTCCTATGATAGTGAAAATTGAAAAGTTCATACCCTCTTACAACAGTCTAGACATCACCTATGAACTTGCATTTATCATCTAACTTATCAACTTCTGCCCTAAGTTGTGCGAACCTTCTAGCTTTAGGCCCTAAACCAGGTAGCTGGGTAATAAGATCTTGGTTTAATCTTTGTTTAGTGCCCTCATGCTCTGTATCAACCTTTTGTTTCTTTCCTTTTGACTGACTACTCTCACCAAGCTTTCTACCCTAGGATTTTCCAGAACCAGAAGACTCCATTCTTTCGAAACTACAGAATCAAAAAATGTGGAAGGCTAGGAAGCAATTACTTACAGTACACTACTCGAATCTCCTCAGACTGAATGGATGTACAGGTTCTCTGTTCACCTCGCTAATTCTTCTACAATCAATTCAGAACTGAAGCATTGATTAAACCTTTGTTGTTATATCCCGCCGTGCCATTAATGAAGCACGAATGAAGGCTCATTTGAAACTGGCACTGTCACATCAAATGTCCTGTCGGTGAGAGATTTTCAAATTTGGGGCAAAGTCCTTTTGCAACATTTATTAAACCTTTCGCCAAGACATTATGTGGTCTTACCAACACTTGGAATCAAACTGATAACTATTGCCTCTATTTTCCATGTCGCTATGACATTACCAAGTCGGGGAGATGTCTAATAGAATTCACTGTGTCCTACCGATATGCATTCTTTAAGTCATTCTCCAGTCGCTAAGACAAAATCACCCCTTCACCGATGAAAACACACTTTGGCATGACCATTGACTTTCTCACCAACAAAATAAATCTTACCGATGGAAAAATTCCATCGGCAAGACCATGAATCCTCGTGAAGACTCATACTGATACCAAATGTCTCGCCAAACCCATTCCTCCAGATTGCTCCATTCGGTGAGACTCACCCCGAAATACTCTCTCGGTATAACTTTCAAACCTCGGTGAAACTTATGCTGAAGACTTCTTCTCCTGGTGATGCATATCTCTATCGGTGTGACAATTGAGTCAGTAAGACTCCATAGCTTCTCCCCAACGACCTTTTGATGAAACCCCTTTACGTCTTATCGGCAAGACCCAACACCTTCGTCAAGACACTATTCTGATGCAATTTAGTCTTACTGACATGTATCTCCTCATCAACATAACTTTTGAGTCGGCAAGACTGCAAGACCTCACTCTGAAATACTCTGATAGAGTCCCCTTGTATTTAGTTCGACAAGACATGAGCCACTCACCAAGACCTTACCTCGATGCATGTGAGTCTTACGAAGATGTTTGCTTGTGAGCCGATCGGTGAGACAATATGATTTCGTTATGACTTCACGCCAATACCAATCAATTTGGCCGAAATGACCCTTCTATGTGCTAGTCGGTGAGACATATTGAATTCGCCGTGACATTACATCGATGCCCCAACCTATGCCAATGTATCTTTTCATACGCTGGTCAGTAAAAGACAATATTTCGTTGTGACCTCATCTCGAATATGATTCTTATGCTGATATGAAACTTCTCTGTTGCCGAAACAAAAGAAGTATCCTACCGATAGTCTGCAACAAACATACATTAGTGAAAAATATAGGTCGGGGAGACCTTCACCCTATCTTGATGATATGGGTAATACAATAGAATGTGAAGGACTAGATGGATTTAAAATGGAACTCATGATAGAAAATAAGCAAGACAATATAAAGAGGGAATTTTATGCTTATGATGAGGACTCATTTTAGAAACTCATGAATGCAATTGACTGTGAAAATTTCAAAACTTTATAGTTCTAACAGTGGCTCCGTCTGGGGATGAATGATAGTAAGATTATTGCAAGGATCCAAATATTTGGGTGAGCAGACCAAACTCAAGGTGATAGATTATGCGAGCAAGGAAGCATGAATGGGAATGCAAGTGACCCTACACTACTGTACATGGAAAATTTATTTCGAAAGAAGGAAAATGAGGATTGTCCATGTACTAGCAAGTCCTATTCCTTTTATTTCCTAAACTATTGTGCATGGAAAAGAAACTTAAATAGGATCATCAAGAGTTGTCCATGCACTGGCAACCCTTAATCCTCTATGTTACTCAAGAGAAAAATTGTTTCAGAAATTTCCCATGTACAGGCAATTCCTGGTCTTCACCAACCATATTCTGTAGATAGTATGAGTCTTCGCCTTTCTTTCCAACCACCACAAAAGGTCCCAGCCACAAAGCTTCAAATTTACCATGCTTGCCCTTCTCCTAGCACCTTGCATTCCACATCAGTACTAGATCACTTTCTTCAAATTTCCTATCCTTTGCTTTTTTGTTAAATAGATATTTCATCTGTGTCTATAACTTTATGTTTTGATTCTGGGAAACTCTCCTTATTTCATCAAGTTCAGCTAGTTGCTCCATTCTTTGCTCCATGGGTTTAGGAACATCCAAATCTTCCTGAAGGACAAACTTGTAGACTGGTAACAAATTCTACAAAGGCATCCTATCCTGTGTTCCATACACTAATTCAAATGGAGATTTCCCAATTGCCTTTTTCACTGTAATCCTATCAGCCCAAACAACTATTTTTAATTTTGCATCCCAAGCTTTCTTGTTCTGACCTAACATCCTCCTTATAATCTTCAGAATACTTTTATTACTAGATTTAGCTTGACCATTAGCCTATGGATGGTAAGGGGTTGCATAAGAAATAGTAATACCATTTGAACTACAAAAAATTTTGAATTCATCTAATCTGAAACACATCCCGTTGTCAGTGATCAACCTCAATGGTGTACCAAACCTAATAATGATATTATCCATTAGGAACTGTGTCACCACCTTATTTGTAGCCTGTTTAGTTGGGATCACCTCTACCCATTTGGTAAAATAATTAGTTGCCACCAGTATCCATCTATGTCCACCACTTGATTTTTCTTGTATCTCTCCAATGAAATCAATTCCCCATTGATGAAAAGGGGCATCAGCCTGCATGGGTCGAAGTGGCAAAGCTCCTTGATACTTTAGTTTTCTAGAGAATTTCTGGCAGGCTTCACATTTTCTCACATATGTAAAAGAGTCATTAAAAACCTTTGGCCAGTAATACCCTACCCTGAGAATTTTATGCGTAGTTGTCTTTGCTGAGTAATTTCCCCCACAAAATCCTTCATGCATTTCACTTAAGACATGCCTAGCTTGTGATTCATCCAAACACAATAATAGTATACCATCCCTATTCTTCCAAAAGAGATCTCCATCCATGAAGACATACTTAGATGCTTGCAACTTCAGCATTCTTTTCTGGTTGTCATTCAATCCCTCTGGACACTTCATGTATTTAAGATAATGAATGGCATCTATATACCATTGAGTATGCTCAATGCTTGCAATTGTATTCTCTCCCTCTACATTGTAAATTTTGTTCGCTTCAATATTCTCTTTTGTCATCAACTTAGCTAAGCCCTGACCTCTTACCAGTTTAGTAATTTGTATCTCCATGTCAAATTCTTGGATTTTGTTAATCCATTTACATATTTTTCCTGTTACTTCTGACTATGTCAGAATATCCTTGATAGCTGTGTGAGGAACATAAGCAACCACCTTTGCTCCAACAAGATATGGCCTGAAAGCTTTTACAGCTTTCACTAGTGCAAATGCCTATTTTTCCATTATATCATACTTCAATTCAGACCCCTGTAATGACTTACTGAAGAAGGACATAGGCTGTTCATGACCATCCTCATTCTTTTGCAACATAATAGTAGCAATAGTGTGCATTGAGGCAAATGAAAATATCTGGAAAGGATTTGCAAAATCTGGAGATTTAAGGACAGGAGCCTCCTTGATAGCTCCTTTGATGGATACAAAAGCTTCCAAATCTTCTACAGTCCATTCTACCTTTTTTCCTTTTTTCAACATTTTTGACATGGGTTTAATGATCTCAGCAAAGCTAGAAAAAAATCTCCTAACAAAATTAATTTGTCCAAAAAATGACTGTATAGCCTTAACAATTTTAGGGATAAGAACTTTATCAATGGCCTCAACCCTTTCAGGGTCTATCCTAACCCCCTCCTTTGAAACAATATGTCCCAAGAGATTACCCTCTGTAACTACAAAATGACACTTCTTAGGGGTCAAACTAATACCATATTCAAGGGATTTTATAAATACCTTTTCGAGATGATGAACATGATCTTCAGACTTCTTTGAGTAGGTAGTGAGGTCATCTTGATACACCACCATGATGACATTGATCAAATCAGCAAATGCCACATCCATAGCTCTTTGGAAAGTCACCCCTGCATTAGTGAGACCAAATGGCATTCTTATGTATACATATGTTCCCCAAGGAGTTGTAAATGTTGTCTTATATTTCTCAGACTCTTTGACTATAACCTGGTTATACCCTGAAAACCCATCCATCATAGACAACAGTTTGCACCCTGTTACCTTATGCAATATAGCCTCCATATTGGGTAGAGGGTAATTATCTTTGAGGGATGCTATGTTTAGATTTATGAAATCTACACATAGCCTAATGTCTCCATTTTTCTTTCTCACAGGGACCAAAGTTGAGACCCACATTGAATGCCTGATTGGTTTAATAATTCCTCCATCTTTGAACTTAGCCAACTCCTCCTGCATCTTAGGCTCCAATGTTGGATTTATGGGTCTTTTCTTTTGTCTAAAGGGCTTAGAATCTAGCTTCAATGGTATTTCATGTTGAAACAAGTCTTCCCTGTATGCTTTTAAATCTTCATAAGACCAAGCAAACACATGTTTATATTTTTTCAGCAAATCTATCAGCATTCTTCTAATTGTAGGATTTATCTTCTTCCCTATGTACACCTTTTTTGGTGCCATCTCAGTTTCCAAGTTAACTTCTTCAATATCCTCCCTTCCAACTGGTGTTTGTTTCATTAGAGACTGATCATTTCCATCATACACCCTCTCTAATGCCACTAAGCCTTTAGGAAGCTTGTTTTTTTTGAGCTGTAAGATCTCTTTCCCAAAGACTGTTTGCTTCCCATCCACTTCTTCAACAAAGGCATTGAAGTCGATCTCTTGGGATTCAAACTGATCTATATAGTGGAGGAACTTCAAAAGATCAATATCATCATTGAAGACCTGCCAACTATAAATGTTGTCAGGAACAGCAGGCCTTGTCTTGAATTCAATTTGTGACACCCCAGCCAATGTAATATCATCTCTTTTCAATGCTACATTTGCTAGAAAATCAGCCATTATGTTCTTTGATCTATCTACCCATTCAATTGAGAAAGCATCAAACAACTCAATTGTATCCCATACAAAATTTTTGTACTGCTTCAATCTTTTATGTTTTGTTGCATACTTGGACCTGATTTGTGAAACAACCAACTCTAAATCTCCAAAAATAGCCAGCAACTTAATTTTATGTTTCATAGCTATATTCAGTCCTATTAATAAAGCTTCATATTCTGCCACATTGTTTGTACATTCAAATGCTAATAGGAATGAATACTTAAAAGTAATACCTTCCGGTGAAACAAATACTATCCCTGCTCCATTACCTTCTTGGTTGTAGGCTCCATCAAAGTACATCTTCCACACACCGTTGTAGTTCTGTGTAGCATGCTTCTCAATTGGATCACTATTGGTTAATTCTGGCTGGGCTAGTTCTATATTAAAACTCCCAAGATCAACATCACAAAAATAATTGATTTGATCTTGTGGTACACAATCAATAAGCTGGTTCATCCTCGGCTCCCTATACAACTTCACCTCTTGGCCATTTACCAGAATTGTTGCATAAGATAGATCAAACTGAACATTTCCACCAATAGCTATCGTCCACTGTCTTGATAAAAGCATACCGAATTGAGGAGGGGTTTCTATTACTGTTATATCAATATTGTAAGCCATTTGAGCATAAGCAACTAGCTTGACTTCAACATCTTTCATTATACCCACCACAGGAACGGGTCGGTTATCCATTGCATCACACTTTCCTTCATATGTATCCACCCACATGCCTAGTTGTTTCATCACTCCTACTAGCATAATATTCATGGCAGCACCAGAATCTATCATGCAATTCCTCAATAATTTGTTATTTATAAGTAATGTAGTGAAGAAAGGATCAACTTGTGGAGGACTTGTCAATACATTACTTATGTAGATTTCTGGGACATTTACTTTATCCTGCTTATTTTTAGCAACCATCTTATTTTCAGAATTTACATGTTTTTCATTTTCATTTGTTATCAATTCCACTGCATTGTCCCTGTATTCCTTAATTTTCATCATCTCAAGAAGTGGAACAAACATCTTTACCTAAGACAAAGCCTGAGTGAAGTCAAAAGAAGAACCTTCTGCCTTAATCATTTTCTTTTGTTCTGATGTTTCTCCTTTGCTCTCTTCCTTTTCTCTTTTACTTGGTTGATCAGTCATTTGAATTTCTTTGTGTAATTCTTTTACTTCACCCTTTTGGATGGGAATTTGCTTACTTTCATCATGTTGTTTGTTTTCAACCCTTTTCACAGTTCCTTGTGTCACCTTTTGTTCTTTCATAAAGATTCCCCTAGGGACACCTTCCTTCTCATTTACTATCCTATTTCTCAACTAGTACTTACTCTTTGCTTCTTCAACTGCAGCAACAATTAATCTCTCTATCTCCTCTTCAGTGAGTTTCCTCATACTGTATTGAGTAGGTGTTTCAATAGAATGCTGCTCTGTATAATATTCTTCAAAATCAGAAAGGATTTGCTGCTCAGCCATGTGGACATTGTAATTCTGATTTGAAACATCATACTCATAACCTTCATCCTCTGAAGATGAGTATCTCTCCTCCACATGGTGAAAAGTGTTTGAAGTTAAATACACTTTATGATCTTCTCCACTATTTCCCATCAACATTCCTTCCTCTTGCATTGCTTGGGCCACAACACAATATTCTGGAGAATGTGGCTTATCATAGACTTCATAGAAAAAACTATTATTTACCATATACGTTCCCTTCTTCCTTAATGGATTAGGAGTTTCTTTGCTTCCAGGCCTATCAATTATAGGTTTTCCATCCTTCTAGTTTGTATTATAGGGCATGTCATGTAACCTTGGCCTAAGCCTTTCATTCCTATATGTGTTCTCCTATTTATATTGATAACTATTGTTTTGTTGAGGAGCCCTATGATTTTCTCTCTTATCAATTATCCCAAGAGCTCTCCTATTGTTTTCAATTGTCAATGTTGTCTTCTAAGCTTCATCCAAGTCTCTTGGGAATCTACTTCTTAATTCATATCATGTTTTAGGATCGAATGCATTCAGGTAAACACTCAATGCTACAGAGTCTGGCAACTTTGATCTAGGAGGTATTCTATTCTACAGTTTATTGAATTTCCAGTTGAAATCATAAATTGAGTCATTATGATTTTTTTGAATGTGCATCAATTCATGAAGAACAACATCAGGTGCACTTTGATTCCCATATTGCTCAAGGAATTGGTCTTGAAATATTTGGAGAGAATAAATAGAAGTTGTTGCTAGGCTATTGAACCAATCCCTAGCTTCTTCAATAAGAGACATCATGAATAATCTCATATGTAAATCTTCATAAGGAACATCCAAATCTTGAATGAAGGCATTAAAACTCCTTAAATGATCTTCGGCTGTAATTGCATTACTCCCTATAAACTTGGGGACCAAGCCTCTCCAGCTGCCATCCATGGGATAAGGGTACAGTTGAAACCCTACCAAATCAAATTGTCTAATCATGGTGGTATACTGATGAGGAGGAGGGTTGGGTGGATATTGATACTGGTACATAGGGTTATTATATTGTGCATTTTGTTGTGGCACATGATGCTGACCAGGAGGTGGATGATTTGTATGTTGTGTGAGAATATGAGGTGGATGATTTGGCTATCTATATTGATTCCCAATTTGATGGTGAGGGATCCTTGGTGGTTTAGAAGGCCCTATACCATAATTACCCTGTTTATGAGGTGGTACATACTTTGGGGGGCAACCACCTGTGTGAGGAATGTTCTGAGCTTTCTGCAATTTGAATTCTCTCATTGCTTGTATCATTTGTGCCTTCTCCTATTCTTCCCTCTCCTTTTTTCGAGATTCAAACCGTGCTTTAACTTCTTCATAAGTTAAAGATTCATAATCTTCTTGAGGAATCTCCTGATCAGTGGATCCATTCTCGTTACCTTCCATTTTTTGATCATATTCATGCTGAATTTTGAGTCATTCAGCTTTGAGTTTGGCTCTAAACTCAGCCTGTTTCTAAGGATCGTGAAAAGGATTTCTTTGATCTTCTGAGGTACAAGGTTCTACAATTGAATTATCTGTCCATGTATCAAAACAATTATATGTTTCACCATGAGGTATTGATTATTTGTCTTTGTTTGTCATGCACATGTCCTCACTTTTCCCTTTACCCTTGTCAGCCTTATCATTTTTGTATGTCCACTTACTACTACCAGCAGGAGCTCCAGAATGACCTCCCCTAAATTGAGATCTTCTTCCATTCATATTGCAATATTTTATCAGAGTCGCCACTCACTTTCTTAAAAGTGAGAAAATATTGTTACTTGTTATTCCCAGCAGAGTCTGTATATAGGATTTCTGACTCTATGATTAAGGCGCAGATTCTTTGTTACTCCCCAGTAGAGTCACCAATTTGTTAGCTCTCAAAAACGCAAGTTTGAACCATGAAAGGTTTCCAAGCTTTCACAACGTTTTAGGGTAGCAGACAAGGTCAAGAGATTTTGGACCTTCTACTCTTCAAGTGCAGCTAGACCTAGGCAGGTGTACCTATCTGAATGATACAGACTTGACTTATGATTATCTTTCATGCAATAACTTGTCCATGATGGCAAATGAAAATGGACAAATAAAATCAAATTTGGTATAAATTGTATACCAATATTCAAAACTAAACCCTAATATGTTTAGTTAACAGATGTAAAAATTATGAGTGAAACTAAAGAATGAAAATGAAAAGACCAGTGCCTTATAGGGTATGTGGAGTCCAAAAAAAAATTTGAAACAAGTACTCCGTTATGGCAGACATTCAAGTTATTTAGCATTTATTTGGTTTATAGCTTGTATAAACCTGCAAGGTTATTATTACTGAGTTCTTCTTAGTGATCCAATTGACATTCTCTAATTACTATAATCAATTTAAAGAATTTAATCTTTACTGGAAAGAAACAATTAATCGACCATACAAATGCAGCAAATGTGCATTGAAAAACTGGATATAAACTTGTTACACCAATTGAAATAACCAGAAAACATCATACAGGAGACAACTTCAATAATGCTTTCAACAAACCACATAAACAACCGATACCAGAAACAACTACACCATTGTATTAGATTTCAATTGATATCTCCATGATTTTACATATGCAACACAGTCTCATCTTTGCCAAAAAATTATATCCTACTGTATATCCACTATCCTCTATTCTATTCAGCTTATTGCCCCTCATTTCGTTTCCAAAATGGATATTTATACATTGAGAATACGAAAGGGTGCATCCTTTCGGAAATTAGAAATATCAAATGTTTTACAAAACAAAAAGATAGAGGATAATTAAGCTCTATTAAGCCACATGTGAGTTTTAGCAAGATGATCTAAATAATCCCGGTGCTCGTATGTGTCCGCATCTCCAACAACATTCTAGATCGTGATCTCCATCCTTATAATCTCTTCATTCTTCTCACTCACTTCTTCTAATGTTGTATCCTCTGCAGAAGCTAACCTCATGACTTCATTCAATATTGACTCACATTCAATTTTCCACTGGTGGCTTCTTTCAATTTGCCATTATCATAAGAGAATGTGATCACAGTATTCTTGGTAGCATCAATCAACCCCTATTCATCCCCCTGCAGCTCAACATAGAAGTTTCGATGATGATTTACAATATGATCTGCAACCTCAAGTGCTGCACTGTTAGAAGCATCTCTTTGGGCTATCTCATGAAACTTCTCCATAATTCGTCCATCCATCCTTGTATGATATTTTAATGCAGCAAGAGTATGAGAGTATTTTCCCCACAATTTACTCAACCAAGATGTCAAATTATCCTGCCTCTTCTTGACAATTGTTGCAATTGCAACATGCTTTCCCTGAGAATAAGCACTTGCTCCTACCTAATGATCTTTTTCCTGAGAGCTTTCTCCTTGAGTGATCATTCTGGTTGGCCCCATTGAAATACCAACCAAGTGTTTCAATCTATCATTCTCTCTCAACATTCTTTCATTATTTGCCTTGTACATTTCTCTTTCTTTTATCAGCATTTGGATCTGTGCTTTGTTCAATTTTGCAATATTGACCCCAATTTCTGCAGTAGCCATAGGATCAGCATCTCCAACTTTTAGGGTCATGACATGGCCAAATGCCTTCTCTATGTCAATTACTACTAATTTCCTATGGGCTGGGTACAAATCCCATATCATCAATGATCCCTCATCAGTATTGTACTTAGAGCCTGCATACACCTCTATTACCTTTTCTCTATCGAGCTTGTGTGTAGCATTGTTGTCCCTCAAGAAACTATCAAAAACCAATGCAGAGTTTAAGTCAAGGCCAGGAAAGATCATGACACCAGTGTTCTCCAACATTTTCCTCCCCTTTTCAGGAGTCATATTTGTCATTTCATCATCCACACACTTTCTCAATCAGCCCAGCAATTGTTCCTCATTTCTTGAAGTGACATCATCAACATTTTCTCTTATCTCCTTCCCCTTCTGCTTATACTAGAATGCCTTGAATTCTGGGAAATTTATAAACTCATCATTAGAAACAAATGATCTATATTCCATATGTCTTGTATCAACATCACCACTTTCTATACTTTGTTCTCTGGTTGGGAAAACATACTGCTGAGTCCTCAACCTGGATACCTTTTCTAGTTTACCTTGTAGCACATTATTCCTTGGTGTCTCCTCTCCTCTAGAAGTCAATTGCTTCGTTTCCTGCAGCCCTTGGTTATACCTTTCAACCACCATTTCAACTTCATCTTCATCCAAGTTTCTGATCATATCATCAAAGGGATAGGATACATGTTGATACCCTCCAAAATTTATCTTCAGCTTAGCAAAATTGATATATCCCTCTGGATCAAAATCCTTTCTGGGTGGTCCTCTCTTCATATTATAATGCAACAATCTATCAAGGATTAAATTGTATCCTTCCTTAGACAACACAATGAAGTCACCAAAACACAATGTACTAGGCATAAAAGCCTGCTTCCCAAAAGAGCTGAAATGCATCACACTGCTCTAATCCATCTGTCTAACAATTTCCAAATATGCAACTCTGTTTGGAACTGTCCTTGGCAGAATGAAAGGGGCATCATCAAATCCATATACTCTGATCATTGTAGCTCCCTCTAAACAATACCAATCTCCCCAGTTATGATCAATTGGCTGATTGAAGTCTTTTGGAAGCAGGAATCTCTTAATCTCATTAGTCAATGAATAATTACAAGGAAATTGATAGAGCTTATACAATGTTTTTACAAAATGTTCCTCGAAATGAATGAAACTAGAACTAGCAAACCTGCTGTCCCAAATAGGAGTCCACAATTGAACAGGCAATTCTTCACCTTCCCTACCAATTTGAGAAGTCCTCAATTTTGGAGGCCACACTCCTAACTCCTGTCCAAAATATAGCACCAAGTGCATCAACAATGAATAGTGTCTGAGATGAACAATAGATGATCCACCCTTGATAGCCATCAAACCTGAATCAAGCCCCTTAGAAATGTATGAGGCATAGTCAAATGGCTTGGAATAGTGATACTGGATATTTGTAGTGATAATCATTGGCACAATTGACATGAATTCTAGGGCATCCATTCCCAACACCTGACACACTGAGAAATATGTGTACTTCATATAGGGCTCAAACAAATCCACATGATAAGGAGGCCCATCACTATCTTGCAGAGGATCTAGCTTGCTGCCTTGTTTAATCCTGTGAATTGGCAACCTCCAGCCCTTATAAGTAGTATCCATTCTTGAAAATTCTTTCTCCAATTCTTCACAATTGATCTCCTCATTGCAGAACCCTTCTAATTTGAAAACCTCATCTATTGCTTCTTTTGACACATATATTTGTGGTTTCCTAGATGGGTCACATATAGCCTTATGTTTTGGATCATAATGATCTACAAGCAATTTCAATAGTTCTGAATTCACAAATACATTAGGGCACACCAGTTTCCCTACATTCAGCTTCCAAGGATTACAGACTGGTTGAAAATGGTTTCGCCTATGATAGTGAAAATTGAAAAGTTCATACCCTCTTACGGCAGTCCAGACATCACCTATGAACTTGCATTTATCATCTAACTTATCAACTTCTGCCCTAAGTTGTGCAACCTTCTAGCTTTAGGCGCTGAACCAGGTAGCTGCTCAATAAGATCTTGGTTTAACCTCCGTTCAGTGCCCTCATGCTCTGTATCAACCTTTTTTTTCTTTGCTTTTGACTGACTACTGTCACCAAGCTTTCTACCCTTGGCTTTTCCAGAACTAGAAGACTCCATTCTTTCGAAACTAGAGAATCAAAAAATGTGGAAGGCTAGGAAACAATTACTTATAGTACACTGCTTGAATCTCCTCAGACTGAATGGATGTCCAGGTTCTCTATTCACCTCACTAATTCTTCTGCAATCAATTTGGCACTGAAGCATTGATTAAACCTTTGTTGTTATATCCCGTCGCACCATTAATGAAGCATGAATGAAGGCTCATTTGAAACTGGCACTGTCACATCAAATGTCCTGTCGGTGAGAGATTTTCAAATCTGGGGCGAAGTCCTTTTGCAATGTTTATTACACCTTTCACCAAGACATTTTGTGGTCTTACCGACACTTGGAATCAAACTGATAACTATCACCTCTATTTTCCATGTCACTGTGACATTACCAAGTCAGGGAGATGTCTCATAGAATTCACTGCGTCCTACCGATATGCATTCTTCAAGTCATCCTCCAGTCGCCGAGACAAAATCACCCCTTCGTCGATGAAAACACACTTTGGCATGACCATTGAGTTTCTCAACGACAAAATAAATCTTACCGATGGAAAAATTCCATCGGCAAGACCATGAATCTTCGCGAAGACTCATACTAATACCAAATGTCTTGCCGAACCCATTCCTCTAGATTGCTCCATTTGGTGAGACTCACCCCAAAATACTCTATCGGTATAACTTTCAAACCTTGGTGAAACTTATGCCGAAGACTTCTTCTCCTAGCGATGCATATCTCTATCAGTGTGACAATTGAGTCGGTAAGACTCCATAGCTTCTCCCCGACAGCCTTTTGATGAAACCCCTTTACGCCTTATCGGCAAGACCCAACACCTTCATCAAGAAACTATTCAGATGCACTTTAGTCTTACTAACATGCATCTCCTCATCGGCGTAACTTTTGAGTCAGCAAGACTACAATACCTCACTCTGAAATACTCTAATAGAGTCCCCTTGTATTTATTTCAGCAAGACATGAGCCACTCGCGAAGACCTTACCCCGACGCATGTGAGTCTTACCGAGATGTTTTCTTGTGAGCCGATCTATGAGACAATATGATTTCGTTATGACTTCACGCCAATACTAATCAGTTTGGTTGAAATGACCCTTCTATGTGCTAGTCGGTGAGACATATTGAATTTTTTGAGACATTACATCGATGCCCCAACCTATGCCAATGTATCTTTTCATACACTGGTCAGCAAAAGATAATATTTCGCTGTTACCTCATCCCGAATATGATTCTTATGCCGATATGAAACTTCTCTGTTACCGAAACAAAAGAAGTATCTTGCCAATAGTCTACAACAAACATACATTAGTGAAAAATATAGGTCAGGGAGACCTTCACCCTGTCTTGCCGATATGGGTAATACAATGGAATGTGAAGGACTAGATGGATTTAAAATGGAACTCATGACATAAAATAAGCAAGACAATACGAAGAGGTAATTTTATGCTTATGATGAGGACTCATTTTAGAAACTCATGAATGCAATTGACTATGAAAATTTCAAAATTTTACAGTTCTAACACTAAGAATGGTGCCAAGATAGTGGTAACTCATAATGTGAAGGTTGATGCTCACATGGAGAAGCAAACTCATGTGAAGACCATGAAGGAGACTGATCTCAGAAAGGATAATGGTGAGTTATTGATAACACAAGGAGAGGTCAAGAACATGAAAGAAATTATGATTGGAGCAATGGGATGTCCTATAACAATTCATGGAAAGGGAAGACAATCAAATCAAGATAGGAAAAGGACTCTAAATTTTGATGATACAATGATGTATGGTACTATACATATAGGGGTAATAGGTCTGATGCCTGAATGCAAGAAAGTACATAAGAAAGGACAAAGCACTGAGGGGAAGTTGATGCATGAAAAGACAGTAAGCAATGAGGTTGGGAGAATGCTAAGTGAAGGTACAAAGGTCTATAAGAATGCCAAAATAGGGAATGAGGCAAGTGCAGGTCTGACGGAGTTTAAATGCATAAACTTAGTAGTTGTTGAGTCTGACAGAGACAAGGTAACAATTATGACAACCAATGGGAAAAGAACAAAGCATGGAGAATAGAGAAAGGTAATGTTGACTAATGGAGATGGTTGGAAAGATAAAGTGAGACAGATGACAATAGGTAAAAGGCCTTTGATAGGTCCTAATGTACCAATGGAAGCACAAACCACAGGTGCAAGGAAAAATATAAGTACAGAGTAGTATGGAGCACAAGGCATAAGTCAATGGCAATGGCCTATGTACCAAAGGAGTCTTACTCCAGCATGGGCATGGTGGTACCGACATCAATTCATGAGGCATGAATAATTTTTAGGGGGAGTGTATGGTGCAGGAGCACCTCCACCTTATGCCTACAACTAGAGCACTAATCATTGAGCATTGAAATGTTTAGCAAGGAATAATTTTTTTTTGAGGTTATTTATTGTGAATAAGGTCACTTTAGACTCCTAAGTAAGTTTTAAGGTGAGGTTTTCAGTCTAGGTTGTGATCTTGCACCTGGAATTGTTGTGTAGCCATTGGAAGGAAATTTTTTGAATCTACATGTAAATGTGAAAGAATAGTGTCTCATCAATGTAATAAGGATATTTTTAAGCCATGAGTGTGGTTTTAGAGAAGTCACAGGTGTTTTCAATGCATTCAAGGTCAAAAGATGTAAGCACTTCAATGTATAGAAGTATATGTTAACAAAAGTTGTAAATGGTGTGTTTTATGTTCCCAACGGTCATAAGGGATTCAAAAATCAGTTGAAAAGGTAGTTGTTCAGTGATTGAGATGGATAGGCCTTTAAAAATGCATGAGGACATCATTGTAAGGTTGTTGATTCAAGATACAAGGTTTTGACAATAAGGAAATTTTGTGTTTTCTTCAAATTCCTATGTTCTTTATTTTGCTAACTTGTACAGGCCGTACAGGCTAATGTATGCAATATAATATTTATTTTCTTGTATGGGCCTATGTTAACATTGATTCCTATCTGATTTGAGGGTATAATAAGGAGTTTTAAGTCTTCTTTAAGATTTTTCCTGTTCATAGTTGATATACCTTGTTTTTGAGGGTTTTGTAATCTAAATATGAAGTAAAGGTCCCTTACACTTTTTGTGGCCATTGTAACTTGTGTAAGGGGCCCTATGGAGTTTGATTTACATATAGGATGCATGGTTAGAGAATAGGGAGAGGAATAAGGAAGATAAACCTATTGTTCCTGAGTGTTTTGTGGAGAAATGCATGTGAATAAAGGGGTTCCAGCTTAGGGTTTGTTAAAATCCATATGGGAGTCTTGTTTTTCTGAAATTTTAAGCATGTATGGGGTTAATGGATACTGTTTGAGTTGGTTTTGGGGCTTGGGAGATTGTGGAGGTGTCATATCCAATAAACCCTCTTAAATTGTGCCTAAAATAAGGGTTTTTCAAGTTTGGCATGTGTTTGGTTGTACCAGTGGAATCTAATGGTGGATTTGGAGGTTTTTGAGCATTTTAACTACTTCCCCAAGGTTTTAGAGGGTTTGGAGAAGTTTGAAGGGTACTCTCTTTGAAAAGGAGGCCTATTTCACTAGGTTTTTCCATGATAGGGATGTTGGTCTCCATGTTGTTCCAAAGGAGTTGATGTTGGGTCTTACATATGTTTTATACCCTTTATTCAAGGGGTAAATGCTTTTGACTGGAGCTATGAACCGGATACAACCATTCAACAATACGACCCCAATGAGGTTTGAACCTTGGTGGCAAGAACAACAATGCCACCTATAAACCATCACACCATGCCAATACTAGCTACATATGTTTTATACCCTTGAAAGGGGTATTTGAATCCAATTTTATTTTTCCAAGTGTTTTGGAGGATATTGGAGTTAGAAGTCAAAAACTAGGTTTGCACTACTACAAGGGTTCAAGGGGTGAAAGAGGGGAATCTGACTTTTGTTGTTTGTCAAGCTTTGAGGGTGATTTAGATTTTCCAAAGAGGTCATATTAATTTTGTTAGATGCCTCTTATAGGAAAGTTATCAAGTTGGTTGTGATTGAGCCTCCCAGGTCTACATCAATGAACAAGAGGGAGAACTAGGAGCAAAATTAAGGAGACATTTTCTCTCACAACATAAGTCACCAGTGCACACCAAAGCAGGCACACACCACATCCCACCGACCAAGCAAGGATTGGGAAAAAGAGCATACACAAATCCACCAAAATAAAAAAGGGTAAAAGAGATAACATTAAAGAACAACCCACCATGAGGACCAACACCACTCCAAATAAAAATTTTAACACAGAGGAAATAGGGATGGAAACAAACCTCTGCACTAGGGCCTCTAAAGTAGATAAACTGTTAAACACAACACTCTCAAGGCCAAAAAAACCAAATAAAAATAGTTAGGGCCACTGTGTAAAAACCACACAAGAAGGAGGCAGTAGTGGATCACCCAGAGAACAATAGAGAGAAAGCTCCCACATGGGACACCAAGCTGCAGAGCCAGAAGCGCAAAAAATAGGTCCCAATCGAATAGCACTCACAATAAGAAAAACCTCCAATCTAGCCACACACTCCCCAACACATAGAAAAAGGATGCAACCAAACCAAAATATGCAAGGTGACCACTAGAGATCTCTTCCAGGATCATCATCCTCTCCTCCATCAACAATGACCTATTCATAATTCAAAACTGCCCCTCCACTCCCTTTCCCACTCGAGTGCTCCATTGAGTTATCTGGTGTTATTTTTGTTGTTTTCAGAAGTTTTAGAAATAAATAGGGGGACCTAAAGGGATTGAATCATTTCCTTGGGGACTAATTAGAGATTAGCCTTTCCTACATGATTAACATAGAGACATCATAGTTTGACTATGTTGATTGAAATTATTTTAGAGTTTTTCTTACTTTTATGAATGTTTTTGGATTTCAATAAGATATTTGGATGTTTTATTTTTCTTAGTTTTTGGGGACTAACCTAGGGCCTCAAGGGATCATTAGTTATGATGGAATTACCTACGTTATCTATACAAAGGCTAGTAATTCACTTGGTTTGACAAGAAAATGTTTTTGATTTTTTTTCTATTTTTTCGCTTATTTTTGAATTTCAAATTTTTTACTAAGTTAAAAGAAAGAACATGATAGACACCTAAGAGAACTAACCTAAGGCCTCAGGGGTTGACAAGCCCTACTTGTGTTATATATGCAGAGGCCACAAATTTTCACTAGTGTTGACTCAAAGCATAACATGTTTTGGGGATTTTGATGTTTTTGACTTTGTTTTGATTTTGTTTGTTTTCTAGATGTTTTTTATTTTGATAGTTTTCAACCATAATGGGATTTGCAATGATCCAATACACTACCATTTTTTGGAAGTTTCCCCCAATTCAAGAAAATATTACCTTCATTAGGGGAGATGGACGTTGATAGTGCAACAAGGTTTGACAATTGATCAGTCATTGAGCCATGGTTGGTTTGCATGTGTTTATTATGGGATAAATTGATGGATGATTTAGATAGTGTTGATAGATAAAGATGCATGTATTATTCAAATGTAGCCCCTATTTTCAAATTTTCACTATGGTACCTATTTTAGAAGTGCCGTAAAGTGGTTTTCACTTAAATAATGTTTTATTTCTCTTTATTTTTTTTCTTGCTTTTTTATTTTTTAAATTTTTTTAAATCTTTTTTGGTTAGATATTATGATGTGTTCAAGTATAGAACTTTTTATGATGGTTTTTGTTTAGTGGTTCAGATAAAGGTTCTCCTTCAAGAGTAGCCAATTGATAAGCTCTAGTGCCATAGCTTGTTGTGATGATAAATGTACCAAGATAGTTAGGTTCATACTTCTCCTTCCCATTCTGATTTAGTTGGATCTTTTGATTCTCTTTTAGTACTAGGTCACCAACTTGAAAGTTTGTGTTTTTGATCTTTTTATTGTAGCTTTGTTTGAGCCAATTATGATAAACCTAAAGATGGTTTAACATACTCAAACACCTTTCATCTAGGAGTTCCAAATCATTCAATCTTGAGACTCGATATTCCTCATTGATGACCATGACTTTGAGTGATATTCGTAGTGAGGGAATTTCAACTTCAATAGGTAAGACAACTTTAGATCCATAGACCAACTAAAAAGGTGTGGCACCTATCATTGTACGAATATCGGTTCAATAAGCCCATAGAGTTGGGTTTAGTTGCAAATGCCAATCATGGATGGTGTCATTAATAGTCTTTTTTTGGATTTTTAGGATGGTTTTATTAGACACTTCAGCCTGATTATTTCCTTGGTAGTAGTAGGGTGTGGAGAGCCAGTGCTAGATAGAAAACTTGGAAAAAATCTCTTTTACATCTTGGTTTTTGAATGGAGTTTTGTTCTCTATTATGATGGATGGGAATTCCATATCGATAGATTGGATAATTCAAGATGAACTTGGATATTTGTTTCCCTATGATGTTTGTTACTGAAATTTATTCTATCCACTTTGTGAAATATTTTGTAGCAGTGATGATAAAATTGTGCCCATTAGATGAAGTAGGAGATATCTTACCTACCAAGTCTAATCCCCACTGTGAGAAAGGCCATGGTGTTGTGATACTAGAGAGGGACCTACAACTTGTTTTGATACTAGAGAGGGACCCACAAACACCTTCATGTACCTCTTGGAAGGAAATTTGTGCTTCTTCTACATTAAGACATCAAAGTAAAGTACCATCTAAACTTTGACAATATAAGGTGTATCCTAGGATTGTGAATCAGGAAGTCCTAATGGAAAATGTCTTATTTTGGTTTGTCATTAAATCAAGAGGAATAAAGCTAGATAAATCGTAAGATAGGTGAATTAATTAAATAATTTAAATATTATTTAATTAATAGAAGAATTTAGGGTTTTTGATGTAATTGATGCAAAATGTAGTGATATTATATGATAACTGACACCGATAGAGAATGTAGAGTTGAACTGGTAGATACAAGAGCTGTTGAAGAAAGGATTGATAAGAGAAAGCCTAAGCCCATGTGTGGTACCTATTGTACTTGCAACAAAGAAAGATGGAGAGTGGAGAATGTGTACATATTTAAGAAAAATCAATAGAATCATTGTCAAGTATAGATTTTCATTGCCAAGGCTGGATGAAATTATGGACTATTTGAGAGGAGAAAAAGTATTTTACCAAGATTGACCTAAAGAGTGGATACCATCAAATCAAAATCAGAGAAGATGAATGGAAGACTACATTTAAGACTATTGAAGGATTGTATGAGTGGTTAGTAATGTATTTTGGAATGACCAATGCACCTAGCCCTTTCATGAGATTGATGAATGAGGTAATAAATAAATTCTTGGGTAAGTTTTTCATTGTTTACATGGATGATATTATAATTTTTAGTAATACTAGAGAAGAACATTTGTGGCACATCATACATGTATTGCAAATGTTGAGAGAGGAGAAGTTTTTTATTAATGTCAAGAAGTGTAGCTTTATGAAGATAGAGTTGGTGTATCTGGGTTTTCTTATTTTTGTTGAAGGATTGAAAATGGACCCTATGAAAGTGAAAAAATGTAGATTGGCCTACATCAGTGAACATTGGACAAGTAAGATCATTTAATGGATTAGCTAGTTTCTATAAAAAGTTTTAGTAGCATTTGTACACCCACGACTGAGACAATGAAAGGATATAAGAAAGAATTTAAGTGGACATATGGATCACAAAGAAGTTTTGAATTGTTGAAGAAAAAGGTGATAGAGCAACCAATGCTAGCATTATTGGATTTTGACAAAGTATTTCAAGTTGATTGTGATGCAAGTGGAAATGCAACAGTTGTAGTGTTAAGTCAAGAAGGAAGACCTATAGCTTACTTCAATGAGAATTTGAATGATTCAAGGAGATATTAAATTTATGATCTAGAATTTTATGCCATAATTAAAGCCTTGAAGAAGTGGAGACATTATTTGTTTCCTAAGGATTTTTTGTTATATACAAATCATTAAGATTTGTAGTATTTGAATAGTCAAGGGAAGCTAAGTTAGAGACATATGAGGTGGGTTGAATTCTTACAAAGTTATACATTTGTGTTGAAGCATAGGAGTGGAAAGTCAAACAAAGTTGCAGATGCATTGAGAAAAAGAAGGAATTTACTGACAAAGATGAGGATAGAAGTATTGGGATTTGAAGAGTTGAAGCATATGTATGAAGATGATGTATATTTTTCTAAATCATGGAGATCATGTAAGGAACCAGTAGTGATAGACCAGGGTGAATGGTTGGACTATTTCATCTAAGAAGATATGTTGTTCAAAGGAAATCATTTGTGTATTTTGAAGAGTTCAATGAGGGGAAATTTGATTAAAGAGAAACATAGTGGAGGATTAGCAAGAAATTTTGGAGTAGATAAGATAATATCTTTGGTGAGAAAACACTATTTTTGGCTGTAGATATATAAGGATTTCAAGAAGTATGTCCAAAGTTACAAAATTTGTCAAGTTGCAAAAGGGAGTAGTTAGAATACTAGATTGTATAAACCTTTGACAGTACTAGAGAGACCTTGGGAAGATATAAGCATGGATTTCATATTGGGATTACCAAGAACATATAGAGGTCATGATTTTATCATGGTAGTAGTGGACAAATTTTCTAAAATGGCACATTTCATTCCTTGCAAGAAGACTAATGATGTTGTGCATGTTGTTGACTTATTTTTCAAGGAGATTGTGAGATTGCATGGATTACCTAAGAGTATAGTTTCAAACAAAGACACCAAGTTTAATATATACTTTTGGGGGACATTTTAGGAGAAGATGAAGATAGACCTAAAATTCAGTTCAGCATATCACCCACAAGCAGATGGGAAAAAAAACTTAGTAAATAGAAGTTCTGGTAACCTATTAAGATGTTTTTTTTGTGAGAAAACAAGAAATTGGGACATATTTGTACTACAAGAATAATTTTAATATAATAATTCAGTGAATTAGAGCATAGGGAAAACACCATTTGAGATTGTGACAAGAGTGCAAGAGCACCCATGTGATTTTGGTTTTTCATTGTTTTGGTTTCATGTCTCTCTTATGTAATAAGGTCCTCTTCGATCATCTTCATGTTTGTAAGGGTCTAGTTGAGGTTTTAGGAGGATAGGTGTCAAGTTTTCAATACTGTAAAAGTTGCAAAAGTTGAAAAAAGTTGTCAAAGTAACTTTGCATTTTTTCATTTTTGGGAAGTTGAACCATTGGGATTTGAAAGATAGTTGGGAACAGTTGGTTTTTGGTTTGTATATGCTTAAATAAGCCTAGTGGAGCCTAAGACAAGGTTTTGGTGAATTTTTTTAGTATTGAGCAATAAGAATACTCTGTTTTCTGTGTTTTCAAAACTTAATTTTTTGCTACATAGACTTGTACAATTTTTTATGGCCTAGGAGTGATTAAACATTGATTGGAATTCATGGTGCATTGAATCCTTGTTCTTATTCATTTGGTTTCATTTGATTTCATCAAGTTTGAAGCAAGTTAAGGTAGATTTACTGAAAGTTGCTTAAAACACTCATTAGGGTGTGTTTTGACTGAAAATAATGAATTTATTCCCATTCCACTAGTGAACAAGCCTTAAACTCGGTGGAATGGCCCGTGCAGATATATATTTTTTATGTTCTTAATGTTGGAGGAGCATGGGATGGAGGTTGGTGCAAATTTGTTAATGCCATAGTCAGAAAACCTCATGTATTTGGCATGAAAGTTGCATAGGAGTTAGGGTTTGTAGAGAAGCTCTTAGGTGATTGTTGAAATTTATTGGAAAGGGTTTGGGGGATACCATATGACATGTATGAGCCATTGACATGAATATTTGAATTCTAGTGTTTTAAAACCTTGTTGTGACCTATTCAAACAAGCCTAATTAGGCCTAGTTCAAAGCGTAGCAGTCAAACTTTGTCTTGAGTGCTCCAAAACACCCCCACTTGAAATTTAGATATGTTTTCAAATGTCATAAAGGGTACTTAAAACTATATTCATATTTTGGGTATGAGCTTTGGTTTATAAATTTTGTTGGAAAAACTGGTTATGGAGTGCTACTAGGAGTTAGCAGACCTAAGAAGAGAAACCCACCAATAAATGCTAGAAAACTTAAAGAAATTATTGATTTAGTTCAATTTGATACTAACCACCCCTGCTCTACATCAAAAATCTAAGGGACATCAGTATGGAGAATAAGATTAGTGTAGAAGTAGAAGATTTTGTGGGATTCATGGAAACATTGCATAATCATGTTTTGACACATTTGGAAAACATGAATAGCAAGTATAAGGAGAAGGAAGATGAAAGAAGGAGACATAAAGATTTTTCTATTGGAGATGAAGTGATGGTATATCTAAGGAAGGAGATATTTCCAGTTGGAGCATACAATAAGTTGAAGATGAGGAAGTTTGGACCATGTAAGATTCTAAGGAAGTTTGATTTTAGAAATGTATATGAAGTAGAGTTATCAAAGCCATTGGGTATATCACTATTTTCAATATTGTAGAAATCTATGAATATCATGGGATAGTCAAGTACTGATACTGATGAAGTTGATTTGGAGTACTTACCATATCAAGAACCAGAGGAGATTGACCAAATTTTGGATATTAGAACTGAAAGGAACACCAAAAACAAGCAGTACAAGGAATTCCTAGTGAAGTAGAAAGGCAGACCAGTGGATGATTCATCATGGATTTCTTAGGCTGAGATGGATTGCTTAGGTTTTCCTCTTAGCCCTCAAAAGTGAGGGATGTACTTTTCTTCCAACCCTGAGTATCTAATGCAAGGGCATCTCTAGTTGTAAAGCAATCCTATATTAACCAAAAACATTTGTTTTCTTGCATTTCATTTAGTAGTAGTTTGAGCATTTAATTCTCAATTTCACCACATTATTATTTCTCAAATTGTGAAGGATGATATAGCATCTACATGATGTCATCTATAACATATTCATATTTCAGATCATTTGCATTTGTCTACCAAAAGTTATTGCTCTTAGAATTTCACTATAATTCATAGTCAAAGCAATTGGGGATGACCATGTTTGAATTTCTTAGTGTGGACCTATTCCAAAAATGTGTGAAGCTTAATGGGACATCATACAATCATTTTGGGTCCAATAGGATCTATCTTGGATATTTGTAATTCATTTCATGTTGCAAAAGATTATCTTTCATGCTCTAAGGCCGACCTTCATGTATGATCATTCATCACGTTTGTAAACCCTTGTGGCCAATGCGTACATTTTTTGGAGCTTGATAAGCACATTAATAATCATTTGTAACTCATAGGAAGTCAATAGTCTTAGAAATATGTTTTAAGATTCAATATTTTTTCACTTCCCCATTGAGGGACTATAATAAGGCCTTTGGCCAATTGTAATGTTGAATTCCCTTTTGGTAGTCCTGTGAGCCCTGGTTATTCACCCATCAGGAATATATTGCATGTAAGATTTTCAATTCAATAAATATTCATATTTGTAGATCATTTTCTAGTGTTATGTTTGTTGATTTTACTATAATTTGCATAGTTTGGACTATTCTTTTTGAACCCTCCATCTGTGACTACACCACTCTACAAAACCAAGGTGGGTTCCCCTATAACATAATTTAACATATAATAGTACTTACACTGCTTCCTTTGATATAGATTCTTCACACTAAAATTATAGAAGGTGAGTCTAACTAGCTAAATCATATTCAAAACCTTATATCTTCTTTGTAGTACTTTGTTAGCATGGATTTGAGAATAAAACAATAAAAATGTAGTAAAATTAAGATTTTTATTTTTTTAATATTTGATTCTTCTTAGCCCTAAACTCTATGAATTTTTTTTACAAGTTCTTTATCCATAACATAGTCAAGAAATGAAGTAAACTCCTACAACAAACCAATCCTTTGGTTTCTTATAACCTCACTACCTTACAACGAGAAACCAAAAGAAAAATGCTATTATACTTCTTACAAATACTTATTGCGACTACATAATCTTTGATGAATAAACTAAAAGAAAATTTAATCAATTCATTGAACAAAAACTAACCATTCAAGAATCCATAACACCAAATATGATATGAGAATAATAAATAACCCTTGATTATATTGATTAAAAAGGGAATGAGTTACAATATAGAGAGCATAATGGATTGGTATTCAAATTTGGAAAAATACAATGAGTATTTAAATCATCTATTGTTATTATAAAGCAAAATTACAACATTCCTTCTCTAGATTTTAGGACTTAACTATACCAAACCTAGTTATATACAAAGACTTAAAAGACTAAGGAATCATAATATTCAAAAACCTTAGAATGGGGATCAAAATTCCCTTTCATAGATACAAGGGAAACAACAAGAAAAAAGCCTCATTCCATCTCCTAGCCACTAGAAGACAAAAAACCAAGTGGTGAAACTATGTACATAGAACAAAAGACAACTACAAAATAGAAGCCACTGTAAAAGGTAGTTGAGAATCATTTGAAGCATTTACATCGGTGTATGGAGGTGATCTCAAAAATACTTCTTCAAGATGACAAGAAATTTTTGACATTTGTCTATGACAAGCCCATTTAGCAGCTATATTTTTTTGGTGAAGATCAATTGAAATGTAACTCAAGCTATAACACTTCTATCTTCTTCTCTTCACCCTGCCATGTTGATGTGTCTAACCTTTATGGGGATGCATGAAATACTTCCAAAATTTCTCCAAGAGAAGCTGAGTGGATCACCAAAGAACAAAAATATTTTCATGCCATAAAAAAGGAAGAAGAGATAGGAGAAGTACTTATTCAACATATTTATCTACCCACGAACTATACTCTTCTTTTGATGGCCATTAGAAATACAAGATCTTTTTTACTTTATTATTATGTGTAGTATACCTTGCATTTGTTATAGCTCTCCTTTCTTTTCAAAACTAACTAGGTCAGTCTCTAGTTTAAACAAATCATCAATAGAATTATTCAAGAGAGCTAACTCTAGATTGTCATCTTTGTAAATATAAGATAAAAATGAAGGAATTATGCCTAAAAATTTAGCATTTCATACTTCCAAAGAATTGATTGCACTTGTGTTATCCATGATCTTAGGCATAATTCCTTGTTCCATGCTCTCAAACTTTATTATTTTTTAATTGCATATCTAGCTTTATTTGGAAATTAGAAACATCCCCTATGAATCTATCTACTCGCTTATGCTCAGTTCCAGGGGGAACTCCCATTGAATGTTGTCATCTTTATCATTTCCTTTATTGAGTTAGCTCTCAAAACCAACCTACTTAGTACATCTTTAAAGCTATTTTGAATTTTCCCGTGCTTAGCATAGGCCTTTTGCAGCCCATCAAATGCACTCCAAGCTCCCTCAATTTTATGTAGGATGCATGGAAATATATGTCCTAGAAGATCATCAATGATATTTGTAGAAATTTTTTTGGCCTCTTCCATGGCCTTCTTTTCACTTTCCCAAATTTTCTTTAGTTAATCTTTCAATTCCTTTATCTTAAGAGATAAGGTATCACTATCCTTAGCTAAGAGTTCAACTGATGTAGATGGAGGAAGAGCTAGAGCTACTACTTGGGGTTTTAGGAGCCACCACTTTATTATATTGATCCTTTAATTTTACATTCTTAGCATGTAAATTTTCATATACCTCTTCCTACCTCTTAGTAGTTGTAGCACTAAGAATTGTTGTGTGGAAAACCAAGGATGTTTCTTGTGGTGCAAAAGTATCTGATGCCCTCTTGATTATCTAATTCTTAGTGATTTTCTCAAAAATACTTGTCACTCTTGGCTTGTTAGTGGTAGGGTCCATTACCCATATGGCTAGGGTTTGCAAGTTAGGACTAAATGCTGACCCAAAATATGCTTGCACTTCTTGTTCATTAGAAGTGAATGCATCTTCATCTTCATGCCTAATTGTATCCAAGGAAATGGCCAAAGAAAGTGGTGCAAGAGCACCTAATTGGTTTCATGCCTCTATGAGGAAATTTTGTCATTACTTGGTTTTGGTTTGCATCTCTTTTATAATAAGGTCATATTTGGACCATGTTGAATGTATTTGAGTCATTTTTAGGTTGCTAGGTGTAATAGATAGGTAGGTTGTCAAAAGTTGTCAATCTTGCAAATGTTGTCATGTGCAAATAATGCAAATAATGAAGAGTCAAATGATGAAGGAAGGTTAGGATTTCTTTTTTTTTGGTTGGGGAAGGTTTGGGATGATTTAAAAAGAATTGGTGCACATTGGTGAATGGTTGGAAGTTTTAAATTTCAAATTTGAATATCAAACTTTATGTTGTCCCTACATTTTTCTTCATAATTTACAGTTGCAGAGTGTGGTACAGCCTGGTACAGTCAAGGATTAAACTTTTATGAATTGGAATTGAAATATTAATGTATTAGATTTAATTTGGAACCTATTTTAGTATACTTCTTCATCATTTGAAGAAGTTAGAAGCAAAATACCAAAATTCGCCTAGAAACCCTATTTTGAGGGTTTGAGAGTGTAAACAAATGTATTTGTGACCCATTCCACCAATAGAAAATTTGGTGAAATGGGTGTATTTAGATAGGGCTAAATGTTCATGAAGGTTTTAGGAGTAGGATATAGGGTTTGATGACATTTTGTTGATTCCCTAGTTGATATTTCATGGTTTTTTGGCTTAAATTGATGGCTAGGGGTTAGGGTTTGATGAAAAAGCATTTGTAAAGAGTGGGGTCAGTTTGGGAAGCATGTGCAAGACCTAAATGAAGTTTTTAAGGTATTTTTGAAGGGATTTGAGGCCAGGAGAGATAAGAACCAATAAACCCTCTTGAAAACAAGCCTAATTAGGCCTTGTAGCAACAAGACAGTCAAAATTAGAAGGATACTTTTCAAAACAACCTTATGTGGTTTCTTGATATGTTGGGGAAGGCTGAAAAGGGTACTTGAAACTGTGTTTTGTTTTTGGATTTTCCACTTCAGTTATAAATTGTGTCTATTTTTGTCTCTTGGAAGTGCTACAAGCAAAATGGCTTCTTGAAGGTGAGTGATGGAAAACATGAAGATTCAATGTCTTTGGGGACTTGTCATGTTCATGATGTTCAAGGTGTGTTAGGCGTTCAGTAAGTGATCTGGGTCTTAATTCCACTTTTGGTGTCTTTTAGCCCTTAAAGAACCATGTTTCTTGTTAATGAAACTTTGAGTCAAATGAGTGAAGAAGAAAGAACAAACCTAGTGCTTTGGAGAAACCTTTAAACCTGCCCTTCCTCTACATCAATTGGTATTAGATCATAGATTTTGATCATTTGAGGGAAAGAGGTTGAAGTTTGAAGAAGGAAAAATTGCAATTTGAAAGGAAAGATGCCTCTAAAGGGTAGTGCAGTCATTTCTAAGGAAATAAGAATGATGGAGTCTAAAGAAACTCTTTTAGCCAAACTTGCAGCATTGGAAACAATACAAAGAAGAGGTAAGGACACTGAAGAGGAGAGTAACCAAGAGGAAGAGGAAGAGGGTGAGAATGAAAACCCTCAAAGAGGAGTCCAAGGTCATGATGAGTTGGACCCTAATGAAAGAAGGAAAATTAAGATGTTGAAGCCTATCAAAGGAGATGTTTCTGAGGTGAGGATGGAATTTCCCATGTATAGTGGGAAGATGGATAGTGAAGAAGTGTTGGAATGGGTTGATGCACTAGACAATTATTTTGAATATAAGGAGGTAGCAGATGAACAAAAGGTAAAGTTTGCTAAGACTAAGTTGAAAGGCCCTACCCTAACTTGGTGGAACTATGTGATGCAGATTCAAGGTGAAGAATAAACAAAATAATGCCAAGTGTCAATTCAAAACAATAAACTCTTCTTCCCAATACCTTCAACCTGCCAGGCATCAACTCACCCTCAAGGAGTCTTATTCCTCCAATCTACAAAAAAAGTACAAGACTTCACCAAGACCCTGTCAAGATCATCATCATGATTTTAATGGAAAGTTAGATCACTTTAAAACATTCCTCCAATCAGTTTCATTAGACACACCAAAATTCATCAATCGACCTTGGAACCCTTAGCTCTTCAAGGCCTTTAGACTCCAAACTCAACAACTAGACTTTTTTTTTTGAGAAAACCTCTCAAGGACCATTCCAACATCAAACCAACATCCAATCAGACCCCAAACATCATTCCCAAAACAAAATTATAGGGTTCCTTCACAATTTCTTGGAGATCCTTCAGACTACCCTGCAAAAAGGCTACAAAATTAGCCCTGTTTTACATACAAACCTCACAAACACCTTCCCTCTGCAAAATTCCTTCAAAAAGTCAAAATATATGTGACAAAGCTTTAAATTATCCAATTTATTCACCATTTCAAGGACTTTTTCATACTATTCTCACGAACCCTCATTTTAATGCAATTTTTAAGGGTTTTTAATGGAAATCACCATTCCATGATGCCTCCAATTGACCCAATTCCCAAAAAATCCTACAATAACTTTGCAAAAACTCATCAGACCCTCACAAAGTCCCTACAAGCACTGATTTACAAAAAACCCTCTTTGGTTCCTCATCTTCATGTTGGAAAACCCTTGTTCAGACCTACGGCAGTCATAAGAATGCCATACGAAGACCACTTCTTATTCCCAATTACATTTACAAACTTGTCCTAACATATTCTCAATCAATCCACCAAGATATAGGGGCAAAAAGTGGGTGGATTGATTGTTACATCTAAATTTTCCTCAAACCTTTAATTCAGCCAAATAGAGATAATCATTGTGTTTTGTTGTTTCCTTCTACAAACAAATGAATTAAGACACCAAATAAAAAGTAAATGAATTAGAACACATACATACACATTCCCTGATGTTTCTAGAGAAAGGTAAATCTGTATGGGACCATACAACACTCAAAAATATCAAGAAAATAGTGTTTTTGTCAGAAAATTGCTCAAAAATTGTGGTCTCTATTATATGGATTTGTTACAAAAATATTCAACAGTCTTCTCTTCGACCTTGGAAAGGATTTTAAATAATTTTAAGGACAACCACCTTCAAACCAATTCCCATAACCAACCTTTGGATTAGTTGGTTTCTTAAATTAAAATTGTTTGCTAATGTTGCTTTGTTAACATTTTACAACTTCCATACTTTCTAATTGCTTCTAGGACACAAAAACACCCTCCATTTAAATTGTGCTTGGTCTCTTAGACCTTATTAGGAAAAATAAACTTAAAGACACTAACATTACCCTACTTATGCATTCAAACAATCAAAAACTGATGATGTAGTGTAGGTGCTCCTACACCATACACCCCCTAAAAGAAACTCAGGCCTCATGAATTGGCCTTGAATCCACTATCTCCATGCTTCATGAAGGTTCCATAGGTTCATCAATCCACTTAACTGGTTCATGTATACAAGACCTACAAACTTTCTTAAACCTCCATCACTTTGCAATGTATGCATATAAGCATTTGGCCCTGCCTCTATTCTCAGACCTACCATCAGTCTTCTTTGTCCATCCTTTGAGTGTTCGCCATGTTCAGTACCTACAAAAAAAATTATGTTAGCACTCCTCTGATCTATTTTTACTTGTCTCTCATGTACATTCCTTTCACTATCCTTAAGATTCTATGTTTTCTGCTCTTGACCATCCGCTCCACCAAGAGGCCTTGTCACTGTTATACCAGGCTTTTGCACTATCCTCTCAGCCTTTCCACTCACTGTACTATCAAACTTTGTTTTTTTCTCAACTTCATGCACAACCAAAGGGCATTCAATGCTCCCTATCACCACCTTGTCTTGCAAGTTCTTTGTCCTTACCCCCTTTACCTCTGTATTTCCCTTGTGACCTGTTGTTCCTACATTATTAGTTCTCAAAACAACATTAGGATCTACCATTCTATTTTCTTTCACAACATTTATAGGCTCTTTCATCCCACACATGATGACCTTTGCCTTACCTCTCTCATCCCATATCCAAGGAGTCAAAACAAACCTTTGTCTATCTTTCAAGATTGTGCACTTATTTGCTTTCCCATCATAGATGGAACTCCTATCATACTGCTATGGTCTTCCAAGTAGTATGTGATAATAGTCCATTGGAAAAATATCACAAAGAACACTATCCTTATACTCACCTATTTGAAAATCTACCATAGCTTTCTCATTCACTATTAATGATTGACCATTGCTTAACCAAGAGACCTTGTAGGGAAAATCATGGGGGATTCTTTTCAAATTGAGTTTATTCACCATTTCACAAGAAACCATGTTTTCAGTTGAACCTGAATCCACTACCATCCTACATACCTTACCTTGTACCTTGAAATTGATTCTAAAGAGTGCTTTCCTTTGTAGGGGTTCTTCTGGAATTGACACCTTGAGCAATTTTCTTCTAATCATCAAACTCTCTCCAATTTCTGATGTGATATTAATAACAGGTGAAGCCACACTCTCTTCATCTTCATGCACTAATTGATTCCTCCTTTCTCCACCATGAGAGCTTGAGCCTTGCCTTTCAGGACACTTGAAGGATGGATGTTCAAGTTGGTTGCAAGTGTAGCATCTTCCTAAAAATGCATTGTTGGAATTCCCGCCTCCTCCAAATCTGCCTCTTATGCCTCTCCATCCACCTCTGGATTTAGATTGCTCTTGTCCTTTCATGGCACCCTCTTGGTTATCATTGGTTGGCTTTGAACTAGACATGAATCCTCTTCCTCTTGATGTACCACCTCTGCCTCTAATTACTTTGTCTTGCCTTCTCTTCATTTTCTCCTCCACCCTAATAGCCATTTGATAACAATCCTCTACACTCCTAGGGTTAGCCAAAACCAATTCATCCTATATATTGAGCCTTAAACCACCAATATATCTAGCAATTTTTTCATCTTCATTCTCATGATGACCAAATCTTAGACTCAATTTATAAAACTCCTTAGTGTAAGACTTAATATCCATCTCTTTTTGCCTTAAACTTTACAATTTCTTAAACATTTGAACTTTGTGATCTTTGGGTAAGAATTTACGTTTCAGTTTTGATATCATCTTGTCCCATGATGTGATCTTAGACTTTCCTTGTTTCCTCCTCTCAGATTGAAAGTAATCCCACCATACCAAAGCATGACCCTGCAACTTAGTCTTTGCAATTTTGACCCTTTGCTCTTTAGGAATTTCATCACATTCAAAATGGTTATCTAATGCAGCAATCCAATCAAGTAGTTCTTCATCATTTAAACTACCACCATATTTAGGAACATCAAGTTTTACCTTAGGCTTGGTAGTCTTCACTACCTTTAGCAACTTTGCAATTCTTTGATCTTATGGGGTAAGTTATTCTTCCACATCTTCAAACTCATCATCTTCCTCTTCTTCTATCTCACTCTCTTCCACTTCCCTTCTTTTGTTTGTCTCTAGGGCTATGATTCTTTCTTCTAACTCTCTGAGTTCTCTTGCATGCCTTTCCTTCATCTCCTTCATCTCTTTAGCCATATCATTCTTCTTTGGAGGCATCTTGTCAACCTTGCCTCTTCTTCAACCTACAATATGCAAACAAAACCTACTCCCTGATTTGATACCACTATGATGCAGATTCAAGGTGAAGAATAACCAAAACAATGCCAAGTGTCAATTCAAAACAATAAACTCTTCTTCCCAATACCTTCAACCTACCAGGAATCAACTCACCTTCAAGGAGTCGTATTCCTCCAATATGCAAAACAAGCACAAGACCTCACCAATACCCTGTCAAGATCATCATCATGATTTTAATGGAAAGCTAGATCACTTTAAAACATTCCTCAAATTAGTTTCATTGGACACACCAAAATTCATCAATCGACCTTGGAACCCTTAACTCTTCAAGGCCTTTAGACTCTAAACTCAACAACTAGACTTGTTTTTTTTTAGAAAACCTCTCAAGGACCATTCCAACATCAAAATAGCATCCAATCAGACCCCAAACATCATTCCCAAGTCAAACTTATAGGGTTCCTTCACAATTTCTTGGAGATCATTCAAACTGCCCTACAAAAAGGCTACAAAATTAGCCTTTTTTTACAAAAAAAATACCTCACAAACACCTTCCCTCTACAAAATTCCTTCAAACAATCAAAATATATGTGACAAAGCTTTAAATTATCCAATTTATTCACCAGTTCAAGGACTTTTTCGTACTATTCTCACAAACCCTCATTTTAATGCAATTTTTAAGGGGTTTTAATGGGAATCACCATTCCATGACTCCTCCAATCAACCCAATGCCAAAAATATCCTCCAATAACTCTGCAAAGACTCATCAAACCCTCACAAAGTCCCTACAAGCACTGATTTACAAAAATCCCTCTTTGGTTCCTCATCTTCATGTTGGAAAACCCCTGTTCAGACCTAGGGTAGTCATAAGAACGCCATACAAAGACCACTTCTTATTCCCAATTACATTTACAAACTTTTCCTAACATATTCTCAATCAATCCACCGAGATATAGTGGCAAACAGTGGGTGGATTGATTGTTACATCTAAATTTTCCTCAAACCTTTAATTCATCCAAATAGAGATAATCATTGTGTTTTGTTGTTTCCTTCTACAAAAAAATGACTTAAGACACCAAATCAAAATTAAACGAATTATAACACATACATACACATTCCCTGAAGTTTCTAGAGCAAGGTAAATCTATACGAGATTGTACAACACTCAGAAATCTCAGGAAAACAGTGTTTTTATCAAAAAATTGCTAAAAAATTATGGTCTCTATTATATGGATTTGTTACAAAACTCTTCAACAGTCCTCTCTTTGACCTTGGAAAGGATTTTAAAGAATTTAAGGACAACCACCTTCAAACCAACACCCATAACCAACCTTTGGATTTGTTGGTTTCTTAAATTACAATTGTTTGCTAATGTTGCTTTGTTAACATTTTACAACTTCCATACTTTCCAATTGCTTCTAGGACACAAAAACACCCTCCATTTACATTGTGCTTGGTCTCTTAGACCTTATTAGGAAAAATAAACTTAAAGACACTAAAATTACCCTACTTATGCATTCAAACAATCAAAAATTGGTGATGTAGTGTAGGTGCTCCTGCACCACTATGTGCAGGATGAGAGAGTGAAAAAAGGAAAAACAAAAATCAATTCATGGGATAGGATTGTGTCTAAAGTTAAGAGTCAATTCTTACCCGATGACTATGCAATCCAAAATTTTAGAAAGTTGCAAAATCTCAAGCAAAAAGAGATGGATGTCATGGCCTACACATAGGAGTTTCACAAGTTGAGCATTAGAGCAGGTCATGTTGAGGATGAAGTTGAAAAAATAGAAAGGTACATGAATGGAATGAGGTTCAATCTACAAGATGAAAAGACTATGGACACTCCTAGAACAGTTGAAGAATGTTTTCAGTTGGATGTTAGAGTAGGAGAAAAGTTGAGGATAAGGATAGAGAAATAAGGTAGAGGCAAAGGCAACACCTCTAGAGGTAGAGGTTCATCTTCCAACTCAAGGAAGTCATATGAAAACCAGAAAGATGTAAGCAAGGGCCAAGAAAAAGGGGAAAATCAAAGAGGTGGACTTAGAGGTAGATTTGGAGGTCAAGGAAGAGATTCTAATGCATTCACAGGAAGGTGCTATCAATGCAATAAATTTGGACATCAAGTATGGTAGTGCAAGGGAGATCAAGCTTCTACATCACATGGTGGTGAAAGGAGAACACAATTGGTGGAAGAAGAAGATAGTGAAAGTTTGAACTCAACACCAAAACATGTTGCTCTAGAGGTTGGTGATGCACTAATGGTCAAAAGAACACTCATCAAAGCATCAAAGGAGAAGGATCCATCACAAAGAAGAACACTCTTCAAGACATCTTGCAAGTGCATGGGAAAGGTATGTAAGGTTGTAGTTGATTCAGGGAGTACTGATAATATGGTTTCCATTAAAATGGTTGAAAAACTTAAGTTGGAATAAATACCTCATGATACTCCCTATAAATTTTCTTGGTTGAATGAGGGTCAATCTATTTTGGTGAATGAGAAAGCTTGGCTTGAATTCAATATAGGTGGGCACAAGGATAGGATTCTATGTGATATATTGCCTATGGATGTGTGTCATTTCCTACTAGGGAGACCTTGGTGATTTGATAGGCATACAATATATGATGGTAAGAGGAATGCATATGAGATTGAAAAGCATGGTATCTCTTTTTACTTTGACTCCATTGATAGAATATGATAAGGGACAAAATAAGGCAACCAATGTGATAATGTTAGGTAGAAAGGAATTCATCAAAGTAGAGAAAGGAGAGAACATGAAACTTAAAGCCACTACTAAGCATGGAGATACTAAAACAATATATTTGAAGAATAATTTAATTTTGGAGGGAAATGATATTGAGTTAATGTCAAAACCTGATATGTTGAAGGTCAAAGATGAATTGATGTTGCAAACTCAAGGTTGGCTCAAAAGGTATGTTGATGTGAAGTTAGAAGAAGTCTTCTATTCATTGTTTTCCAAAGAGGATAGGGGTCATTCAAAGGTTGGTAAATCTGAGGTTGGTAAACCTAAGGTTGGTCATTTCATATCAGAGGTTGGTAAATCTAAGAAAGCAACAATTATAGGGGTAGAATATCAGATGGAGGAGATGAAAGGAAACAGTGAAGAGGTTAACGGTAGGTTGCAAAGAAAGGTGGAAAAGTTCAAGCGTGCATCCAAAGTGCAGAAGAAGGATGGAGGAGATCTTTTTGCAGGTACTCAAGCAGGTTCAACAATGTTTTCAAATGAGGGAAGAGACAAAGAACATCCACTAGGTCAGCTTATGAAGTTAGAGCATTTGCTAGGTACCAATGAGCTCAATGAGGTAAGGGACAATGCCTACTTCAAGTACTTGGTTCATTGGAAAGGTTTACCACAAGAGGATATCAATTGGAGGTTAGAAGATGATGTGGACAAGAATTTACTATTGCTACATGGTCCTCAAGGAGACTTGAGTTCCTTTTTGTCTGGGAGTATGGTGCAGGAGAACCCAATTGGTTTCATTCCTCCATGAGGAAATTTTGTCATTACTTGGTTTTGGTTTGCATATATTTTGTAATAAGGTCATATTTGGACCATGTTGAATGTATTTGAGTCATTGTTAGGTTACTATGTGTGACAAATAGGTGGGTTGTCAAAAGTTATCAATCTTGCAAATGTTGTCATCTGCAAAAAATGCAAAAAAATGCAAGAATGGGAAGATGAAAAGTCAAATGATTAAGGAAGGTTAGAAGCTAGTTGTTTTCAATTGGGGAAGGTTTGGTATGCTTTAAAAATCATTGGTACATGTTGATGAGTTTTTTTGCACCTTCTCAACATAGGCAATACATAGGTGCATCACCTCTCTTGAAAGGAAATCTCCAACAACAAGTTGCTGAAAATTACCCCAAGGTATCTCGAGTGTTAGGTTTTGAAAAGCTTGGAATCTCTCATTTGGTTCATGTGTTTGCTGGTAATCATGGATGAGTCATAAAGCATGGGAAGTTGGGTCTACAAATGTAGTTTCAAAGTGTTGGAAGTGAATGAACAGTGATTGTCCACTCAAAACAACAAGTCAAAACTCATCAAGTTCATTTGATTTAGCTTCATGGTGATGCTTGAGATCCTACTCTAACCAAGGACTAAAATAAATAACAAAATGGAAAGGGTTGAGAAAGTTGTTCTAATCCTAATCTACAAATGAACAGTGACAATGGTGACTGCTACAGTAGACAAGCTTCCCAAACTAAGTTTTGCTTGACCAAGAGAAACCTACACCTACACAAAACTAGTGCAATCTTCTAAGGTCTATTGATTTTTCAAATTAAACATACACATCATGAGCATGTAATTGAACTAGGTTGCAACAATGATATAAAGCAGCCCAAGATAACTTTGCACAACAACTTGTCATCAACTAGTGCTAAAAGTATGGGATGAAAGCTCATCAAATACTATAATAGCAACATCATTATAACATCCATTCAAGAACTAACACCTAAAACTAATATGGAAGTAGAACCATGCATGCATAAAGAATAAACTCAAAAGAAACACCCATAAATCATGTAATGGTTGCTTTCTATTGCTGCAAAATGTCTTTACACTAGTTCTCCAACCCTTTACAAATGAGGGGCAAGCCCCTATTTATAGTTTTCCAAATCCCAAATGAATAGCTAGGATTAATTTGCATTGTGTGTCTCAAATTTGATACAAGTTAGGGTTTCACCTACCCCACATTATATAGCAATTTAAAATACATCTTTTGTCTTTTTTCGTATTTTGTCTTTCAGTGGCCAGTCATTGTAGCAATTTCATCTTCTAGTTGATTTCCCTTTTGTTGTAGTTGAAATTGTTCAAAAACTGCCTTCTTGTTGGTGCATCTGTAGTATCCTTCAACCAATTAAGTGCATCCTTTATACAGATTGGTGTTTTTGAGAAGTAGATATACCACTCCTAATCTGGATGGACATCTCCTAGCCATCATCATCATTGGGTGGAAAATAAAATAGCTCCTTCTTGTTCCTTTGAAGGTTATCCTTTGTAGTTTTGTCACTAACTTCCTTGACATAGACCTCCTTCTAATGCTAGCTCCATTGATGGGTGCTATGAGGAAAGGTGGGCATAAAATGAATGGTGATAGGAGCTATGTGCTTTTCCTTTATAAGCTTTCTCAATGAGCCTCCCCAATGGACCCACGTTAGGTTTCATAAATCCTACATGCAAAAGATGCAGTAAGTGTATTTACACATAAATCAAGGCACATGTTAGTCAAATCCTACAAACTTAATATTAGATCTATCCATGCATCATTAAAAGATCATAATATTCATCATTGTTCCACATTTGGAGCTCATTTGGACAACAAACATAAATGCAGGTTCATGGGTATGGGCGCCAATGAGCAGAAAGATGGTGGACGGATGACAAACGATGGATGAAAGATGACAAACAGTGGGTGGACAACAAACGATAGATGGCAGATGACAAATGACAAATAGGTGATAGGTGATGGAAAACAAGCCGACAACAGACGACAGACGATGGATGGTGAATAACGTGCGATGGACGGCGAGCAGACGACAGATGGCGGATGGACGATGGACATCGAATAGCCTTCCATAGTGACAAACCCACAAGCAATGGATGGTAGGCGACGGATGGTGAGTGGATGATAGACGACAGACAACGGATGGACGACAGACGGTGGGCAACCTTCCATAGTGGCAGACCCACAAGTGATGGAGATGAATGACGAACGACGAATGGATGGTGGGCGGACGATAGAAGATGAATGGCATATAGACGGTGGGCGATAGTTGGTGGGTGGACGACGTGTTAGGTCTCAAAAACATAGGTTTGAACCACGAGAGGTTGCCAAGCTCTCATGACATTTTTGGCTAACGTACAAGGCCAAATAATGAATTTGAACCTTCTACTCTTTAGGTTCTGCCAAACCTAGGTGCGTAAACCTATATGGATGGAGCAGATTTGAACTATGTGTTTATTTCCTAAGTAGTCTATCCACTATGGCAATTTTAAGTGAAAAGATGAAATCCTAATTTGGTATAGATTGTATAAGTTATCTAAATGTAAAGATCAATATGTTCAGTTAATAGATGTAAAAAAATGAATGAAACTAAATGGTGAAGTGTATGAGACTAGTGCCTTATTGGGTGTAACGGAGTCAAATGAAAATTTGAAATGAGTGACTTCTTTATGGTAGAAATTCTAATTGTTTGACATATAAAAATGAGTTTATAGCTTGTATAAACATGCAAGAATATGATTACCAAGTTCTTCTTAATGATCCAAATGATATTTCCTAATTACTATCATTGACTAAAATGATTTAATCTCTTCTTGAAAGAACCAATTAATCAAACCATATAGATGCAACAAATGTGTACTGATAAACTAAATATATGCTTGATATATTAATTTAAATAACAAGAAAACATCAACCTTGGAGACAACTTTAGCAATATTTTCAGTTAACTCAACAAACAACTGATACCAAAAATACACCACAAAATCAAATTATTTCCATTGATATCTCTATAAGTTTAAACATGCATCATAGTCTCATTGTTGTAAACATCATTGAACATTATCTATCGTATCCTTTTTTCTATTCGCCTACATTGTTATATCCGTTTTGATATTATGAAATAGATATAAATACAACAAAATGATGAAAGAACACAACCCTTCAGAAATGTTTTTTTCTTAACAACAATAAAAAACTAGAAATTATGCTCTATTTCACCATAAATGGGTGTTTGATAAATGATCTAAGTAATCCTGTCGCTTGTGTGTATCAACATCTCCTAGAGAATTCTTGATTGCTATCTCCATTTTGACCATCTTCTCATTCTGTTCACACACCCCATTCATCATTGAATCGTTTCATGTGGCAGTCTCTAGAATTGTTTGTAGCATCGATTCACATTCCTTGATCTATCTGCCTTTTCCCTTCAGTTCCCCTCCATCTTCAAACAACATTGGTATTCCCTTTGTTGTAACATTGATCATCCCTTATTCGTCACCCTACAACTCTTCATGAAAGTCCTTATGTTTTCTTATGAAATGGTTGGCAGTATCAATAGCCATATAATCTAGAACATCTCTTCTATTCATCTCTTGGAATTTCTCCTGAATTATTTCATCAACTCTCTTGTGTTCCTACTCTGCAACATAATTTTAGAATGTGTCCCCCAAAGTCTACTCAACCAAGTCATTAAACTTGTTTTCCTCTTCCTTATTATTGCAGTGAGTGCATCATACTTACCCTATGAGTATGCATTTGATCCTTCCCACTGATCTCTTGTCTGGGAAATTTCACCATGAATCAATTGTTTGTGGATCCTAGTGTGATTCCCATCATGTCCTTCAAACGATCATTTTCTCTGAGTAGTCTTTCATTGTTCATTTTATACATTTCTTTCTCCTTGATTAACATCTATATCTTGGCTTTATTTAACTTGGCCACATTAATGCCAATCTATGTTGTAGCTATGGGATCAACTTCACCAAATTTTAACGTCATTACTTGTCCAAAATCCTTTTTAGTATTGATTACAATGGATTTCTTGTGTGGAGGATATAGGGCCCATATCATGAGTGATCCCTCATCCGGATTATACTTAGATCCTGCATAAATCTCTATTACCCCTTCAGGGCTGAGCTTATGTGTGGCATTACTATTCTTCAGAAAACTATCAAAAACCAAAGTAGAATTTAAATCCAACCCAGGAAAAATCATAACACCTGCATCTTCTAATAGTTCCCTTCCCTTCTCAGGGGTCATGCTCTTCATTTCTTCTTCCACACTTGATTTTAAATTATTCAAAAATTGTTCCTCATTACTTGGTGTTATATTATCCACTGATTCCCTTATTGATTTTCCCTTTAATTTGTACAAAAAGGCTTTAAATTATGTGGTTTTAATAAATTCATTATCAGCTACAAATGATTTATATGCCATCTGCCATGTGTCTATATATGTACTCTCCTCATGATCTGGTTCCCTAGGAGGATATTTGTAGTCTTGAGTTCTCAATCTAGAAATTTTATCAACTGTACTATTAGGCCTACCTTCGCCAAATGCCTCTTCATCAGAAGACAACATTTTTGTGTCTATTAATCTTCTGTTATACTCATCAAAAAAATTTCCTGGTTCTTCTTCTTCCAAATTCCTGATTAGGTCATCATAGAGATAGGGTATGTGATTGTATCCTCCCAAGTTCATTTTATTCCTAGCAAAATCAATGTACCCTTTGGGAACAAATCCCTTTCATGGTGGATCATTCTTCATATTGTATTGCAGCAACTTATTGAGAACCATATCATATCCATCCCTTGATAATATAGTGAAATCAACGAAGAATAATGTACTGGCCAAGCAATCTCCAAATATGCAATCCTATCAGGCACCGTCTTGGGCAGGATAAAAGGTGCATCTTCAAATCCATACACTCTTATCATGGTTGCATCCTCTAAACAATACCAGTCTCCCCAATTATGATTAACAAGACCATTAAAGTCCTTAGGCCTAAGAAACCTTTTTATTTCATTAGAAAATGAGTATTCACAAGGATAATTGTAAAACTTGTATAGTGGTTTCACAAAAATCTCCTCGAAATGTACATAACAAGAATTAGCAAATTTGCAATCCCAAATAGAAATCTAGAGTTGTACTAGTAACAATCTTCCTTCCTTATCAAACTATGAAACCCTCAGCTTTTCAGGCCACATATTCAATTCTTATCCATAATAGAGTATCATATGCATTAGTATTGAATAATCGTTTAAGTGTAAAATGCGAGCTCCATTTTTTATAGCTACCAGTCGTGAATCAAGTACTTTAAAGATGTATGAGGCATAGTAAAAAAATCTTGAGTTATGACACTGGACGTTTGCTACAATCACCATGGGTACAATTGAAATATATTCAGGGGCCTCCATTTCTAGTACTTGACATACTAAAAAAAATGTGTACCTAATGTAGGGTTCAAACAAATCAACATGAAAAGGGGGACCATCACTGTCATCCAGTGGAACTGAGATTCCATCCTTCTTAGACCTGTGTAATGGTAACCTCCAACCCTTGTATAAAGTATCCATCCTCCAGAATTCCTTTTCCAACTGTTCAGGTAGAATTTTTTCATCACACACCCCTTCTAGATTAAAAACCTCACAAATGGTTTCCTTAGATATATGTATAAATGGTCTTCCTGATGAATCACAGATAGCTTTACACTTCATATCATAATGAGCAACTAGCATCTTTACCAATTCTACATTTATGAACACATTTGGGTAGACAAGTTTTCCTAGGTTAAACTTCCAAGGATTTCACACTGGTTCATATCAATTCCTTAGATGGTAATGAAAAATGAACAACTCGTATCCCCTAATTAGGGTCCAAATATCTCCTATATGCTTGCATTTATCCTCTATTTTTTAAAATTCTTCCCTAAGTTGTGTAGAACGACTAGCCTTAGGTCTTGAGCCAGGCAATTGATCAATTAAATCTTTGTTTAACTTCCTCCTAGCTACCCCAGGCTCCTTCTCAGTTTCAATCTTTTTCTTTTTTCCTCTAGGGTGACTACTCTCACTATGTTTCCTACCTTTTTCTTTTTTGGAGCTAATGCCATCCATTTTATATATCATAGAACCAGAAATTCAATTGCAGGGAACTTACAAATTTATTTGAAAAACTCTAGTTGTAGAATCCTTCATCTCGTCATTCGTTCTTCTTCTGCTGACCCTGCAAAATTCGCCTTCATTTACTCCTCTTCAATTCAAGGAATTATCACCACATTTGGTAGTAGTTCCGCCATTAATGTTCTAACTTTGAACATGAGTGTAGCTGATCTTTGAATTTAACCACTGTCACATCAAATTTCTTTATCGGCACGATAATCCAAAATCTGGGAAATCTCTTTTATTCAGGCTTTAACCAATGTTCATTAAACACTCTATTGGTCAGGGAAGAATTACACCCTTCATACCAATATCACATAATCTACCCATCAGGTCCACATAAATGTCGCTAGGAGTCACCTCAATAATCACTTTGATCTGCTTGTAACTTCATCGGCCAGAGATTATATATCACTAAGAAATTTGGTAGTTTTCCCTGACGTTATGAGTCTTCCCAATGATCATTCCCTTGATCTTAAGCATGTGGCCAAGAATCTTACCGATGCAATCCTATCGGTGTAACATGGAGAATCGGGGGGACATTTTGAGCTCATTCTGATAGCATATTTCTTAGCGACAACATCCTTCTTTGTTTCATTGGCAAGATAGGATGGATGTTTTTCCGATGATATTTCATCGGCGAGACAATCGTGTTTGGGATAACTTAAGAATCTTACTCTGATGATGTTGGTCTTGTCGATATGCTTCCCTGTGCTTTGATCACTGAGACATGACGGTTTTCTTGCTGATGGAACCTCATTGGTGAGACACATATGCTTGGTATGACCTTCTTATTTTACCCCAATGGATTTTTTCTTGCCGATGAATCTCTTCATCAGCTAGACCATGAACCGTGTCTTTCTTATGTGTATCTTCTTATGAAATCCGATCGGTGTGACATTCTTGAATTTTCACCAATATGTTGAAAAATGTGCATTAGAATATAATGATTTATGAATCAGAGATACCTACACAAACTCTTGCTAATGAAGACTATTCATTCAAATACTTGAGCTTAAAGGATTTTTATGATATCAAATGGTCAAGATTGATGTGACAAAATGTGACTATGATAGATTATACTCAAAATAGAGCTTCCTTCAGGGAATTAATGAGTAAAAAATCACTTAAAATTTTAGAATTTTATAGTTCCAACATGACAGATGGTGGACAGATGACAGACAACGGACATACTTCCGTAGCAGTAGACCCACAAGTGACGGATCACGTGTGAACGATGGACGACGGATGGTGGATGAACGGTGGACGACAGACGGTGACCAAACTTCCGTAGTGGTAGAACAGCAAGCGACAAATGATAGATGATGGATGGTGGGTGAATGATGGACGACAAATAGTGAACAAACATCAGATGACAAAAATCCTTCCGCAGCGACAAAATTGTAAGAAACAAATGGCGAACGATGAACGACGGGTGGATGGTGGGTGAAAGAGGGCATGCGAATGATGAATGAAAGATGGCAGATGGATGGTGGATGGATGATGGACAATGGACAGTGGAAGGATAGCAGACGATGGATGGAAAACAACCTTATGTAATAGCAGACTCGCAAGCAATAAACGACAGACGATGAATGGTGGATGGATGGATGGTGGACAACAGACAACGGATGGTAGATGGATGGTGGATGATGGAAGGAAATTAGATGGCAGATGATAGATAGCCTTCCATAGTGGCAGACCCACAAGTGATGAACAGTGAGTGAATGATGGATGATAGATGGCAGATGGATGGCTAAAAATGAGTGGTAGACAAATGGCAGACGACAGATGATGGAGGGTGGGAAGACGATGAATAGTGGATGATGGATGATGCACAAAATTCCAAAGTGGTAGACCTGCAAGTGACGGATGATGGACAACAAACAGTGGATGGACGGTGGGCAGACGATGGATGACAAGCGGTAGACAAATGATGGATGAATGACGAACAACGGATGGTGGATGACGGACGGACAATAGAGAAACTTCCACAGCAGTAGACCTGCAAGTGATGAATAGGGGATGACGAATGGCAGATGGATGGGAGGTGACAGATCACGAGTAGATGATGGAAGGACGACGAACGGTGGACAACAGACAACCTTCTGTAGCGACAAACCCATAAGTGACTGATGATGGATGGCGAATGAATGATGGGCGACATATGGCGGGCAGACGGTAGATGATGGATGAAAGATGGCAGACAACCTTCCTCAGTGGTAGACCTGTAAGTGATAGACAGCCAATGGCACTCACGAGGCACAATGGATGCTAAGGTGATAGGCCAAGGGAAACCCGCCAGACCCAACCCATGAAGGCAAATAACCTAGTGGAATTGAGGTGGATGAACATGGTTAACAAGGAATTGATTGTTTTAAGGCTCATGACTAACTTGGGCTTGGAAACAGGGGTACACAAAATGAGACGAGAGTAAAACAACCCACCTGGAGCGAAAATGACCCATTAGAAGTGAAAAGAGGGGGTCCCTTCCATCGGCGAGGCATGTGTGAAAAACATGCACAACAAATGGTGACTCGCTGGGGAAATGCTCCAGAGCATTTCGATGACAAATTGGAATCACAAACCCAAAATATCTAGTTCTAATCTTCACGCTAGGGAAAAAAAATAGATGCTCGACCAACGGATCAAAATCACTAATCAGCCCAACCTTCAATATGCTAAAAATCCAAGTGCATTCATATGCATTAATTCCCATCCTTCAATTGCTACAGGAACCCAAGCTCCGTAAAGTTAATCTACATAGTTTATTCTAACTCCAAAAGCATCTGGGACATTGCCTTGCTCCCAATCAGGCACCCATAGCCCTAATGAGGTTGTCATTATGATTCTCCTGAACATTGCTCTACTACTAGCTAGGCATCCATAGCCATAAAAGAGTTGCTCGGATTCCCCTAAAAATTTGAATTTTCTTCTTTCTTTTGATTTTCAATGTTTTCTTTTCTTTTCTTTTCTTTTGATTTTTTTCTAACTCTTTTCATTTCAACCTGCAAGCAATGAAGCTCGCATTCAAGCCTAAGAATCATAGTGGCACTGAAGCAAAATTTTAGATTTTTCCCTTAACTAAACTTCATAAAGGACCTACAACGACCTCCAAATTCCTAAAATATGTGAGAGATATAAGATTCCAGAATACATCAGAATTGGACCAACCAACAACTTATCCTCTTTGAATCAAATGTCCAGATCACTTGACACTAACAGAAGACCTTCACCATCCACTTTGAAGACTTGATTAGATTTTAACAAAGAAATACATAGAACAACCCCATGTGATAAGTATGTTTTTTGTGAGCACAGATGTGCCCAGCTAAAAGCATAGGGACCCCGAGCAAAGCAGTAGCAAAGCGGTAGCAAAACGGAAAGAAAAACAAAAAACAAATGAAAAGAAAACACCTACACTAACCAAAGTCGGAAAGCGAAATCAAACAACAAAGAAACTACCCTAAAGAAAACTAACCTACAATAAACCATCTACTCTAACAAAAGCAGGAAAGCGAGACTATATGCATGAATCTGAGGTATGTACACGAAACCTATAGTACTGGAAATGGACTATGTACAAAGATATTTACAAGGAACTATGCTCAAGAAAGGAAAAATGACATTAACACTTGTTGGATTTTGCAGTGCATGCACAAGCAGATGGGTGATCATCATTGTTCTCAATCGTGCAAATTTATCCTTATATTCAGAAAAAAGAACTTCAACATAGCAGTATTCAAATTCAATCACGTCATCACAAAAAATCAGCAATTGAGGAGGCTCGTTAAACCTATGGTTAATCCATAAACACCTTCGTCTCCCCTCATTCCCATAATCAAAATAATAAGTGCAATTATAAGTATTCATAGGAGAAAGGAATGATAGAACTTGGATGTTTCCATGCAAAGGTGGCAACATTTGACAGTCGAGAGTGGGCACTACATCATCGATTGTTGCATCAACAACCTTGGGTGGGTGTAGTGGAGGGTGCAACATTTTTGATTTTGGGCTTGCACAAGGCTGGGAGGACAGAGCAACAAACACTTCTGCCAAGTCACTAATGGGATCTGCAGCCTCTATCGGTTGTTTTTCAATGAAGAACACCTCATCTTGTTGATCTTCCACAATCTCAATGTCCACAAGATGTATTCACTTATGCTCTCATCATCATTTTCTGCTACTCCAAGGCCATCAACTTCTTCCTCTTTCTAATTTTTAGCATCTTCATTGTCTACCCCAACATACACTAATGCAAACTTTGTTGATCCATCCCCAACTGCTAATGATTCTTCTTCCTAAGTGGATAACTACCTTTTATTGATGGAGGGAAAGCCTTCTGAATTAGTTACAATCAAGTTTTCATCAAGGCACTTTGTTGTCCCAACACTTTTAGCCTCTTCCTTTTGGTTTTCAGCCTCTATGTCCATTGTCCCACTGCTAACTTATGTCAAATTTCTTGGTTCATCTTCAATGTGTTGTCCTCCAAATGTTGATAGCTCTTTTTCCTTATGGGATGACTCATCCTTATTGAAATTTGGATGCTCCCGCTTGTTCAAGCAACCCTTGACTTGAGTGATAATGTTTTCACATGAAGAACAAGTTAATTCTGAGCGAGGTGTATTGTGAAATCTGCACCAGGTAGACATTAGTACCTCCTCCAATCTTGGTCCATTCTTGTTGCCAAAAAATTCTTGGATCAACTCCTTGAATGCCTTAGCTACCATGGTTGTCAAATCTTCCTCTAGGTTTGCAAAGGCTAAAGATCGATATATTTCCCAAAAGGGAATTTCTCTTTGCAAGACTCTTTCAATCCTATTCAAGAATGTCAAACATCCCAATTCATTGTGCCTGCATGTACCATGGATTCTACACTTGTCTTCCAATGCAAGTTGTTACAATTGTCTCCTCAATCTCCTATTCAAATCTACATGTAGCTGAGTAATGTTGATTTGCAAATGTTGTTCCATCTCAACTCAACTTTGTTTGCCTTCAAAATTTCCTAATTTTAAAAGTCCAACATATAAAGAGATCTTCCTATCTCAGATTTCTTCTTGAAGGTTCTCTTTCAACTTCCAACTTTTAGCTTTCTAGCCTCAACATGCCAAGCCTTCTAGTGCCAATTTTTTCAATGGGTGTTTTTGCACCTTCTCAATACAAGCAATGCATAAGTGCATCACCTCTCTTGAAAGGAAATATCCAACAACAAGTTGCTGAAAATTACCCCAAGGTCTCTTGGTTGTCAGGTTTTGACAAGCTTGGAATCTCTCAGTTGGTTCATGTGTTCGCTAGTAATCACAGGGCAGACTCATGGATGAGTTACAAAGCATGGGAAGTTGGGTCTGCAAATGTAGTTTCAAAGTGCTAGAATTGAATGAACAATGGTTTTCCACTAAAAAATACAAGTCAAAATTCATCAAGTTCATCCGATTTAGCTTCATGGTGATGCTTGAGATCCTACTCTAACCAAGGACTAAAAGAAATAGCAAAAGGGAAAGTGTTGAGAAAGTTGTTCTAATCCTAAGCTATGAATGAACAATGATAATGGTGGCTGCTACAGTAGACAAGCTTCCCAAACTGAGTTTTGCTTGACTAAGAGAAACCTACAACTACACAAAACCAGTGCAATCTTCTAAGGTCTACTAATTTTCAGATTACACATACACATAATGAACATGTAATTGAACTAGGTTGCAGAAATGATATAAATAAGCTCAGACTAACTTTGGACAGTAGCTTGTCATCAACAAGTGCTAAAAGTATGGGATGAGAGCTCATCAATACTATAACAACAACATCATTATAACAACCATTCAAGAACTAACACCTAAAACTAATATGGAAGTAGAACCATGCATGCATAAAGAAAAAAATCAAAAGAAACACCCATAAATCATGCAATGTTGCTTTCTATTGCTGCATAATGCCTTTACACCAATTCTCCAACCCTTTACAAATGAGGGGCAAGCCCCTATTTATAGTTTTTCAAAGCCCAAATGAATGGCTAGGATTAATTTGCTTTGTGTGGCTCAAATTTGATACAAGTTAGGGATTCACTTACCCCCCATTATATAGCAATTTAAAATGCATCTTTTGTCTTTTTCATATTTTGTCTTTCAGTGGCTAGTCACTGTAGGAATTTCATCTTCTAGCTGATTGCCCTTTTGTTGTAGCTGAAATTGTTCAAAAACTACCTTCTTGTTGGTGCATCTATAGTATCCTTCAACCAATTAAATGCATCTTTTTTACAGATTGGTGTTTCTGAGAAGTAGATATACTGCTCCTGATCTAGATGGACAACTCCCGACCATCATCATCATTAGGTGGAAAATAAAACAGCTCCTTCTTGTTCCTTTGAAGGTCATCCTTTGCAGGTTTTTCACTAACTTCCTTGACATAGACCTCCTAATACCGGCTCTATTGATGGGTGCTACGAGGAAAGGTGGGCTTAAAATGAATGGTGATAGGAGCTATGTGCTTTTCCTTTATAAGCTTTCTCAATGGGCCTCCCCAACAGACCCACGGTAGGTTTCATAAATCATGCATGCAAAAGATGTAGTAAGTGTGTTTACACGTAAATAAAGGAAAATGTTAGTCAAATCCTACAAAATCAATGTTAGATCTGTCCATGCATCATTAAAAGATCATAATATTCATCATTTTCCACATTTGGAGCTCACTTGGACCACAAACATAAATGTTGCTTCATGGGTGTGGGCACCATAGAGCGGAAGGACATCAGATGGACAGCGGACAACGGGCAGATGGAAAATGGTAGACGGACGAGGGACGATGAACGATGGATGGGTGGCAACTAATGGTGGATGACAGACGACAAATAGCAAATGGATGGTGGACAATGGGAAACAAATGGTGGGCAACAAACAGTGGGCGATGAACGACTGGCTGATGATGGATGATGGACAAATGGTGGATGACAGACAACCTTCCGCAACAATAGACCCGCAAGCGACAGATGAAAGACGATGAATGAATGATGGACGACGGGTGACAGATGACAAGTGGATGATTGATAGTGGATGACTGACGACAAACAATAGGTGATGAATGGTAGACGAACATTGAGCAACTGATGGCGGGTGAATGATGGACGGATAACGGACAACCTTCCACAGTGGTAGACCTGCAAGTGATAGACGATGGGTGAACGATCGACGGCGGATGGTGGATGGACGATGGATAATAGAAGGTGGACGAGTGGAGAACAATGGAAGAAAAATAGATGGTGAACGACAGACAACCTTTTGCAGTGGCCATACCGCAAGCAACAGATGGTGTATGATGGACGACAGGTGGATGATAGACAATGGAAGGTAGACAGACAGCAGACGACAGACAACCTTCCGCAGTGGCAAACCCACAAGCAACAAATGGAAGAGGATGGATGGTTGGTGGGCAATAGATGAAAGATGGTGGATGACAAATGACGGAAACTAGATGGTGGATGGATGGCGGATGACAAATAGTCTTTCGTAGCGGCAAACCCGCAAGCGACAGAAAGGTAGAGAATAAACAATGGAGGGACAACGGGTGATGGATGACGGGTGGACGATGCATGATGGACCACAAATGAATGACAGATCAATGATGAATGATGGACAGAAGAAGGACAGTGGATGGTGCACAATGGACAATGGAAATCCTTTCGCAGTGGTAGACCCGAAAACAATGAATAACAAACAACAAATGGCGGACAGACGGTGGGCGACAGACAATGAGTGGATGATAGACGGTGGAAGGATGATAGACAGTGGACAACCTTCTATAGTGGAAGACCCACAAGCAACCAATGGCAGATGACAAAATCTAGATGAATGATAGATGATGAAAGGTGGACAGATGATAGATGACATACATCCTTCCGCAGTGGCAGACCTGCAAGCAACGAACAGCGAGTGAACGAGAGTCGACGGATGACAGACAAACGGTGGACACATGGTGGATGGAGGACAACCTCCCATAGTGGTAGACCCGCATGCAATGGATGACAGATGATGGATGGAAGGTCGACAATGGATGATGGCTAGCGGGTGGAGAACAATGGACAAACAGTAGAAAACCTTCCACAGCGATAGACTTGCAAGTGATGGACGGTGGGTGACGAATGGCGGATGGACGACGGATGGTAGATGAACGACAAATGGTAGATGAATGGAAGATGGATGACAAATGATGTACAATGGAAGGACAATAGAAAAAAAATGGTGAAAGGATAGTAGATGATAGATGACAAACAACAGATGGACAATAGATGACTAATAGCCTTCCATAGCAGTAGACTCAAAAGCGACGGACGACGGATAGATGGTAGGTGATGGATGGTGGGTGGATGAGAAATGATGGATGAAGGATGGCGAACAGTGGACAACAAACAACCTTCCATAGCGGTAGAGCCATAAGCAAGGGACGCTAAACGAACGACGGGTGATGGATGGCAACAGGGCGATGAACAACGGACAACAAACAGACATCGAATGGTGGACAACCTTCCATAGCGGTAGACTCGCAAGTGACGGACGATGGACAACAGATGGAAAATGATGGATGATTCCCATGAGGTGCAACAGACACCAAGGCGATAGGCCAAGGGAAACCCACCAGGCCCAACCCATAAAGGAAAATAACCTAGTGGAATTGAGGTAGGTGAACTCGGTTAATGAGGAATCAATCATTTTAAGGCTCGTGACTAACTTGGGCTTGGAAACACATGTGCAAAAAATGAGACTAGAGTAAAATAGCCCGTTAGGAGCAAAAATGACCTATCGGAAGTGAAAAGAGGGGTCCCTGCCATCGGTGGGGAATGTGTGCAAAACATGCACAATAGTACACATTGGTGAATGGTTGGAAGTTATAAATTTCAAATTTGAATATCAAACTTTATGTTGTCCCTGTATTTTCCTTCATAATTAATTGTTGCAAAGTGTGGTATGGCCTGGGATTGAACTTTTATGAATTGGAATTGAAAGATTAATGTATTAGATTTCATTTGGAACCTTTTTCAATTGATTTCTTCATTATTTGAGGAAGTTAGAAGCAAAATACCTAAATCTTAATGGAAACCTTGTTTTAAGGGTTTGAGAGTGTAAAAATATATATTTGTGACCCATTCCACTGGTAGAATTGCTTGAAAATTGATGGAATGGGTGCATTTAGATAAGGCTAAATGTTCATGAAGGTTTCAGGAGTAGGGGATAGGGTTTGATGACATTTTTTGATGCCCTAGTTAATATTTCATGGTTTTTTGGCTTAAATTGATGGCCAGGGGTTACAGTTTGATGAAAAAGCATTAGTAAAGAGTGGTATTCAGTTTGGGAAGCATGTGCAAGCCCTAAATGAAGTTTTTAAGGCTTTTGTTAAGGTATTTGATGCTAGTACAGCTAAGAACCAATAATCCCTCTTGAAAACAAGCCTAATTAGGCCTTGTAGTAGCAAGATAGTCAAAATTAGAAGGATACTTTTCAAAACAACTCTATGTGGTTTCTTGGTATGTTGGAAAAGGCTAAAAAGGGTACTTGAAACTATGTTTCATTTTTGGATTTTCCACTTCATTTGGAAATTGTGTCTATTTTTGTATCTTGTGAGTGTTATAAGCAAAATGGCTTCTTGAAGGTGAGCAATGCAAAAAGTGAAGAGTTAGTGTCCTTGGGGACTTGTATTGGCCTAAACCTATCATGTTCATGATGTTTAAGGTTTGTTAGGGGTTTAGTAAGTTATTTTGGTCTGAATTCCACTTTTGGTGTCTTTTAGCCCTTGAAGAACCATGTTTCTTGTGAATGAAACTTTGAGTCAAATGAGTGAACAAGCAAGAAAAAACCTAGTGCTTTAGAGAAACCTTTGAACCTTCCCTTCCTCTACATCAAAAAGGTCACACTCTGGAAGAAAAAGGATTCCACTTTCTTTTACTATCCTCCTTCCCTATTCTAGGGTGATCCTTGATGCATCAAAATTAATTTCTTGCAAGACTTGGTTAGTGACCTCTTAATACTAAGAAGGATCAACACCCTCTTTGGCATTATTTACCATTTCATTGAATTAATCTTTCTTCATTTTAATAAGAAAATCCTTAAATTATTTAGAAGTTACAAAACAATCATCATTCAAAAATTAGGTGCATTCTAAAACCCTGACATCATCTAGAATTGAATCTTCACTATAAAAATCTACAAAAGTCTATCATCTACGACTTAATCATCTTCTTGATTAACTCTAGGAGAAGGAAAATTTTGCTCAACTTCTTCATCCCCATGAATGTTTTCTACTAACTCTCCATCCTACATGTTCTCCCCTTCTTCTAGGTTTATATAGTCAACCAAAGGTTGAACCTCAATTGGTCTTTATTGGATTGGGGTGGTACTCATTGAAGATTGTGCTAGTAAGGCCTCTTGTTGAATAGGTTGCTCAACCACATCATCTCTAAGTTCTTTCTCAACTAGTCTTTTCTTAAAGTGCCATTGGAAAAAAATTCAAATAAATTTTACATTCTTTCAATTGGATTATTGATGTGTGCAAAGGGGTTGACATAGGAGGGATAATTTTTTATTCTTTTTTCCTTTGATTGGACCATGAAGATCCATTTTTACTTCCTCTCCTTCACTTCATTATCACCTAGATTTTTTATGACATCATTTACTCGGATCTACCTCTTTCTAATCTCATTTTATTCATGTAACCTTTAGGGTCACAATTTCTTATAGATTCCACTTTCATCTTATAGTTTTGTATTGTGGTAGGCATCTAAACCCTCCTTAGTACTCACAACAAAATGTGAAAATTTAATTCCTCAAATAATGAGTGAAACCTTTTTAATTGATCTAAAATGAATTTTTTTAGTCTCGTTGAACTACCACATAATCTCTGATGTTGATGAAGGGAAATCAACATGAAAACAAACCCAAAAGGAAAATCATTCTTGCATGTTCTTCATAGCTACTCCTATATGCACTTTTATTAGACCTAGAAATGAACCTACTTGGAGACCTTGATTCAACACAATCTAGAGACAATGTAAACATCATGGTAGACTTGTCTAAGGGTCTGAAGAATTATTATCAACTTACAATGTGATGGTGCACAGTGTAATGACTCATGGTTTAAACTCGTGTATTCAATTTCATTCTCTATCCTATTGGTAAAGTCACAACAAACTCAATGAAAATCCCTTTAAAATATTCAAGATACTTTGGTTAGGTTTGAAATACTCCTCCCTACACTCCTCTACCATCTACAATGGCTATCAATAAGTTTCTAAACTTTGAACCACATATGCTTCCTTGATTTTGTTGTCTCAATGTTTGATTAATGCACATAACAAACCTTTGCTTACAACCCAACAAGAAATGATTTGGAAAAATTTCAACACACAACCTACACAAGCTTTGAAGAAACTAACCAAAATTTACCAACCTAGCATTTAAGGATCAAGGAAATGAATTGATCAAACAACAACATGAGAGGGTTTTCCCCATTGTTTTCATGCAAACTAGAAGCAAACTGTCCAAGAAATATCTTTCATACATACAACCCAAAACTCAAAAACTTGTGTGGTTATTCATCATGTTAAAATATAATTTTTCTCATTATTTCGTTATTTTTGCACGACGGGAACCCAAGATATCACATTTTTATTGCTCACGAGTCACCCTAGCTAGGGTTTTGACAACTTCTAGAAAAATGGCTCTATATTTCTTAAAACTCAATGAAATCTCATGCTACATAAACAAAAATGAAGTAGAATCCTGGTCCAATGCAATGCAACTAGTTTTGGTTCAATCCACAAGTCGTACAAGTTGTTCCAATAGACATAAAATGCTGCAACTTTTAGAAAACACCAAAAAAACTTGCTTTAACTCACTCAAAGTTTAAAAAATCACTACTACAATCCTTGCATTCTACCATTCCATCTTATTCATTCCATTTCCAACATTTTTCAATTGATTCCTACCCTTACATGTAACTAAAATCCACTTGTTTTGACAACTTGCTAAAGTTGCCACATTGCAACAGTTTTAGCAACTTTTTTATAATTTTAGCACTTTTACAACTTTTCCCACCAATGACCAAACCCACTACAAAAACAAATTGAATACAATAGAATATGGTCATAAACGACCTCATGAACCACTAAAACCCATTATCAACCCAAAATTACAAAAAAAAAACAAACATGAGCAAACATGAAGCACCTAGTGCCCCTACACCAATCTCCTCGAAGGCTAATCTGTTAGTTACAAATCTTGGTAGGAAATGAGGTTGGTCAAGGGTACCATACACCTTGAATATAGTGTAATTTTTGTGAAGTTACTAGTCTCCCCAATTATGATTGATTCATTGATCTAGATCAAATTGTAAGGGCCTTAAGAATTTAATAACCCTTTCTAATTTTATTTTTTTTGGCTTAAGACCAAGATTGCTCAAAATATCCTAAACCAAAACATTCTCAAGCACTAAATAGTTTGATGGTGGGAAATGGAAATCCCATATATAAGTCTACATTTGGACTGGCAATTTCTTTCCTTTTGCATCATATTCTTTTAAATTTAGTGGCCTGGACCACAACTTTTCACCACTATAAATAATCATATGTAACAACAAGGAATACCACTTGAAGTATAGCCCAACCTTAGGGTATTTTAGATTTTTAAATTGCTTGTGGATTTCTTTGGCAATGTATGTACCATAGTCAAAACTCTAATTTATATCCCTATGTTGGATATCTACAACCAACATCATCATATATATTGGCATCATTACCTTATATTCTTTTGCTAAGACTTGGTATCAAGCAAAATATGTGTTGATGAAGTAGTCTTCCAAAATATCAAAGTCCAAAGTTTCTACTTCATCCTTTGCAAACCTGACTACGTTCTAATTAGAACCTCTTCTCCTATGTTGTGGTAGCCCTAACACTCTGAAGCTATGTTTATCCTTCCCCCATTCCCTTCTAAGAGAACCAAAATCAATGCTCACACTTGTAGAAACATTTAAGTTGAAAGTCTTGACAATACTCTATCTTGAAATCTCCAATAGGGGATCTCATTTTTGACTCCTTATCACCCTATTTTTCTCATCATACCATAGCACGAGTGCTCTAATCAAATCCATATTTACAAATAAACTAGGTACAATTAATTTTCCCAAATCTTGGGTCCACAAATTAGACACGAGCCTATTGAATTTTCTTCTCTAGTAAGCATATTCAAATAATGTCTGACCATGTTGGGGAATGATTGCATCTCTAATCTGTGAAGGTTGGTCAATTAGCCTATCAGTCAAAACTCCCATACCCTGGGCATGTTTTTCACTCTTTGTTGATCCTAGCAATTTCTTCATCAAATAATCTTCCATGAACCTTTTGGTATCTTTTGACTTGATACTAGACTCACTCATTTTTATGGTTTTGAATTACCACAATTCCTAGGGATTTTTCCTTATTCTTTCAAAAAATCAAATAATACCCTAAAAATCCTTCCATTTAATAACCCTTTGATAGTTTTACAGACAATTTTAAAATAGCAGGTGATGTGATAACTTACCTGTGAAATTGCATGAAAACCTAGTTCCTGTTCTTATAAATTTGTTCTTATGGGAGCTCTGATCTTCAAAAATATCAAATGTGCCTTCAATTATGATGAGAAATAAATAAATTATATGTTTTATTGATCTCCTATGGAATTAGTTGAGCCTTAATTACTAAGTGATGGTTCACAATATAAAATTGATCATCCACATCAGCTAACCATTCTATTTTGAATTTTGGCCCTTGATCTAGGTGCTTTTCAATGAGATCAATGGTTAGCACACACCTTTGGTACATCATATTTCCTATTTTAATTACCTTTCATGTAATCATGTTGTGAAGACCTTTTGTGCTTGGACCTAGAACTGATATGCATATATTGTTCATACCTTTCCTTTACAAGCACATTTTACCTTGTATTGAATCTATGAAATTACAATGTGAAGAAGCTACACACTAAAATTTGGGACATAATTGTGTTGCCATCTCTTTGACTATCACTAAGCGAAATATTCATATGTGATGATGGGTCAAAAATGTGCTCCACAAGAAGCATGCACTGCAATGAAAAATTTCCATCTATTCACTAGTGACATCACCCTCCTATAATCATTTAGATACACATAGCTAGGAGAAAAATACATTATGAAGGGATTGATCACTACATTCATGAATGAGTGTGTGTCCCCTTTTTTCTTAACACCACTTGGCACATTCCTTTATGCATAGGGAACACAAAATTGTGCTATGAATATGCCTTATGCTAAAATGAGAGATTGACACCTATGCATTTCTTACTCATTTGGCTTCTTGGTGCCTTTTCACTATACACTCCCTCTAAAAAATGTGTTATGAAGAGGGAATGTACTAAAATAATATCATGAAAAATATCAACCATCAATGGATTCCTCTCAATGTGTGTTTTACTTTTACTTCGAGGAACCCAAAATGTGATGTGTAAGGAGCATGCACTATACTAGTCTTGTTACACTTGTCTTCACAACGATAAGGCAAGCCTAGTGCACTTTATCTTTACACTTTGTGAATAAGAATGTATTCTGAAGGGGAATCATTCCATAGTCTAATTTTGAAACGTGTTTGTTGGCAAGAGACACTACACAAGTCATTTGGTTTTGTCATTGATTCCGACCCTAGTTAGTAATCCTATCTGCACTTCAAAATTTTCTTATACCAAAAGTCAGATTGAAGATGTGTGTTAACTATCAAAGCTAAAACAAGGAATCTGACAGAGTTGTGTACATTGGTTCATATGTAATTTACTATTATCATTTTGAGTTGTGGATCTTATGGAAGGTCGTTTGATGTATGAACTTTCTTATCTTTGAATCTTAGGGCCTCGTATTGATTGGTGTGCAAGTTAGAAGATCCAGTTTATTGATTTTTAGTCTAACAATGCAGAAATGTCGATTATTTGAGTATAGCATGTTGTGGATCTTCGAGGCATAAATTTTGAAGGTGGTTCATGTTCGAGGATGTTGTTTTGGGTCTTCACTATGTTGTGGCCAACATTGGTTGATTCACATTAATAATTGTTTATGGATTGAGTCGATAGTTTGTACATGTTTTATATTTTGTTGAAGCTGACATGTCGTTGATGTAATCTCTTGATGTGGATATATATAATCAATTATCCATATCATTTTGAGGTTTTTTGTGATATGATGCAAAATTCAAAAGGATTATAGATTGATTGTGCATAGTTTCACTTGTGCAGAAAAGGATTGGTGATTCAAATTAAAGAAGAGACAATTTCAAGAGAAGAATCAAACAGAGTGTGAAGAATGTGATTAATGTGCTTAATTGGAACTATAATCAGGCATTAGCAGATGTTATCTCATAGTTCATCCACTCCAAATTGTCTATATGTGACTGTAAGATAGTGTGTCTTCTTTTGGGCAGTAAGCCTTTTGTATTTGAGTAGTGAGCTCTAGGCAGTGTGCTTGAATGCATGTGCATTCCATTGTAAACACTTGTTTTGAGTATACTCATATTGTGGATTAATCTCCACAATTTTTTTTCCCCTAATAGGGTTTCCACATAAAAAATCTGTGTTATTGTGTTGTGGTTGATTGTCTTGTGTTCTTGCATCCTTCTTTTGGTTCAATGTTATAATTGGTTTAAAGATAAAGTTAATAAAGTTAAATTTTGCAGAACACTGGTTCACCCCCCTCTAAGTGTTCCTTGATTCCAACAATTGGTATCGGAAAGGAAGTTGAAGATTTTGTAGAAAGCATGGGCATATCAGCTGAAGTAGTGAGGGAAGCTAGGAGGTAAAGAGAACAAGCTAAAGAAGGAGAGCCTGCTAGAACTGAGTCTGCAAGTCTGACAACATCCTCTACCAAATCTAGATCTACAAGGAGCTTTGCACTCTCATCCAATCTTGCAAATAAATAAAGCCTAGTGAAAGCTCAATTCAAGACATTCGGAAGAGAAGGAAAGATTAAGAAGGATAAAAGTACAAGAGTCTATGTTGCTGTTGAGGATGATGAAGAAACTAAATCTGATGAAGAAGTAAGAGAAATCAAGCATAAGGGCACAAAGGAATCAAAATAATCTAAGGAAAATCCCTCCAGTGAAGAGAAAGAAAAGAAAAAGGTGAAAACTGACAGATTAGGTATGACTATAGAGGAAGTGGAAAAAGATTTAATTAAGGATGGTAATCTCAAACCACTTTCTAAATGGTATGAAACCTTTGATAGTGTTGGTTAGAGAACTCTTGAGGAATCCACAATAAAATATTTAAATGTTTTCAATATGACTCTCATAGAAATAATGTCAGAATTGCCTAAAGGGTTATATGAAGTCTTGGAAATGAGGAGAGTAAATGCAAGAACTGGAGAAAAAAGGAGAGAACACATACTTGTTGATCTGTGTCCAGTAATGTCAATAGAAGAAATGAAGAAAATCCTCAATGATGCTAAAAAAGATTTTAAGAGAAAAACAAGGGTAAATAAACTTATGATCGTGTAGACTGAGGAAGTGGCAAAAGATACTGAGAAAATTCTTAAGGCAGTTCTATTGAAGAACAAATATAATGTTGTTACTGAAGAAATTCATGATGAAGATGTTCCATCTGGTCTGGAAATTGAAGAAGGGAAAGAAGATACAATTGATGATACTCAAAATCCTCTAGATATGCTAGATACTAAAATTCCCATGGAGACTAAAGCTCCTAAAGTTGAAGAAATTGAGATTCCTAAAGCCAAGAAAGAATATGTGATTGAAGAGAAGGCTGAGGCAAAGGATGTTGTTTTGGAAGCAAGAGACATTGCAAAGGAAATAAAGGAGTTTTTAGAAGAACAACAAGAGGAGCTTGACCCTGAATTGATTGAAGGTCCTATCAACTTGGCCACTCTATCTCCTATTCAGAAGTTGAAGGTAGCATCATTTGCTCAGGCCAAGGAAAGGGAGGAGATATTGAAATCTCACATTGAGGATAGTGAGCTACTAAGTCTTGCATCTAGTATCTTGGAGATCATGCCTACACATGTCAAGGACTCATCTGATTCTCCATCTGGTCAGCTGAAGAAACTTATCAACTATATAAGTACTCACTTTGAGTCTCTTGGAAAGTCAGCTGAGGATAAGGTCTAGAAAGAATTTGATGCAAACAGGTTCAGTAGATTGAAGGGTATGATTGCTAATGATAAATATTTGTTAGCTACCTGTGTAAAGAACATTCAAGGTGCTTTATCTGAGGGAGGAAATATATACAAGTCATGCTTATCATTGTCTAAGTTCACCGAGGTCACTGAGAAGAAAATTAAGGAATATGAGAAATAGTTAGCAGATATTTCTCAATCCTTTGATCCCCTAACTGTTTCTGTGAGTAAGCAAGAAGGTCAAGTTATATCCCTGCTTGAAAAAATTAAAAGTAATTTTTTTTTGAAAGGGTATGTGAGCTTAGAGAACTAATTGGTCCTAAAATGGATACAATGCTTAGTGAATTGAAGGAAGCACAGGATGTTATGGTTTTCAGTGATCCGAAAAATCTTGAGTCAGTAGAGATGCAATCCTATATGTTTTTTGGTCACATGATTATCTTGGAGAGTCTCAAAAAGGGTTGGGACACTAGTTTGAGCCTGTTGAAGAATAATTTTGCAAACATATTCCGGTCCATGTAAGTTAGAGAAGCATGTTTGTACATATACATAGCAATTTTGTATGATTTTTGGTATGTGGATTCCCGCCTTTTCCATTGATGTCAAAGGGGGAGTGTGGGATAGTGAAAAATGTCATATTCATCTTAGAGGGAGCTTTGTTTTGAAGTTTTAAGGATGACAGTGTATTCATGTTGGTACTGATTCTGACACTTAGTCATTTTTCACTAATTGTTGCCATCAATGCCAAAGGGGGAGATTGTTGGCAAGAGACACTGCACAAGTCATCTAGTGTTTTCAATGATGGAAACCCTAGTCAGTAATCCTATCCACACTTTAGTATTTTCTTATACCGAAAGTCTGATTGAAGATGTGTGTTAACTGTCAAAGCTAAAATAGGGCATTCAACAAAGTTGTGTACATTGATTCATACGTAATTTCCTATTATCATTTTGATTTGTGGATCTTAGGGAAGGTAGTTTGATGTATGAACTTTCTTATATTTGAATATTAGGGCCTTGTATTGATTGGTGTGCAAGTTAGAAGATCTGGTTTATTGATTTTCAGTCTAACAATGTAGAAAGGCTGACTAGTTGAGTATAGCATGTTGTGGATCTTTGAGGCATAATTTTTGAAGGTGGTTCATGTTCAAGGATGTTTTTTGGGTCTTCACTATGTTGTGGCTGAAATTGGATGATTTGCATTAATAATTGTTTATGGATTGAGCTAACAGTTTGTACATGTTTTATATTTTGTTGAACCTGACATGTGGTTGATGTAATCTCTTGATGAGGATATATATAATTGATTATTCATATCATTTTGAGGTGTGTTGTGGTATGATGTGAAATTTTGGAGGATTATAGTTTGATTGTACATAGTTTCACTTGTGCAGAAAAGGATTGGTGATTCAAATTAAAGCAGACACAGTTTCAAGAGAAAAATTAGACCGAGTGTGAAGAATGCAATTAATGTGCTTAACCGAAACTATAATCAAGCATTAGCAGATGCTATCTCATATTTCATCCACTTGAGATTGTCTATATGTGTATGTAAGATAGTGTGTCTTCTTTTGGGTAGTAAGCCTTTTGTATTTGAACAATGAGCTCTAGGAAGTGTGCCTAAATGCATGTGCATTCCATTGTAAACACTTATTTTGAGTACACTCATATTGTGGATTAATCTCCACCATGGTTTTTCCCCTAACAGTGTTTCCATGTAAAAAATCCTTGAGTTATGGTGTTGTGGTTGATTTTCTTGTTTTCTTGCATCCTTCTTTTGGTTCAATGCTATAAGTGGTTTAAAGATCAAGTTAATGAAGTTAAATTTTGTAGATCACTGATTCACCCTCCCCTCTTAGTGTTCCTTGATTCCAACAGTGTTCTCATTTGGTGAGCCCATGTGTCAAGATCATACTATAGTGCACTTCCTAAAGGAACTTAGCACTACAATCATGGGCCACCACCTATCTTCTCTTTGTTCATCCTAGTTCAACGCACTTTCTCAATGTGCTCCTTGTTGGAAAGAGACACTGCACAAGTCATCTAGTGTTTTCATTGATGGCAACCCTAGTCAATGATTCAATCTGCACTTCAGTATTTGCTTATACTAGAAGTCAGATTGAAGTTTTGTGATTAACTGTCAAGCTAGAATAGAGCATCTGACAGAGTTGTGTTTTTTGATTCATATGCAATTTTCTATTATCATTTTGAGTTGTGGATCTCAGTAAAGGATTTTTGATGTATGACCTATGTTATCCTTGAATCTTAGAACCTTGTATTGATTGTGTACAAATTAGAAGATCCGGTTGATTGATTTTTTGTCTAACAGTGTAAGAAGGATGACTAAGTGAATATAGCATGTTGTGGATCTTTGAGGAGTAATTGTTTGAAGTGTTTTGTGTTCGAGCATGTTCTTTTGGGTCCTCACTATGTTGTGGCCAACTTTGGTTGGTACACATTGAAAATTATCTATAGATTGAGCCGATGGTTTGTAATTATTTTATGTTTCTTTGAACCTGACATGTTGATTAAATATTTAGTTGCAGATATATATACGTGATCATCTATATCATTTGGATGTATGTACAAAGTTTTTTTATGTGTGTTGTAAAATTCAGAAGGATTGTAAAGCGATTGTGCATAGTTTCACTTGTGTAGAAAAGGATTTGTGATCTGAATTAAAGAAAACAAAGAAGAAGAGAAGAATTAGTCAGAAGGTCAAGAATGTGATTGATGTGCTTAATCGGAACTGTAATCAAGCATTAGCAGATGCTATTCTTTCAGTTCAAATCATCTGGATGTAATCCAAATGTTTTGTAAGATAGTGATTCTTCCTTTTGTATATGAGCAATGAGCTCTAGGCAATGTGCCTAAATGCATGTGCATTCCCATTTGTAAACACTTATATTTGAGTATACTCATATTGTGGATTGACCTCCACCATGGTTTTTCCCCTAACAGGTTTTCCATATAAAAATCCTTGTGTTATGGTGTTGTGGTTGATTTATTTGTGTTCTTGCATCTTTCTTTTGATTCAATGCTATAAGTGGTTTAAAGATTAGGTTAATAAAGTTAAGTTTTGCAGAACACTGATTCACCCCCCTCTTAGTGTTCCTTGATTCCAACAATTTGTATCAGAGCCTCGTTCCTCAGAAGAAGTTTAAAAGCTTGGAGAAGATTTAGGAAAGTGATTCAATGGATTCAAGAAATCTTCAACAAATTTTAGTAGCACCTGATGATCTTGATCAGTCCATATATGAAGTATGAGAATTGTAGGAAAACCTCATGAATGTTGAGAAATTCATTCAAACATTGAAAGATAAAATCAAAGAGTCCAAGGAAAAGAGAAAGGAACTCTATGATTAGCTTAAGCAGAAATAAAGTAAGAGCATGAAAGGTTAACACCTAAGTCAAGCCTTGAAGGAAAAGATAGAAGAATGTGAAAAGCTTACCAGAGATAATGTTGTCCTGAAGCATCAAATGGAATCTATTGTGATGAGGATGACCAAGGAGATTGAAGACAAAAAGAAGAATGGAGAGAATCTTGCTCAATCCTTGAAAGAAAAATTTGAAGAATGCAACTGAATTACTGATGGTTTCAATCAGTTGGAGCTTGAATTGGAACAATCCATAAATAGTGAAGAAGAGCTTGAAAAGAAATTGTAAATCTCAGAGATGAACTTTCTACTGCAAATGAATTCAATAAGTTCAAGATTAGCTTAGCCAAGCTTGATGAACTGATTAAAGGTCAGTGGACTGGAAGTGACAAGCGAGGTCTTGGATATGAGAAAGGAGAAAGCTTTAGATCTAGATAGAGGAAATTCATGCAAGGAAATCAAATGAACAAAGCTGGAAAGTATCTAGTAATAAAACCTAATGTGCAAAGGTTCAATGGTTATTATTTTTTTTGCAATAAATTTGGTCATATGGTTGCTTAATGTAGGAGTAGAATGAATCCAAGTGGTCCATCATTCTCCAGTTAGTGTTTCAATTGCAATAAGTATGGTCATAAGTCAACTGAATGCAAAAATATGTCAAACAACTTTTTCAATAGAGATGCCAGATGTTATACCTGCAATAGATTTGGTCATATTGCTAACTAGTACAGATCAAGAGAAAATCAATAGAACAAATGGTCTAGACAAAGAAATGTTGTGTGCTATAACTGCAACAAATCCAGTCACATTGCTAGATTTTGTGGAAGCAGGAAGGGTCTGGTAAATCAAGGGAAAAGGAAAAGTTACTACGGATGAGATTAGGAAGAAAATGAAGAAGACATGGGTGAAGAAGAGTCCTAATGTAGGAAATGAGCCAACACCAGAATTTGGTACTGGAAATTCCTCTAGGAATTAGTTTATGGCCTCTAGCCTAGGGGGAGTTCTCAAGAAAATCATTTAACCCCCTTATCAGTGGTTGGTATTGGAATGTGGAAAATTGTAATGATTGCATTAGTGATGTGTAGATTTTTTGGGATCTCTTGTGGAGGAGAATTGCACAAAATTGAAGGTTCGCAAAAGAATTTTCTTTCACAGTCTATGAAAACAGGGTATCTGGAAGACCTAGGGAAAAAGAATTTATTGCGATGAAAAATTTAGGTGCGTGAATGATAAAAATTCATTTCCATACCTCATTTGTCACACTACATTTTGAGAAGAAGTTTGGAGAGCTCTGCAAGAAATTTTTTGTGAGATACAAGTCTGAAGGCGATTCAGCGATCAAACCCTAATCTGACGAAAGGTATTTATCTGTAAATTCATGAACTTTAAATTTTTGGAAATGGTTGCTCCATTGGTTGTTGATATTAAGGATAGGCCCCGTCTGAAATTCAAATGGCACATGTTCAAATCCATCGAGACAGAACCATTAGGTGCATTTTCTTCTGTTTTGTATGGCGTTTTTCATATCAAAGATATTAGGGCATACATTCATGCAAATGTTGAAGAATTAGGAAGCTCCTAGTTGTTGAATTTGTACACCAATCAGATTGTGGGAGAATATTTCTATGTAAAACCTAAATTCAAAACTCTAGAGGAGAAGAAGTTCACTCAAATTGTGAAGTTTCTCATGTTCAAAGAAAATGAATGGGTTCGGCATATATTGAGTCGAGTGCATGCTGAGTTTATGTGGTTAATGGTTAAGTCAGCCTTTCAAGATCACAAAGGAAGCTATAAGGATTGTTACTAGTTTGAATTCATCCGATGGGTTGCCAACATTGAAATCTGTGAAGAATCAAACAATCACAGATGCAGCCAGTTCAATTTTTGACAGGAGAGCCATGACAATAAATGATATCATTGAAGTGGATGTTTGATTTTCCTCTATGGTCATTGGTTAGAAAATCTATCTCTTCAACCAGGATAATTTTGTATCTGGTACAACAATCTATGCAACATATTAGATGGTCAAAGAAAATGCAAAATATGACCTATGTGAGTTACTCCAGAGCTAGTTAATTGAGAATCTTGGAAAAATCAAGATGGATAAGAAGAACTCTTTCAAGTATGGTAATCTGTTGTTGTGTCTATTCTTCTACTTCATAAATGAAGTTTCGGGAGTTGGAAAAGTGCATTGGAAAAGTGATAAACCGATAGCTTTTCAAATTAGAGACATCTTGTATGGAATTGGTGACAACAAAGCTAGAAAAAATGCTATTTGGGGTTACTTCAAAAGTTTTCAAAATGAAATGCAAGCCAAAGAAAGGATTCCCACATCTATTGTAGAAAAGTATAAGGACACAATTTGCTTCATGATTTATATTGATCGGTGCTTAATGGAAGTTGTAGAGCCTAGAATAGTGTGGATAATGCCTATGGGTTATGAGGTTGAGGAACACATTTTGGAGCTATATGCTCAACACCTATTGAGTAAACCTCAGGATCCGACAAAAGAAAGGTTTGGTACCTTTGAGGAAAAGGATATGCAAGTGGATGAACAATTGAAGAAGCCTATGATAATCCAAAAAGTGAGAAAGGAAGTTGAAGCTTTTATAGAAAGCATGGGTATATCAGCTAAAGCTGTAAGGGAAGCTACAAGGAAAAGAGAACAAGCTGAAGTAGGAGAGCCAGTTAGAACCGAGTCTGCTAGTCTAACAACATCCTCTGCTAATCTAGATCTACAAGGATCTCTACACTCTCATCTGGTCCTACAAAGAATTCAAGCCCTATGAAATCTCAAGCCAAGACATCTAGGAGAGAAGGAAAGAGGAAGAAGGATAAAAACACAAGAGTCTATGTTGTTGTTTCAAAAGATGAAGAAACTAAATCTGATGAAGAGGTAAGAGAAATAAAGCATAAGGGCACCAAAGCATATAAAGTCTCTAAGGACCATCCCTCTAATGAAGATAAAGTAAAGAAAAAGATGAAAACTGATAAATTAGGTATGTCTATAGAAGAAGTGGAAAAAGATTTGATTAAGGATGGTAATCTTAGGCCACTTTGTGAATGGTATGACACCTTTGATAGTGCCAGTCAAAGAATTCTTGAGGAAGCCACAATAAATTATTTGAATAATTTCAATATGAATCTCATTGAAATAATGTCTAAGTTACCTAAAGGTTTGTATGAAGTCTTAGAAAAGAGGACAGTGAATGCAAGAACTGAAGAAGAGCAAATGAGAGAACAAATACTTGTTGATCTATGTCCGATGATGTCTATAGAAGAGATGAATAAAATTATAAATGATGCAAAAAGGTATTTTAAGAGAAAGACAAGGGTGAATAAGCTGATGATTGGGCCAACTTAAGAAGTTGCAAAAGACAAAGAAAATCCTTACGACAGTTTTGTTGAAAAACAAATATAATGTTGTTTCTGAAGATGCTCCATCTGGTCCAATAAATGAAGAAGTGAAAGAAGATACATTTGAGGATAGTATGAATCCTCTTGACATGTAAGATGCTAAAATACCTATGGAGACTGAGGCTCCTAAAGATATGTCAAGTGAAGAAATAGAGACTCTTGAAGCTAAGGAAGAATCAGTGATTGAAGAGAAGAAGGCTAAGGTAAAAGAGATTGTTGTGGAAGCAAAGGACACTACTAAGGTAGTAAAGGAGTTTTTGGAGGAGCAATAGGAGGATTTTGATCCTAAACTAGTTAAAGGCCCTATCAACTTGGCCACTCTATCTCCCGTTGAGAAGCTGAAGGTAGCATCATTTGCTTAGGCCAAGGCAAGGGAGGAAATACTGAAATCTCATATTGAAGAAAATGAGTTGTTAAATCTAGCATCTGGTATCCTAGAGAAGATCATTCCTACATATGTCAAGGATTCATCTAATTCTCCATCTGGTCAGCTGAAGAAACTTGTCAATTCTGTAAGTACTCACTGTGAGTCACTTGAAAAGTCAGCTATAGATAAGGTTCAGAAGGAATTTGATGCTAAAAGGTTAAATAGATTGAAGGGAATGATTGCTAATGATAAATATTTGTTAGCTACCTATGGAAAGAATATTCAAGGCACTTTGTCTAAAGGTGGAAACATTTATAAGTCATGTGTATCATTGTCTAAGTACACTGAGGACACTGAAAAGAAAATGAAGGAATATGAGAAACAGTTAGCAAATATTTCTCAAGCATTTGATCCTCTAACCGTTTATGTTGGAAAGCAAGAAGGTCAAGTCATATCCCTACTTGAAAAAATTAAAAATTCGAAGCTTGAAGGCAGAATTGTTGAAAGGGTTTGTGAGCTCAGAGGATTGATTGGTCCCAAGATGGAGACAATGATTAGTGCATTGAAGGAAGCACAAGATGCTATGGTTGTTAGTGATCCAAAAAACCTTGGGTCGACAGAGATGCAATCTTACTTATTTTGTGGTCACATGAATATTTTGGACAGCCTCAAAAAGGGTTGGGACACTAGTTTGAGCTTATTGAAGAGTAATTTTGCAGACATATTCAAGTTTATGTAAGTTGTAGAAGCATGTTTGTACATATGCAGTTCGTTCATAGCAATTTTGTTTGATTTTTGGTATGTGTATTTCCTGCCTTTGCCATTGATGTCAAAGGGGGAGTGTGGGATAGTGAAAAATGTCATAATCATCTTAGGGGGATTTTTTTTTTGAATTTTTGAAGGTTGGCAGTGTATTCATGTTGTTATTGATCCGACACTTAGTCATTTTTCACTAAGTATTTCCATCAATGCCAAAGGGGGAGATTGTTGGTAAGAGACACTACACAAGTCATCTAGCGTTGTCATTGATGGTAACCCTAGTTAGTCATTCAATCTGCACTTCGTTAGTTGCTTATAACATAAGTCAGATTGATGTTTTGTGATTAATTGTCAAGCTAGAACAAAGCATTCGACAGAGTTGTGTTTTTCAATTCATATGCAATTTTTTGTTATCATTTTGAGTTGTGGATCTCAGGGAAGGTTTTTCGATGTATAACCTATGTTATCCTTGAATCTTAGAGCCTCGTATTGATTTGTGTGCAAGTTAGAAGATCTAGTTGATTGAATTTTTTTCTAACAGTGTAAGAAGGCCGACTAATTGAATATAGCATGTTATGGATCTTTGAGGAGTAATTCTTTGATTTTTTTTCCATTCGAGCATGTTGTTTTAGGTCCTCACTATGTTGTCACTGACTTTGGTTGGTGCACATTGAAAATTATCTATAGATTGAGCCAACAGTTTGTAAATATTTTATGTTTTGTTGAAGCTGACATTTGGTTGATTAAATCTTTAGTTGTGGATATATATAAGTGATCATTTATATCATTTGGATGTATGTATGAAGTGTGTTGATGTTTGTTGTGAAAGTCAAAAGGATTGTAGAGAGATTATGCATACTTTCACTTGTGCAGAAAAGGATTTGTGATCCAAATTAAAGCAGACAAAGCAGAAAAGCAGAATGTGATTGATGTGCTTAACCGAAGCTATAATTAGGCATTATTAGATGTAATCCAAATGTTTTGTAAGATAGTGAGTCTTCCTTTTGTATCTGAGCAGTGAGCTCTAGGCAGTGTGCCTGAATGCATGTGCATTCCCATTTGTAAGCACTTATATTTGAGTATACTCATATTGTGGATTGACCTCCACCATGGTTTTTCCCCTATCTAGGTTTCCACCAAAAAATCCTTGTGTTATGGTGTTGTCATTGATTGCTTTTTTTTCTTGCATCTTTCTTTTGATTCAATGCTATAAGTGGTTTAAAGACCAGGTTAATAAAGTTAAATTTTGTAGAACACTAATTCACCCCTCCCCTCTCAGTGTTCTTTGATTCCAACACTCCTCTTATGAAAATTAAATCTAAAGGAAGAGCATATTTTAATAGGACGATGTCACATGACCAACCTTTACAAGAAATTCCCAACGTATTATTGTCATGTGCTAGAGGGAAGGGAATGTATTGCATAGAAGGTATGGGTTGCACTAAATGATTGACACATGTCCTAAGTAGAGACAAGTTAATAGTGTTGAATGAAACACTTAAGAACATGCATAAAAGGTTGTTTTACATGTGCACTTAGGAAAAGAGGGGGCCAAAGACCATACAGGGACTTAGACTCAAGAATTAAATAATTTGGGATAAAGTATAATGAGTCATAGGTCTGATCAATATGCTTAATAGAGAGGGTTGGTTAAGACATTGGGAAAAGACTCACAAGTTATCACTTGAACAATAGGCAACTGAAGTAGGCGATCAATGCAATATTATAAGGAAATTTCAAGGGCTTTAGACATATTCTAGGGTTTTTGAGGGTTTTAGATTGCAACTTGGCAAGGGTGAAAGGAAACTAATAACGACATTTGATCATGATGCACATTTTAATTTTCTTTGATCAAATATATTGATGGGCATTACAAGGGAATTGACACAAGTTGAAAATAGTACCACTACGTTGGATTTTTTTGTTTGGCCAAAAATTCCTTAATAGATTGTGCTAGAAAAGTAGTGGAGGAGAAAGTTGTATCAAAGGTATCCAGAGGAGAGGATACTTTTTGTTCTATGGGGTCTACATCTAAAGAAAGTATTTCTTCATATTTTTCTTCTTCCTCACAAACCTCTTTGTAGGATTTTGCAGTAGCTTCTTTGATATTTTCTTGCAATTTTTTGATGGTCTCTAGTTTTTCATGTACTAGATTATCCAACCTTTGTTTTCAACATAACTCCCTTGTTTGTATCTATCTTCTCTTTATGGGTCTTAGTGGTTGAGAGGACTACCTCCATAATTGTTGCTTCTTTTAATTTTTCATCTTATTTTGTAGCTTGTTCTCTTCTTTGCTTCAATTTATTGGATAGTGTGATAATGAGTTTATCCATAAGAGCTTCCAATGTGATGTTGGAGCCTACCATGTATCTTATTAGTTCCTATTCAATTTTTTCTTTATTTAGTGCTACCATTTCTTTATAAATCTCAAATATTTTCCCCAAGACATCCTCCCACAATAGCCCACCATATAATTGGTCTTCATTCATTAGTTGTTCCTCTTGTTATTTGGCTCATGTGTGCTTCCCTTGGTCTCTTATTTTGATGGAGAGGTCTCCATTTTCACTTTCCATTTATTCTTCTTCTATTTTATCTTTGCACTCATATAAAGGAGTGCCTCTGAAGCTTCTTCCATCAAGGACTCTCTTTGAGGTGGTGTCATTTGCAATTTTCTTTTTTCTTTTTATACTCCCTTCAAATTATGTGGATTATGTTTTTGATTCCCCTACTTGTAGACTTTTAGATTTCCTTGACATAGAGATGCTCTAGTCTTTTGGTTATTTCTTAGGTTACCCCATTTCTCTTTAAGTTTTTCATAGTTTTTCTTTACATGCTCCTTAGACTTCTTCTTGGAAATGTTATCCATATACTCTCGATAGGTGCTAAACTTTTTTCTTGTGGATATTTTTGGGAGGCTAAGCAAGGTTGTTGCATACATTTCAATCTCCAAAAAATGATGCAAATTAGGGGAGGTCTCACAAAAAACCAAACTCAAAACTTACTTGGTTAACTCAAACTTCACGCTAATCCTCTTCTCTGTGACTTGATCTCTTAAAGCCAAAAAGGGACCAAAACACCCAAACTTGAGTCCAACTCTCACCTGACCTCTAGTACACCTTAGAAAACATCAATTTTGCAGGTTCACATCAACAAAACTCACAACAAACTTTGTTTCACTAGATTTATCAAAATTCTTGCATTCACAAACTAAACTCTTGTAGTGGTCCATATATGTGAAATCAGTTATAAATTCAACCCCAATTTGAATATCCTATAACTAAAACCAGATTCTAGGACCCATTTGGGCCTTATAAATCATATCTCAAAACCAGCCATGGTCACCTTGGAACAACTTCTTCAAAATTGGACTTCACCTTTGTCCTAGAAGGCCAATTAGGCCACTTTTACAAAGGACCTACCCTTAAAACTTGATGCATGACTAATTTTTTTATGGTCAGCAACTTACCAGGTCTCAAAACCATGGAATCCACCTTTACTTGACAAAGAAACACTTTCTAAAACACCCGATTGCAAAGTCTCTCTTTTGATGCCCTTCCAAGGAGGGTTTCTCGAAAATCAATGGTATTGGCATCAAATATATTGGCCAATGCTTCAAAAATATTCTAATATACCTGAACACACTTGATCTAACAACAAAAATTTCTGCCCCCAAGTTTTACACACTTTTGCATACTAAAACCTCCCAATTTCACTCTTTTTCACTCAAAAATCACTCATTTTTGCTACTTGGCTTCATGCCCATGACCTCAAATGACCTTGACATGATCCCTCAAAGAATTAAAGCACCTAATAAGACCTGTATAGGCCCATTCCAATAAGACACAAAAATTACAATAGGTGGAATGGCCTTTAATTCATGTCAAGCTCTCAAACCCTTAATTTGAGCAAATTCAGGCCAATTTCAGTAAAACAGCAATAAGTCTGCTTAAACTCAATGAAAACCCTCCAAAATTGATGAAAATAAAAGCTAGCTTTGTCCGATACCATATAAAATAATTTTTAGAGCAATAAGGGCCTATACGGATTCGTACCAAGCCCTGAAACTATAGAAAAAGATACAAAAATTAGAAATTACTATGAAAACAAGGGCTTTTGGCTTTCAAATTTTGAAATATTCAAAGTCTCCCCTTCCAAAACTTTTACAAGGCAATTTAAAGGCATTACTAACATAACCATACAAATTACAACTACTGCCCAATGAATTATATCAATATGACTCTTGAACTTTCTAATTGAAATTTTGCATTTTCTTGTTTGACAACTTTGCAAGATTTTGCATTCTTACAATATTTGCACAAATTGAATCAAAAAGACTCAAATGAAACCAAAATACTAAGAATGGCATTTAAATTTCCTTATTACATTTAAAATGACTCCAACTTTCAAAAACTCAAACTAGGACCCTCTAGTTACATGATTTGAACTTGATGCTCCTGCACCATACAACCAGCCTAAAAAAAACTCATGTCCCATGAGGACTATATTGCACCATTTCCTTGACTTGATCCACTTTTCTTCTTCATCTCCAAATGATCTTACGCTTGGGAATCCCTTCTACTGAGTTAGATATAGAAAACATGTATTGCTTCTAGCCTTGGAACGGTTCTTTCCTTCAGATTGCTACTCCACACCTGATGAATGACCTTTGCTTGTTCCTTTACCTAAGAACATTGCCTTATCTACCCCTATATCTATTACCAAACCCCTTCCAATCTGAAATTTAGGTGTCTTCATCTTCACCCTTGGAAAAAACTCAAACTCATCAACTCTTCCTTGCCTTGCAACTTGATATTGCTTCTTTGCTACATATAGACCTGCTACATGTCCTTTAACCATTCTCTCATCAAAACTTGATGATACACTTGTCCCTACACTTGCAAAAAAACCTTTCTCAACTATTTTATGAGCTCTTTTCCTCATCATATATGTTGCATAATTAAATCTGCCCCATTGGCCTTGCCAAACATCCACTTCCACCTCATTCATTGTCTTTACAACCACCTTTAGGTTCTCCATTCTTGGAACCCTTATTCAATCAGCCTTAAAAACCTCTGTCATGGTAGCATATGATGGCCTACCAACCACTCTTTTCACTAAAGGACAAATCACTTCCCTCACCTCAGTATCATCACTTTTCTCCAACTCATCTCTGGCCTTCTTTGGGCCTTTCCTTGCCAACATCACATCATTGGTCTCTTCCAACACTGAGACCTTCCTCAAATTCACTGCCTTTACCTCTTCACCACTTGGGGTAACTCCAACCTTCATCATCTCTTCAACCTCTACAAACCTTTCCACTTAAATTTGCATTTTCCTTGGTTTACTGCACTTTCCATCTTCATGTCCTGTACCCAATTCTCTGCCCTCATCATCTCTACTTTTTCAGTCCTATAGACCACTATATTTTCAAACCTTAACTGATCACTAAATTTCCTTGTAACCAAAGGACTAAGTGTTGTCCTTGTCATGCCATTATCATGCCAACCTTGAGTCTTCTCATTCAGTTCACCATTGACTCTTTCTTCATCCATTGTTGACACCAAACCATCACCTTTTCCCAACAAATTCACACTATACCTTACCTCTATCTTGATAGTGCTTGATTGCCCATTCTTTTCTTTTTCCTTCAAGGGACACAACATTGCACCTATCATGATCTCTTCATGCTTCACAAGCCCATCTTGGATTTCCACAGTCACTACACTCTTATTCACTTCATCTTTACCTATTATCCCTGTCATTAGATTCTTTTCCTCAAAAATCCCTGTTTCATTAGACTTATCCACCACTATATTGATAGTAAATGATCGCCCTTTAACTTCTCTTGCTTCCAATGGGAAAAACTCTGTCCTTATCATAGCTTCATCATGTATTCCTAACTCATCTTGCACCTTGAAGGTCAATTCATCCTTTATCTTCTCTATTTTAGTCTTGGACACCAACATATCATCTTCTTCTCTCTTCACCATTGAATCTTCCTTTACACCTACTGTCTCAGTGACTTCTTCCTTTGCAGTGGTTGCACCTTCACTGTTCTTGTCTTCCTCATATCTTATAAACTCCTTTCCTACCATCACTATCCTTGTTATCTTATCTTTTTCCTTATTCTCCTCCTTCAATGGTGTTAGTGTGAACTTGATTCCATCCTTCTCAATATCATAAATATTCTCCCTACCAGATCATATATGGCATGCCTGTCGAACTGCCATGGTATTCCAAGTAACAAACGACAGTAACTCATAGGTAACACATCACATAATACCCTATCCTTGTATGGACCAATATAAAAATAAACATAAGCTTGCTCATTAATCACTATTGACTGAATCTCATTATTCAACCAAGATGCTATATATGGTGTTTCATGAGGTATCCTTTCCAAATTCAAATTGTCAACCATTTCACTTGAAACCATGTTATCAATAGAACCTAAATATATTACCACTTTACATACCTTGTTTTTGTATTTTCATTTTTTCCTAAATAGGCTCCTCCTTTTTGTCATCTCCTTCAGCTTAGCATATCTTTCTTTGAACTCTCTGATTTCTTTTGCCATGGTATCTTTTGGATGCATCTTGTCTTTTCACCTTCCAACTATCAAACTTCAATCTTCAAATCTTCAACTTTTCCTTTAGAATATCTATTTCTTGTGCTTTGATACCAACTGATGTAGAGCAGGGGAGGTCTCACAAAGAACCAAACTCAAAACTTTCTTGTTTAACTCAAACTTCACTCTAATCCTCTTCTGTGACTTGATCTCTCAAAGCCAAAAAGGCACCAAAACACCCAAAATTGATTCCAAATCTCACTTGACCTATAGTACACCTTAGAGAACACCAATTTTATAGGTTCACATCAACAAAACTCACAACAAACTTTGTTTCACCATATTTCTCAAAATTCTTGCATTAACAGACTAAACTCTTGTAGTGGTCCATATATGCGAAATTGGGTATAACTTCAACTCCAAGTTGAATATCCTATCACTAAAACCGGATTATAGGACCCATTTTGGCCTTCTAAATCATATCTCAAAACCAGCCATGGTCACCTTGGACCAACTTCTTCAAAATTGGACTTCACCTCTGTCATACAAGGCCAATTAGGCCACTTTTACAAAGGACCTACCCTTAAAACTTGATGCATGAATAATTTTATGCTTTTAAAACACTTATAAGGTCTCAAAAACATGGAATCCACCTTTACTTGAAAAAGAAACACTTTCTAAAACACCCGATTGCAAAGTCTTTCTTTTTATGCCCTTCCAAGGAGGGTTTCTTGAAAATCAATGGTCCTGGCCTCAAATATCTTGGAAAATGCTTCAAATAGGTTCTAATATATATGAAAACACTTTATCTAACAACAAAAATTTATTCCCCCAAGTTTTACACACTTTTGCATACTAAAACCTCCCAATTTCACTCTTTTTCACTCATAAATCACTCATCTTTGCTACTTGGCTTCATGCCCATAACCTAAAACTACCTTCCCATACTCCCTCCAAGAATTATAACACCTAATAAGACCTACATAGTCCCATTACCTTGAGATAAAACAATTACAATAGGTGGAATGGCCTTTAATTTATGTCAAGCTCTCAAATCCTTAATTTGAGCAAATTCAGGCCGATTTCAATAAAACAACAATAAGTCTCCTTAAAATAAATGAAAACCCTCCAAAATTGATGCAAATAAAACATAGCTCTGTAATAAACCATATCCAAGCACTATTAGAGCAATAAGGGCCTGTACGGATTTGTACCAAGGCCTGAAACTGTAGAAAAAAGATATAAAAATCAGAAATTACTATGAAAACAAGGGCTTTTGGTTTTCAAATTTTGAAATCTTCAAAGTCTCCCATTCCAAAAATTTTACAAGGCCATTTAAATGCATAAATAACATAACCATATGAATTCCAATTGCTGCTCAATGAGTTACATCAATATGACTCTTGAACTTCCTAACTGAAATTTTGCATTTTCTTGGTTGACAACTTTGCAAGATTTTGCATTCTTACAATATTTTCACAAATTGACTCAAAAAGACTCAAATGACACCAAAACACTAAGAATGGTGTTGAAATGGCCTTATTACATTTAAAATGACTCCAAATTTCAAAAACTCAAACTAGGACCCTCTAGTTACATGATTTGAACTTGGTGCTCCTGCACCACAAATGAAACTTCATATGGGAGCTTTAGAATCTAGGAAGTCCAAAATTCAATTACCTCCATCAACGTGAAACCTTTTTCCACCAAAAATATAATATCTTTGATGTATTTATAGACCACCTCATAGGAGATGAGTTCTTTATTTTGTAGCTTCTATTGAAGGGATTTGAAGAAACCCTTAAATATGTATCCATTTAAGAAGCGGTGTCTTGAAATTATCAACACAGTCTTGTATTTGTGTGGATATTGGCTTTGATGACATGTCCCATATCTTACCAACAAAATTTGGAAATTCATTTAAAATTTAGAATACCAAGCATATAATTAGGGTCACATACCTGAATGAGTAGTGTGATTTCTTTGTGTGCTCCACATTCTCCAAGAGCTCCTATTGCAAGGTATTGTAGAGTTCTACATATTTTCATTCCGCCACCATTTGGTAGGATTCATGAATGAAAATTTTGGTGTTTTATTACTCTTTGTTTGTGTAGTGAAATTTATATGCAATCCCCATTGTGACATATTTCATTGTGGGATTGGTGATTTCATACATCCAAGCTCTAATTTTCATATGTGTTCCCTGTTGTTGGGAAAATGTGTCTCAACCTTGCAATTATATGTGGTTTATTATTGATAAGATGCATATATATTTTTATATATGTTCCCTATTTACACCGATAGGTGTATACAATGGCAACATGTAGTGAAATTTGAGCATGTTAACTTTTTTAGAAAACTTCTAGAATGACCGACATACATTAAAGAAAGGACATATTGTAAATCTGAACCATTCATTATTAGGTTTTAGATCTAATGGTGGATATTTTATTGGCTTGTCTTGCCCTAGAATGTAACTCTATTTTATGAGGGTGTTGTATTACAACTACCGTAGAGATTGTGATGATTTCTGAGAGTTTGATAGTGGTCGTGTTGTCTCTTGATCTCTAAGTAGTGATACTCCTATGAGAAGCTTGCTCTACAAGTATATTGTAATCTTTGTGATTTATTGAATAATATATTGGGAAACTTTTAGAGTGTGGGGTTTTTCTCCCAAAAGGGTTTTCCCCATGTAAATCACTGTGTCATGGTATGCATGATATTTATGTTCATTTTTGTTTAAGTTTTTGTAACTATTAAAGATCTATAAAATTTTTGCATTATTCTCCTCTCAATATTAGTGTAGGAAGTTGTTCTACTACCTTAGCTTCCTTACAAGTGGTATCAGAGCTTGATCACCTTTGGTTTTAGTTGTGGGTTGCTGGGTTTTTTGAACTAATCCAAATTTGAGTGGGAACTTGTTCATAAGACACTTTGTAATAAATATTGTTGTAGGAATTTTCAGATGGCAAGTTCATTAGGGAGAATAGAGGTGGAGAATTTTTTTGGAAATAATTTTGAGATGTGGAAGCTAAAGATGGAGGATCTGTTGATAGATTGAGATTTGTGGGATGTTGTTGATGAGAATGTTTCAAGGCCCACAAATCCTACTCAGGTTGCTCAATATGATGTTATAGACCATAAAGCCAAGGGTCTAATCAGATCGTGCTTAGAAGACTTTGTTTTAATTAATGTCCATGAAGAGACCTTTGCACATAAACTATGGAAGAAGCTTGGTGAGATGTACCAATCCAAATATTTAGTGAACAATATTTTCTTGAGAAAGGATTTTTATTCCTTGAGAATGGAAGAGGGTGGACGAATTATAGACCAACTAGAAGCATTCAATGTGTTGGTGGCTCAGTTGGCATCAATTGGTGTTAAAATGGATAAGGAAGAGAAATGACAGATCCGACTTTGTTCCTTGCCTAATTCATGGGATTCTCTTGTTATGGCTATTAGGAGTACTATTATTTTGAAGACTCAAGATGTGGTAGGTTCTTTTCTTTCTGGAGAGATGAGGAGGAAGGTATCCATCACTACCAAGGAGGCCCTAAATATTCATGGAAGACCTAAGGAAAAAGGAAAGAAGAATGAGAAGCATGACAAATCCAAGTCTAGTAGGAGATCTAAATCTCTTGGAAAGTCCAAAGTTATTTTCTAGAACTGTGGAAAGCCTGAACATGTTCATAAGGAATGCAAAGAAGGAAAGAAGAAAAAGAATTAAGATGATTCTGATTATGAGTCTAAGAAGGAATATGGTGACACATTCATTGCATCTTTGGAAAATTGTGCAGGTAATGATGCATGTTTAATTGACTCAAGTGCATCTTTCCATATGACCATTAATAGAGATTAGTTTTTTGAATATGAAGAATTTGATGGAGGTAAAGGTGTACTTGGGTGATGATTCTCATTTAGATAGCGTTGGTTATGGTAAAGTTAAAATAGGGTTTCCTAATGGTAGAATAAAAATGATTAATGTTGTGTTGAATATCCCTAGATTAGCAAAAAAATTGTTATCTGTGAGCAAACTAATAGATGCAAGTGTGCAAGTAGTATTTTCTGATGCAGGATGCAAGATGGTTAGAAGTGCTATGGTGATTTCTAGAAGTGTTAGATATGGCACATTATATAAGTTGGATGCATGCATTGCTGAGTGCAATAGTACTTCGGTGAAAAGCATGTGGAATAAGTGAGTGTTTCACCTTCAACAAATGGTCATGGCTTTTGGGTACCCAAGGGTGCTCTTTCTTTTGAAACAAAGTTACCTACAAAGAAAATTATGTTATGGAACCAAAGACTTGGCCACACTGGAGAAAAGGGTCTAAGGACCTTGAAAAATAAGAACCTTTTTGAATGTTTTTCTTATTGTAATCTTGAATTTGATTTATGTGAGCATTGCATTTATGGAAAAAAAAACCATGTTTAGTTCTACTCAATTTCTCATAAATCTTGTGGTGTATTAGATCTTATTCATTCTGATGTGTTTGGTCCTATAGATGTTCCTTTGATTGGTAAATCCACATATTATGTTTCATTTATTGATGATTATAGTATAAGGACATGGGTATATTTCCTAAAGATTAAATATGAAGTTTTCAATCAATTTAAAGAATTTAAAGCAATGGTTGAGTTGTAGACTAGAAAGATTTTTTTTTTTTTGAGGACTGATAATGGTAGTGAATTTTTCTCTAATGATTTTGATAAATTTTGTAAATTTTGTGGTATTCATAGACAAAAGATAACTCTGTATTCTCCACAACAAAATGGTGTTGCAGAAAGAATGAATAGGACACTGATGGAGAAGGCTAGGAGTATGTTGAGTGGTGTTGGTCCAGAACAAAGGTTTTGGTTTGAAGCTATTTCCATTGCCTATTACCTAATTAATAAGTCTCCTACATTAGCTCTTGTTGATAAGACGCCTATAGAGGCATGGTTGGGTCACAAGATTTCATTGAGACATCTTAGAGTTTTTGGTTGCAAGGCATATGAACTTGTGCCAAAGGAGAAGTGAACAAAGTTGGAGAACAAGGTTGTGAAATGTATCTTCATTAGATACAATTATGGTGTGAAAGGATACACGCTTTGGTATCTTGTTGCATAGAAGGTAATACATAGTAGAAGTGTGATTTTTAGAAAAACTAAGCCTTCTTCTGTTACATTGTAGACATAAAAAAGTAAACAAGAAGATGTGATTCAATTTCCTCCTACACTTGAGAAAGTTGAATCAAGGCCCAAGGATAGACAAGAAGTTGAGGAGAGCTCATCTAGCTTTGGATCTTCAAAAGAGGATGAAAAACCTCCAACTCAACTTTTTTGTAGGTCTACAAGACATAGACAACCACTTGAAAGGTATTCACTTAATGATTGGAGATGTATTTTTTCTTTGAATACTAACATGGATGAACCTAGATTTGTAGAAGAGGCACTAGGTATGAATGATCTAGATTCTTGGAAGATTGCTATGGATGAAGAAATGACATCTTTGAAAAAGAATGATACATGGGATCTTGCACCATTTCCTAAAGGATGAAAACCTGTTGGTTGTAAATGGGTGTTCAAGAAAAAGACTGGTTTAGATGGAAGTATTGAGAAATACAAAACAAGGTTGGTTGCGAAGGGTTACTCTTAAATTGAGGGTGTTGATTATGGTGAGATATTTTCTCCTATTGCAAAAATGACATCCATTAGATTTTTTCTTTCTATTGCTGGCTACTTTTGATTTAGAGGTAGAACAAATGGATGTGAAAATTGCTTTCCTTCATGGTGATTTGGAAGAGGATATTTATATGACACAACTAGAGCACTATGTGGTGAAAGGTAAAAGTAAATTGGTTTGCAAATTGAAGAAATATTTGTATGGCTTAAAACAGAGTCCAAGGATGTGGTACTAGAAATTTGATACATATGTGTTGAGTTTGGGATTTGAGCGTTCTAAATCATATCATTGTGTTTATTATAAAACTGATGGTGATCATTTCCTATTTATAGCATTAGATGTTGATGATATGTTATTTATTGGCAAAGGGAAAGGTATGATTTCAGAACTAAAATCTCAACTTGCTACTAAATTTGAAATGAAAGATCTTGGTGCAGCTAAACACATTCTTGGGATGGGAATTAAAAGAGATAGAGTGAATAGAAAGCTATGGCTTGGCCAAATTAAGTATGTGAATTCAATTTTACAAAGGTTTGATATGTAGGTTTGCAGACCATTGTGTGTTCATATTTTAGTTGGAACAAAGTTATCTATTTCAGATTGTCCAACATCTCCATTGAAGATGGAAGACATGAGAAAAGTGCCTTACTAGAGTGTAGTTGGAAGTTTGATGTATGCTATGGTTTGTACAAGACCAAACATTGCCCAAGCAGTGGGAGTTCTTTCAAGATATATGTCTAATCTTGGTAGAGTTCATTGGGATGCAGTTAAAAGAGTCTTTAAATATTTGTGGGGTACCTCATATTATTCCTTATGTTATCATAGTAATATGATTGAAGATGAAATTTCCCTTGATATTCATGGTTATGTGGATTCAGACTAGGTAGGTGATGTTGATAGAAGAAAATCCACCAGTGCTTATGTGTTTACCTTATTTGGTGGTGCAATTAGTTGGATGAGTAAGCAACATATTGTGATTGCTTTGTCCACTACTGAAGCAGAGTATATGGTAGCTACTCATGCTTGCAAAGAAGCCATTTGGCTTAAGAGACTTTGTTCAGATATTAGAATAAAAAAAGGTGTGGTGATAATTTATTGTGACATTCATAGTGTGATATGTCTAGCCAAGAACCCAACATTTCATGTCAAGACCAAGCACATTGATGTACAATATCATTTTGTTAGAGATATGGTCGAAGATGGTAGGGTGAAGCTGGTTAAGGTAGAGACTTTGATGAATGTTGCCAATTCTTTAACTAAGCCTATGAACACAGAGAAGTTCAGATGGTGTTAAGAGACTATGGACCTTTTGACCACTAGAAATTAAAGAGATGATGTTTACACCCTCATGTTTCTCTTGCAAGGTGTTCGACTACTAGGAGATTTGTTGGGAAAATGTGTCTCAACCTTGCAATTATATGCAGTTTATTGTTGATAGGATGTATATATGTTTCCTAGTTACACCAATAGGTGTATATAGTGGTAGCATGGAGAAAAATGTGAGTGTGTTAACTTTTTCAAGAAACTTCTAGAATGGCTAACATACATTAAATAAAGGATATATTGTAAATTTGGACCGTTCATTATTAGGTTTTAGATCTAATGACATATTTTGCTGGCTTGTCTTTCCCTAGAATGTAACTCTATTTTATGAGGGTGTTGTATTACGATTATGAAAGAAATTGTAATGATTTATGAGATTATGATAGTGGTCATGTTGTCTATTGATCTTTGAGTGATGATACTCCTATGAGAAGCTTGCTCTACAAGTATATTGCAATATTTGTGATTTACTAAATAATATATTGGGCGACTTTTGGAGTGGGGTTTTTCTCCCAAAAGGGTTTTCCCCACATAAATCAAAATGTCATGGTATGCATGATATTTATGTTTATTTTTGTTTAAGTTTATGTAACTATTAAAGATCTATAAAAAAATTTAATTATTCTCCTCTCAAGATTAGTGTAGGAAGTTGTTCCACTACCTTAGCTTCCTTACACCTATTAGCTAAGTTACCTTTTAATTTTTTACTTCCTTCTTAAGTGGGAGCTCCTATTTTGTATATAGATGGTCAATTACTAGATGAATGGCCTCCTTCATGATCCTAAAGGGCTTGTCCAAGTCGAAGTATCCATCATAGATCTGGCTAAGGATGATTCAAACCCACCCCTCCTCTTATGTGAAATTTGAGAAGTCCTTCTATACATATATCTTCTTTTCTATGATATGCAACCTATATTGAGGAAGGTAGTTTTATGTTCCACACTACATCAAATTCATCCATAAGGTTTCAAATTTGGTGTGATCAAATTTTGATAGTGGGGCATGGATATACTTCCTTATGTCTTTCATGTATATTACCTTTGTGGGTACTTTGGATAATGCGCCCTCCTTATCTATCTACATAGCTTTGTAAGGGAATTTTGAATACTTGGCTTGATATTTTTGTTAAATTTCTATAAGGATAGGAGCAACCATGGTTGCTCTAGAGCTGAGAAATTTTCAAATTTAAGATTTTTTTAGTTGCTAGGGTTTCACAAAAAAGGAGTATGAGTGCACATGATTAGAAAAGTTGATGTTTTTGATAGATTCATGTTTTTATATAGGATTGTAGCTGGGTAAGTGCATTAAATTTTGTAGGTTTTTTTACACCTTGCATCTTTCTACCCGTTAACTTTTTCTACAACTCTATTTTGGCAAGTGAGATTATAGTAGAATTATGATATTCTTTAGGGTTTGATTATTATACAAATATAATTTATGATTTTATGATGTTTAACCTATATGTTTAGCATTAGTTTCTTTTCCAATACCTTTTTTGGTGTCTTTAGGGTTTAGGTTAGGTTGATGAAATATAATTTCAAACTTAGGCCTAATTATAGTTTGTATCTTCTTTTGAAAGTAAACACATAATTTGAAATATTGTGGGGTTCTACCTCGTCTTATGTGTTGTATCCTAATATATATTGTTAAAATTGTTGTCTTGGTGTGTTTTTGCATCTCTTCTATTTTAGGAATGCATAGGTATTTTGTACGATAGTGCTTTATTCACTATGGATTTTAAAAATGTTGAAGTAGCCTAGATATATTGCCAGTCTTTACTATATGTGGGTAAATGCAAGAAGATGAGTCCATGAAATGTGGAAGTTTTTTCCTTAGAAAAAAACCTGAAATTGGCTTCAAGAAATCAGGATAAAAATGGGATCCCATTTAGATTTAGGGTCTCGAGCAAAAAATGAGAGCCTTTTTTTAAGAAACAAGATCTTGTTTCTTAAAAAATGCGATCTTGTTTTAAAATGGGTCGTTAAAAAATAGGAGCCCATTTTAAAACGGGTCGTTAAAAACTGGGATCTCATTTTTTAATGGCCTATTTCATAAAAATATATATATATATATATGTTAGAGTAAAGGTTTTAACTTAATTATGTTAATGAAGTTACCTTTATTCCTCTCTTAAGATTTCACTTTAGTTTGCATATTGTGACATTTAATAATTATATTAATTATTAAATGTCTACCTATTAGGGTTTTTTTAGGGTTGCACAATCTCCTTTTATAAGGATTGATCATTGTATTTTATCTCACTCTCTGATTAATACATTTTTCATATTTCAGAGTTTCAAAACCCTCTCTTGCTTTTTTCTCCATTCTCTTTCCTGTGACAGGTATCTCTTGCATGCAGGTGTTCTTGGGCTCTGAAGTTGGATCTGACAACTTCTACATGATATCAGAGTAGACCTACTATAGCCTGTTCTTGTTTTGAAGATTTTGGAGCTACGAGGGTTTGATCAGGCTTTCACAGGTTTTTCAGGTTATTTTTTGTGGATCTGGCCTACTCCGTTCTTTGGGTTCATTTTGGGCCCAAACAGACCTCGCCGTTGGATTCACAACGCCTGAAAAACCTATATTTTCATATAAAACTTGTCTGATTCGGCCACAGTTGATCAGGGAAGCAAAAAAAAAATTGGCCCCAAGGTCGTACGGCCCCAGGGCACAATTACCGAGGTGAAAAATTCATAAAAATTAAAAATAAAATAAAATAAATAAGTTTTTTGGTTTATTTTTTGTGCTCCCCATTTAAAATAGGGGCGCCACCCAGCCGCCGCCCGGGGGCCACCCCAACACCACCCAGCGGCCATCGAAGGGCCGCTCGGCCAACGACGCAGCCAGCCAGTGATCGGCCACCGACCCGCCACCAACAGGCCACCGGCCCGCCTCCAAATCCGCCACTCCGCCAACACTTGTCGGCCACCCAGCCCAAGCCCCCAATCATATAGAAGACTAGGAGCTGCGCCGAAGAACCCTGACGCCTAGCCCCCTGGTTGCTGAGCGGACCAGGGGCTTATTTTTTTGGCCCCTGAGGGCTCCTTGAGGCTGATTGTGCATTTTAACCTACTTTCACTCAATTGGGTATAAAATGCTCAATTTTTCTCCATTTTTCAAACAAAAATAGGCATTGGAAAGCTGGATCCGAGCCCAATCTGATGGTGGAGGTTTGATTTCTTGATTTTTCTATTTTGATGCCGTTTTCTCCTGTCAAAGCCAGAACTTATTTTTTTCACTCCCGAGGGCGTATATTTTGCGTCCAAAATCCGTTTTGCACAAACGAATAGGCGTTGGAAAGGTGTTGTAGTGATATTTCTAGATATGTAGTCTATTTCATCAAAAAATTTACCAGGTAAATTTTATTCAGCTTTGTGTGTTTTTACACTTTGCTCAATTACTTGGACATTTTGGCACCTACATGGGTTTTGTTTGCGTGGGATGGGTCTATTTAATTTGATCTACATGTTGTAAGGTCAGTTTTCTCAGATGTTTTAAGTTGAAGAGTTATCATGGGTTTTTCTACTCACCCTTCAGTTGTAATTCTAGAACGGGGTAATTATGAGTCATGGGCAAAGGGCATACTTACACATTGTAGGTGGCTTAATATTTTGCCTTATTTGTATGATCTCATACCTGAACCAGCCACTTCAGAGGGAAAATTAGCATGGGATATCATTAGAGGTCACATAGTAGGCCTTATATTGTCTAGTGTTGATCATGACACTGTGTTGGCTATATCAGACATTGATTGTCCTCACCCACTTTGGACACGTCTTTGGGAGATCTATGGAGACCCAAATCTCTCTCCATTCCCAGAGGATCCTGCTTCAGATTGTCTCTTACCCATTGCTTGGAGAGAGAATACACCCTTTGATCATGATACTTTAGAGGAGCTTGAGTATTTAGACACCCTTACATGTTTCGATGGATCAGAGGCTTGTCTCACAGTTCCTACTCTTCAGACTGAGACTTCATCAGCATCTCCTATTGTTCCTGATTCAGTGTAGCAAGGTATCATTCACCTTCCAGACATAGCTACTTTGGACTCTTATCTTGCAGACATATCTTTCTTGTTTGTTGAGTCCTATATTGTAGATTTGGAGGATTATTTTGAGGACATTCATCTCCTCTACCTTAACAATCAGGTTATCACTATACGCCCACCATTATCAGTGCATTCAGAGGTTGCATTTTAGGATTCTCCACATCCGTTTGGATTTGACATCATTTTTTTCAGTTCAGACAACAGATTCTTCAGCATCCTATCATGGCACACATCTTGAGACAGACTGGTTCATCACTCTTCACAGGGTTTCTTCGACATTGTCCTTTGGATCCATTTCTTCCCAAGGGGAGGAATATCATTTGCCGCTTCAGGATCTCCTTTTGGATTCTACATCAGGCATCTACCATTGTGACAGGAGTTTCTTCATTGTGGGGGGGCCTTCTTCTCTCTTTCTATCTCTCCTATGGAGACCATTGTATATGTACTTATATGATAGAAGCTGTCCATGGGGGGGTATCATGTAATCCACCTCCTATCCTTCTTTCATTAGTGCATTTCATTCCTTTCTTTTCTCTCTTTTGGAGTAGAGTTTTTCCCATGAGGTTTTCTCTATTTCTCCACTTTATAGAGATTTGGTTGTATTCGGGTACCTGATCAGGCCTAGTTGTCGGGACCCTCATTTTACTTTCATGCATTGTAGTTACCTTTGCTTTCTTGCACATGTTTGTAGCTGCACTCTTGCTCATCTTAAGGGGTGTTAGAGTAAAGGTTTTAACTTAATTATGTTAATTAAGTTACCTTTATTCCTCTCTTAAGATTTCACTTTAGTTTGCATATTGTGACATTTAATAATTATATTAATTATTAAATGTCTACCTATTAGGGTTTCTTTAGGGTTGCACAATCTCCTTTTATAAGGATTGATCATTGTATTTTATCTCACTCTCTGATTAATACATTTTTCATATTTCAGAGTTTCAAAACCCTCTCTTGCTTTTTTCTCCATTCTCTTTCCTGTGACATGTATCTCTTGCATGCAGGTGTTCTTGGGCTATGAAGTTGGATCTGACAACTTCTACAATATATATATATACTTTTAAGAAATGAGATCCCTTTTTGCAAAACGAGATCCCATTTTACAGAACGAGATCCCATTTTCAAAATTGGATCCCATTTCATTTAAGTATAAAAATTTATAGTTTGATGAAATGGGATCCCCTTTTAGAACGATCCTGTTTTTTAAAATTTTAATTTTTGGTCAGGTTTTTGCTTTGTCTTTTGGTTTGAGAGAAAAAGGGCTTGGGGACCCAAACCTAATCTTTGGACCTAGTTTGACCTGCAACTTGAAGGTCATGTCAATGTCACAAGAAAATAGTGACTTTGAACATATGTCTGAAGACCTTTTTTGTAGAATTTTTTGATGAAATTAAAACCCATTATAGATGAGACAGTGTAGATTCCAAATACGTAAAAAAAAATTACAATTAGATTATTTTTCTATTTTTCAATTAATTTTTGATGAAACTGGTCCATAAACTTGAAATATCATGGTTTTTTTAGTATTTTAATAACTTTTTATCAAAATAATTTTTTGAAAAATGAATTGTACAAAAGCGTACTTCAAATAGTTCTTTTCAATTTAAAATTTAAAATAAAAAAATGATAAGTTTAGGTCATCTTATGCATGACATACACGACGATTTTTCAAAACAACAAATATGGCCAATAAAAAATTAACCAAAAAAATCAATAAAAAGTTACAAAAAAATATCAAAGGTGTCCTTCAGTGAGTTACAAATCTTTTCCCAAAAGGATTTAGAAAAATACGATTATTTAGGTCAAAATATGGATGACCATGGCATGGTAAAAAAAGTGACTTTTAAATAGTGGTTTTCATAAATGCCTATTGAAAATCAATTTGTATCATTTGGGTATTAAAATAAATTACATATTTGGAAACTAGACTCTGAGTACAACATTTTATGATTAGTGACTTTTTTAAGATTCCATCTCTAAGTCCTTCGAATTTTAAGGTCAAATGTGACAAATTCTAAAAATCAAGGAAAACACTTCCACTTTTTGACCAAAAAGTGGACTCAACTTCTTGCACACACCCATGTGATGCATGGTTATTTGTTGTGGTATTATACAAAATGCTTTTATCTTTTATTTGTATCACAAAGGCTCTTTGAAACCCTTTTTTTTTTTTAATGTTAAAGTTCTTGTTCCTCCTACATTCACACACTAAGTACCTCATCACTATATGTACTTGTATTATCACTTTCTAATTCAATATCCCCTTCACTATTTGGGTCTTCTACTTCATCAATAGTAGGAAATTTAGAGATTGAGTATATCAATATTGAATTATCTTCTTCCCTCCTTGGGAAATTTTCTCCACATATGAACTATCCTCTTCATCTCCTAGGGGAATATGGACGACTTTGGTATCATCAAAAAAATAGATTTCCTCTTTTTCTAGAATCCACTACTTCATTTGCATTTACAAACCATTTCAAACCTAGTAGTGCTTAAAATGTATTAAAGGGTTCCTTCATCTCTACCACTTTGAAGTATAGTATCAATTCAAGGTATTTTACATTAACCTAAGTGACATTATTTCATGTGCCCATTTTTCGCATTATGGAGCCATCCACTAAGTTTATATTGAATGGAGTTCTTACCAATTTCGGTGTTCCCAGTTTCTCCCAAGTTGTTGGTGGTATAATATGTATTTTTGCACCCAAATATACCACGCTATGTTTTACCTTTTAGTTATTAAAATGTGTAGTTTTTAGTAATAGTTCATTCTTCCAAATTTGGCCTCTTGATACTTTATGAATTTGTGGTTATTTAGGTGTCTGTTTGTTTCAATATTTACCTCATTGTTGTATTTTCACTAATAAATCTTTTTGTTGAGCTAGAGAAGCCAACTTCTTCAACACGATCACCTCTTCATGTTAAAATAAACTTATTTATTCCTTTGTTTGTTAAATTATAATGGTTTGTTTAGTGCTTTCTACTACCTTATCATGTTGTTTTTTTGTAGGTCGAAAGTGGATATACTCATCTTCTTCTAAATTTGAATCCCCACATATCTCCTTATTTATTTTCTTCTTACTTTTAAGTTAGTATCAGTCCCTTGTCAGGTGAGTACCATTGATTTGTCTTTTATAGAAATGGATGTGTCTGATTACCAAATTTCACTCTTTGACATCCTTTATCCTTGTAGAGGGTTTCTTCTAATAACCCTTTCTCCACTATTCAACCCCTAAATATCATCACTCTTAGATCTAGGTGGAGCATTCTAAAAATATTATTGGACCCTTTTGTATTTGTACAAATCATGGTATTCATTACCATAGAATGCACAAATCTTATTTTTTCAGACTAACATTGTGTGGCATAGTGGTTAAACTTGCCACATTTAAAAAAAATTGTATCATCTCTTCTATAGTTTCCCCTTCCAAGTCATCCTTGACTATAGTTGATTTTTTTATTATCCTCTTGATAATTTTATAGCGGGGTATTTTGTAATACATTGGAATTTTTGTTATCCTCCATGGTGGTTGTTTGTATCTTGCATAATGTGTATACAAGGGTTGCTTTGCAAGTTCCTTGACATAGGCCTTATTTTGATCTATATCTTTGTCATATCCTATGTATCATGATCATCTAGGGTCTCGATGATCATCTACTTCTTATGTGGAATGTCTTTGATTTGTTTTTGTTTATCTCATGATCATCCCATTCTTTGAATAACCCGCAATATACTAATTGGAGCTTTTATGACCTACTATTTGGAGCTCTACTTTGATTTCCACTGCTCTTTTTTCTCCTTGTGCCTTTGGGTAGTCATTTCTTAAATGGGCTTCTTTTGAACAATAAGAGACTAGATTTTTTCTTTACCTTATTGGTGTATTCTCTTTCTAGTCTTGGCACAAAGTAAGTTGCTCAACTACTAATTGCAACTTCTCTATTATTTCACTTTCACTTTATTTATCTTCTTTTCTCCATGGTTGCACCTCAATGTGGTAGGCCACAAATTCTACATATAGATATTTTTCAAATATCATCCCATTAATGCTACTTTGATGTCTTTTTGCAATCCAAAAATGAACCATTCCACCTTTTTCTTCTCTATCAATGGTTCCTCTATTTTGTGGGATACTTATTTAAATCTTCTATCATCATATTTTAGTGATTCTTCTCTCCTTTATACTAATTACCCTATCTTTCTCACACTCTTTGAAGGTATTTTTAGAGTATCAAAATTTTCTAGGAAGTCTTTCTTCACTTCTTCCCAATCCTTATCATGTTTTGGGTCATTCTTCTTATACAAATCTAATGTATATGTACTTAAAAATTCCACAAAGTTCAATAGTTTAATCTTATTTTTGTTAATGTCCTTTCTTTTCCATAAATATTCTAGAAGGAATAAATGCTTTGCAACATCTCTAGTGTCTTTCTCAAAAATTGGAAGCTTGATTGATGACTCCATTGTATGTGTGGCTTCTTCTTGTTTCAACTTGCATATTGGTTGAGTTTCTTTCTTTTGCTTCTTTATGATTCTTATAGTCATGGACTTATGTTCTCTGCCCTTATCTCTTTCTAACTTAATCTCAAAATACTGTGTTCCCAAACTTTCTTCCAAATTTGCTACTTCTTTCTCTTGCAAATTTTCTTATCCTTTCTTTGGTATCTCTCCAACTGATATCCTTCTTGATTTATAGGGCACATGGGATGGGTCCTAGTCCAGAGGTTGTGAATTTTCATAGAATCACTTCATTTTTGGTGATGTTCTTTTAAATTTTAATGATATTTCTTTACTTAATGTTGATTTTTTTTCCTAAGTTAAACATGGCAAATTGTTATCTTTTTCTCTCTCTTCCCTTCTTAACTTTCTTACACTTCTATTAACTAATTCTTCTAGATACTCTTCTTGAATGGATAAAATTTTCTATGAAATTTTGAAGAATTCAAGGACAATGTCATCTAACTTGATTGTGACATTTGATAGATCTGGTCTGATTGTTAGAATTTTAGGGAGATCATGTATCCAAAGTAATGTAAAAATAAAAGGAAAAAATATTAAAATATACACTAGATATTAGATTAAATTAAATATTAATTTTCTAATCATGTAATTGATCAGGGACCTATCTTTACTCTCAATAATGTGGGCTAAACTAAACTTTAAATGAAGCAATGTATAGATGATATTAAAAAAAATAAAAATGTATTAGACAAATAAATAAATCAATATTTATTAGAAATTCAACATAATGAATTTAAAAAATTCATAGTTGGCCAAGAAGTTTGGAGGTAAGGTACTCATTACAATGAAGGAGGAGAAGTTGTACTTCAAGCATTAGGAGGTCATAGAGGAGATAAATAGATTGAAAGTTGAAATCTCTATGCAAAATGAGAAATTATCATCATTAGTAAAAGATATTCAAGAAATTAAGGATAACTTAAGGAAGGTGGTAGACATAATCAAGACCAATATGAAAAAATAGTGCTAACAACATCAAAATGTTACAAAAGAGAATGAGATCCCACTCTATTATGAGGCATGATGGCCCTATTTTTAGAACCAAAGGCTGCAAGTCAAGGATACAAGGACAAACAAGGAGGTAAATGCACAATTTTTGGAAAAGCAACTTGTATTCTTTCAAGGGGAATAGGACATTGTAGTGACACTCAACTATCTTTAACATATGTGAAGTTTAATCTTTTATGCTCAAAGATTGTTTGATTGATGTTCTTTTACCTTCTTGTTTATATTGTGATAGTCTTCTTTAAAAATGTAATAATTAGCCGATAGGCTACATATAGTGTGACATTTGAGCCTGAAACAAGTCTCACGCCTGCAAACCACTATTGAGTCATTGGAAAACGCATTTTAGCTATCATTGAATGGTAAAAGCCTCCAAAATATCAAGTATAAGCCTCCAAATACTCACTTATCACATAAAAGTCAGATAAATATTGATTTGACAACTGGATGAGAACATTATATTTCCATTTGCAGTGGTTTTTTGTCAATTTGATGACAACTTTCTTTTTTCATTTGCATTACTTTATGTTTTAAATTTGTATTCAAATATTTCATAATGAGACAATACTCAATTTCTTTAAGGAAAAAACCTAGATTTGTCTAAGTTTATTTCATTCCATTATTTACCACTTATTATTAGTTGTTTGATCTAGCCACATGCAACTAGAATTTGCAATGCATCCATGCACAAACACATACTCTCTAACATATTAACATACATATAGTTTTCTACTGACATAATTCTTGAACCTCCTTTAAATACAAATGCTAGTCTACTATTTATAAAGATGGAGACCCATTTTAAACCTCCTTAAACCTTCTTTTGATACAAGTACTACTCTACCATATACTCTACCATATATGAAGGTGAAGGCACCTTTAAAACCTCCTTTTTACCTTTAATGCAATAATTCCAAAATAAAGACAGTATAAAAGTATGTACCTAGTCAAAGACTGGTCGACATTAAAATTGTATTTACTGTGTAGCCTTACGCCCAAACATCTTACTGAAGAAATTGATAACTTATTGTCGTTTCTAAAAGGAACTAAATTTGATGGGACCAATTTGAATCGTACTGTGCTCAGCAACTCTTTCAGGGCGTTAACCTTGACCATGGTGGACGATTTCTGATACTTGCTATGGGGTAGAAACTCAACCTCTCTCGACTCTCTCTACGATCTGGTAAGCTAACGTGCACAAAAATGTTACGTACACAATATTCTTAATAACGTCCTTTGAAATTCGAGAAACATTCTGAAATATGGATTTTTTGTCTGGATGGCAAGACATACGGTTATCATCTCTTATGGTGGAAGTGTCGAATGCCTACTATTTAAATGTTTGTTTTTGTCTCTGTTTTCTCCACTAAACAGACATGGGAACAAAGGGAAACCCGTTTGCTCATAATCTGATTGCTTGTCAATCAGCTCCTACAGAATAGTTTATTTTGTTTTTCACAAGAATCAATAGTCATAAGGACTGATCTTATAATTTGTAGTGTGATCTACGATTACTGTTCATGTTTTTCAACAATTCAACCATCTCATCTGATCTTACAGAAATTTCGTAGAGTGATCTACAATTACTGTTCATGTTTTTCAATGACTCAACCATCCAATCTGATCTTACAGAAATTTAGTAATGTGATCTATGATTACTGTTCATATTTTTCAACGACACAACCATCCGATTTGATCTTACATAAATTTAGTAATGTGATCTATGATTACTGTCCATATTTTTCAACGACTCAACCATCCAATCTGATCTTACAGAAATTTAGTAATGTGATCTATGATTACTGTCCATGTTTTTCAATGACTCAACCATCCAACGACTCAACCATCCGATCTGATCTTACAGAAATTTAGTAATATGATCTATTATTACTGTCCATGTTTTTCAACGACTCAACCATCCAATCTGATCCTAAGAACGTACTGATTTTGGAAATATCCTTCTGCACATGAACATCATTTAATTTTTGGCCTTTGGCCCCATTTTCTGTATCTGTTATAGGCAGTCATGCCCGCCTGTAGTTGTGCTAATGTGCCCAGCATTGTTCTAAAAACATTGTAAGGTAGAATATGAGGATTTTGCATTGCCTTGACTCATAACCACCTCTGTTACGAAATTAAAAAAAAAAAATAGCTGTCACCTTGCCTTCTTGAGATCTCAGCGCTATTCCATTGGAATGAATGAGTCGATGAGAGGGAAACCCAGTGAGCAAGTGGATATGATATGTTCAAATTATAAACAGTTTTTGAATCCAGATGACATGTTTTACGCTGTATTTTGTTAAACGTGAATATCTACTAATCTATGGGATACGGTTTGTGTTTAAGTTTGAGATTAATTGAAGAAAATATTCTGAGCAAAATTGTAAACTTGATAAAAATGTAATTAAATTTAAATAATATAAATGTTTCTAAAATTTATTATGTAATTTTTTATTAATACTTTAGTTTATATAGTTGATTTTAAAAGTAATTTTTTTAAAATTATAATTTGATGTTTAATGGGCAAGCAAGATTTACATAAAAATAACATAATATATGACTGGTTGAAATCATAGGAGACAACCATCAAGGAAATCAATACAAACAAGATCATCTCAAATAAGCAATGTGGAAGATGGTGACATACCTTATTCTTCTCTACAAATTTTTTAGTGTGAAATCCCTATCAACATCATTAGCTTGCCAAAAGATGGCATAGAGATGGACAAGATTTTGAGTGAAGCAATATAAGACATATTGAATGATTGACACAACACAAAAGATAAGAAGATATCACATGATCCCTTCTTCCTAAACATTGATTTTAACGTGGCAAAATATATTCTAGACATAAACATCTTAGTCATGACTTGGTCTATTTAGTTATCGTGGAATTAGAAAAGGTGGTGGTGATTGTAAGATTTAAATTAGCATTTGGCCTATGTAGGAATGTGTGAGGTAAATATGAAAAATTTGAACCTTAGACCAAATATTTAGTTTCTATAGGAGGGTTTGTGCAAATCACTTTCTAGTTAGAGGAAGATAAAAGATAAGTTTTGTGTGAGAGACCATGTGATTGTTGGGTAATGATTGGTTGTACAAGTGGATTTTGGTATAAGGATTCAATCCAATAAAAGAAACACTAAAGAATGTCCTAGTTCACATTCATCTATATAAATTTCCTTCAAAATATTGGTTAAAGGATATTTTATGGAATGTTGAGGATTCATTAGGGACATTCCTTATCTACTTGAGACCACTGCTAAGAAGGAATTGACCTCCTATGCTAGAATTTATGTTTTGATCAATTTGGTTCAACATATAAATCATGTGGTGAGAGTTTTCTCCCTATACTCTCTTAGACCCAAGATTTATATTATGAATACTTACCCATCAAGTGATTTTCTTGTAGAAAGGTTGGGCACATAGTGAAAATGTATAATCTAGGTAAAAGCAAGCCTACTATGCCTACCCCTAGAATAAAATATATTGGTGAGTCAAGGAGAAAAACAAGAATAAGATGATTGGTGAGAAAAATGGTGCTTGAATAATAATAGGGATGGTGAATAGGAAATCCAAATGATGTAAAAATATTAGATCTCGGTGATACTCATGCTCACAATGATAACACGATTAGAAATACCATAGAAGGGAAATAGAAGATCCTAGAAGATGGATAGAAGATTAATCTAGTGTAGAATCTAAATGAGAGAAAAAGTGATGATGTCACATCAAGATTTTAGTTTATGGTAGGGAACAGAGATAAAACCATGGTTAGTAGAAACAAGTCTATAGAATACACACAACAAAAAAATCTAACCGTCTCCAAGGTTGACTTAGGGGATATAATACAATAGGTAGGAAGATGGATGCTAGTAAAGCTAGATTGGAAGCTAAGAATGATATTTGAAAGTGACACAAAAGTTTCTCAATAGATTTTAGAGTAGTGGAGAGGAAGTTTCCTCCACTAAGAAACCATGGAACTCTTAAGCTAGAATGTCAAGGGACTAGATTTCCTTGATAAGAATCACTTGGTGAATATTTTGGTGGAGTAACATTCTCCATTTATGTATTACTATTATAGGAAACTAAGATGAATCAAGAATCTATGGGGAACATTTAAAATAAATTATGCCCCAAGTGCTTGAAAAATGAATCTTCTACTAATGGATTTAGAGGTGGGTTTGCTAGAGCTATGAATGATAAGAATATCATAGGTGAAATTATATTGGCCATGCCCAATACCATACATATGTGTATCTCTAACATTAGGGAGATTTTTAAAATTCACTATTAAATGTGTATGGTTCAACTACAAAGACTAACCATGCCCTTTCATGGGAGGATCTATGTAGGTTTAAAATTTTGTATAAGAACAAAGCATCGGTGGATATATTAGAATTGAACACAATTATTTTCCTTGAGGAGAAATTTGGTGGAAACCAATATCTAGTGCCAATTTGGGGCTCTTTGCATCTTTTTTTATTGATAGGAAGCTTTTCTTAACATCAAGATTAAATAGGGGTGGCTTATTAGGATCACTAAAATGTCTAGTGTGACTAATATCCAAGTAAGACTAGAAATATTCTTAGTTTTATCAAAATGGGTTGTAGACTCAAATTTGTTCTCTTTGATGTTTATTACCTATGTGGGGTTTGACCATTGACTAATTTGTTTTAAAAAATTGTGAGACCCCAAATCAAAAGACTTTCCTTTCAAAATGGAATTTATGTGGTTCGAACTTCTTGAATTTGAAGACCATCTTAGTAGCTAGTGTAAGGCTAATATTAAATTATGTAGGTACTACATCCTTCAAATGAAGATTTACCACATTAAATTAGAACAACACAAATGGAGTAAGGAAATGATAGATGATTTCCAATAATGGCATAGTATGATGGTTAATTTGTGGTGTTATTGTTGTTCCCATCAAGGTTCAAACCCCACTAGGGTGTTATTGTTGAGTGTTTATATTGGGGATGAGTTCCCCCATTTTTTACCTCACTGGTTCATAGCTCTGGTCAAAAGTGTTTACCCCTTTAATAAATAAAGGAAGTGATAGGTGATTTTTTCCCCATATACATAAGGTGGAAATGGAGATCTTGGAAGTAGAGTCCAAAACTAAAATATAAGAGGTGGCAATTTAGAATTTAAAAATAAAGAGGAAAAATTATTAGTAGATCTCAACAAAACACTTATAAAAAAAGAGATACTCTTCATGCAAAAACCTAGGGTTAAATGACTAGAAGAGGGGGACCACAAAACTAAATTATTTCATTTTTTAACCAACATATTTAGAGGTTGTATAACAAAATTAGTCAAACTAAAATACTAGATGGGAGAACTGTCTTGGATTTGGAATCTATTTGGCTAGAAGGCCATTGATTTATCAAATAATTACTCATATCTCAATTAGTAGACAATAGGTAGGAATGATACTTCTTTCTTAGAGACATCACCTTGGAATCTAGGGATATTATGTCACTCTCTTAAAACCCATCTATCTAGAGGATTTTTAGTTGGCCATGATTCCCTTGGGCTCTATGAAGACCCTAGGACTAGATGGGTTCCAAGTGGAGCTTTTTTTTTAAAAAAATGGTATGGGTATGTGCAGGATCATCATGGAAAAAAAGGCCCTTAAGTGGCAAAAAATTCAGAAAAATTAGAGTTAGACAACTTGACGTAAAAATTTGAATAAGTTATCTATATTATTTCAAAAATATGTAAGAATAGAATCTTTAGAAAATTGAATTTAGTTTCTAAACTACTAGGTTTATTTATAAAAATAAAAAATCTATTTGGTGAAAATTTCAAATTTCAATGTAGTAGCACTTAAATTTCAGGGAAAAAATAAGAAGTAGGTATCTGTCTGACCACCCTAACCACAATAAAATGGTCATATATTTTTATAATATTTTAGATATAAGTATAGGACTCATGTCCCGATGTGATGCATATTTTTTTGTAATTTATTTCCAAGTAAATAATTAATTATGATTTTTTTATTACAACTTTTAAAAAATATAAAAACTCATATGTCTGACCATCTTAACTTGGTCAAAATTTTATGAAATTCAATTTTTATTTTTTTAATCCTATAGTATGTGAAGCATATAATGTGACTCTTGTTTTAGATTCAAAAAATGTGACACCGTTTGAAAGCTATAGATTTTTTTCAATCAGCCTATCAATCAGGACTTTAGTTGTAATTCAAATAGAAAATGGATAATAATTATTTATTAAATTAAAAGTAAAGCATAATTTATATCGATGGAAATTTGAGAATCTCCTTTAAAAACCATTTTTGTTTCATCAATTTTGGGTTAAAAAAAAGTCGTCAGCGACATACCCTACACATACCCATTATATCGCCACTTTTTGGCCCATCATGATCCTGCACATACTTGTATATTATGGGTCATATTCTGTTGAAGTTATACATGAACAAGGCCCATGACAACTTGTCTCCTGGGTTTTCTTAGATTGCATTCTAAAAAATATATCTTTACAAATAGTTAGAAGAGGTGGGTTATATCTATAACTACCTTTTCTATAAATTTACTAATAGTATTCCAATTAATTCTTTGATGCACAATATTGGATCTAACAAGATGATCTCCTTTAACATTTCTTATTTCACATTATGGTTAAGCCTTTGAGTTTATCCCAAAGGAAAAGTCTTATTGAAGAAATGCGGTTGGCCCCCAAATCTATACTATGATCAAGAACATTATTCATTTATAATTTTTGAATGATATGCTATTATTTGGTGATGCTTCTATCATAGATACCAAGGTAATTAAGAATATGTTGGATTTATATGAATGGTTTGTAGGATAAAAATTAATAAAAATAAATAAAAAATATAATCTCGGGTATGTGCAGGATCATCATGAAAAAAACAGGCCCTTAAGTGGCAAAAAATTCAAACAAATCAAAGTTAGTCAACTTGACTAAAAAAATTGAATAAGTTATCTTTATTATTTCAAAAATATGTAACAATAGAATTTTTAGAAAATTGAATTTAGTTTCTAACTACTAGGTTTATTTTAAAAAGAAAAAAATCTATTTGGTGAAAATTTGAAATTTCAATGTAGTAGTACTTAAATTTTAGGGAAAAAATAAGAAGTATGTGTCTGTCTAACCACCATAACGACAATAAAATGATATTTTTTTTTATAATATTTTAGATATAAGTAGAGGACTCATGTATGGATGTGATGCATATTTTTTTGTAATTTTTTTCCAAGTGAATAATTAATTATGAATTTTTTATTACAACTTTTTGAAAATATAAAAACTTGTATCTCTCACCACCTTAACTTGGTCAAAACTTCATGAAATTGAATTTTTTTTTTTAATCCTATAGTATGCAAAGCATAGAATGTGACGCATGTTTTGGATTCAAAAAATGTGATACCATTTGAAAGCTATAGATGTTTTTCAATCAACCTATCAATCAAGACTTTAGTCGTAATTCAAATAGAAAATACATAATAATTATTTATTAAATTCAAAGTAAAGCATAATTTATATTGGTGTAAAGCTAAGAATCTCCTTTAAAAACCCTTTTTGTTTCATCAATTTTGGGTAAAAAAAATGTTGTCATCCACATACCCTACAAATACCCATCATATCGCCACTTTTTGGCCCATCATGATCCTGCACATACCCTCTCTTAGAGACAAAATTGTGAGTACTCACATAATATTCTTATAATTCTTAAATCGAATAGAGTAAATATTCATATTTCATTCTTAGGTATATCACTTATTGAATAAAATTCCATAGTTTAAGACTATATATCAAGAAATCATTGGTTATATAGGTTCCAAATAAACTCTCCTCTTCGAAATGTAAATGGATTTCATTGGAAAGGTGCATTTTTCCAATCAATTCCTCCTTGTTTGTAATCCATATTTATGCTATACTTATTATTCATATCCCTAGCTAGCCTATGGTTGCAATACCTAACATCCATTGCATTTTTTTAGCAACACAAAGGATAAGAAGTTTAACCTAATCAAATGGGACCTTGTTTGTACGGAGAAATAGGAAGGTGATTTGAGCTTTAGAGATTATATATGGATGAAGAAAGCCCTAGGATTGAAAATAATATGGATAATGCATGAGGAGAGGGATATTTTATGGCTTCATTTCCTACACTCCAAATACATTGATAACTTTGATTATGCAAGGTTATTCACTTAATCACTCCTCCCTTTGGGGTTGGGAATATGAGAATTTTTGAGAATCTATAAAGGTTTAGTGGTTCAATGCCTCAAATTGAAGGTTAGTAGGAGGAACCTCATTCCTTTATGAGGCATTGATTAGCTCCTAGATAAACCAATGGGAGAGAATGGAAGCTTAATATATCTTATTGATAATTTGGGGTGTATTATTAGTAGTCACGTGATAAACTATATTATGGAAGATGTTGAGGGAAAGTCCTAGATTCATCTTACCAACTCCTCCATATAGTTGGCTAGGGAATTAAAATGAATGAATGATCTATTTTTGAAATGGCCCCTCCTATTTTTCCTTCAAGAAGATAAATTAATTTGTAATGGTTGTTTGACTAGGTAGATGATGGTTTACTCCATCTATCATTCCTCCTTACTAGACATAATTAGGTTTTCCCTTACTTGCTAGTAAGATCTAGGTTAGTCAAGGCCTCCCCAAAGCCAATGTTTATGTATGAATAATTATCAATCGTAGCTATATTCTTTGAGAAAATTTGAACATATTTGGGTGGTTAGGCCTATCTAGATGACAAATGTGCAAATACATGAGTGGAAACCAATGCCCATTTATTTATCTAGTAGATCTATATTATAAGAATATTTAAACTTGGACATTAGAAAGAAGAGAAATCCTGGGGTCCCACTTGAAATTATCTCTAGGATCTTGTGTGGACAAAGACTATGTATTAATATTCAAACTCTAAAATAGATATGGGATATATTGTTAATCTTAGTGTGGAAATTATAGCTTGAACGGATAGGTACATTTTAAGGAGACTTATTTTATGGAGTGCATATAGGATAGGATGGTCACATATTTGTAGGATTTGGGAGAATGTTATGCCTCAATATAGTCGATCAAATTTATGGAAGAGAGTAGGTGGTTTGAAGCCTAGTTGAGATTACAATGGTTTCACAAACTTAAATCTAACAACTTGAAACCTATCCCAATGAGTATTAGATGACACCCTTTAGAGAATGGATGGATTAAGATGAATTTTATAGTGCTTCCAAAGGAAAATATGATTAATAGGGGGATTTGTGTTTAGAGAATCTCTCAATCAACCTCTATGAATTATGGCCATAGATTTTAGTCAAGATACTAATAACCTAGTAAAGGGTAGGATTATGTTGATGGTGATAAAATTGGCCTAGATAGATGGATGGAAGAGTCTTGTAGTCAAATTTTATTTGATCATTATCATAAATAATTTTAATGGTAAAATATATAATTATTGGTTATTGAACTCCATTATTGCATGCTCTAGGGAACTAATTAATAACTCCAAGATCATCTACCTTATACATGTTAAGAATGAAGAAAATGTTATCGATAATTGGGTAGTCAATTAAGGAGTTAGTCTTTTGGAGGGATAACATTTGGATGCTAGAACATGAGAGATCCCTTATCCAAATAATTCCCAAGCTCTACTATTGAAGTATATACATGGAAAATGAGGTTGGCATGCTTTGTAAGGGACATATGGCTAAGCATTATGCTATGTATATTAGTAATAATTGATGAATATCATTTAAACTATCAACTTATGCACAAATTTAGATTTGAAGTATATGGTGTATTGGTAGTGAGTATGTCTAGAGTACTAATAGGTTGCTCCTTTATTACATATACACTAAATTTTAAAATACATCGATAAAAATAACCAAGTCATTATTATGAAGAAAGAAAAGTAGGTTCTAGTTGATCTCTTGTATAGGTGGAAATATGGATTATACATATAAGGATGGTGATATAAGGAACCATAATAAATTATATAATATATTACATGTCATGGTGGTGAAATAAGAAAAAATATTATGGGTGGAGGTAGAGTGAAGTAGAGTCTCCTTAATTATTAATGTTCATATATATCTTAAAATATCACTAACCCCAAGCTCAACATTTGGAAACTCTACACATGGGGGATGGCTAAGGATATGGACGAATACACATGTGTATCAATTTGATAGGCTATAGTCAAGTTGATTATTGATCTTGGGGAATTGATAGGGAAAATTTATATGTTTGATATTTCCTAATCCTTGAGAAACATTATAATATTGCTTTTGGCTATAGGATCATTCATGTTCTATGAAGAAATATAGATAACATCAAAGATAACGTAAAATTTCACCTGGAATATGTAGTGGAGTACCTATGCATGACTTCACACAATAAAGGGAAATTATTGAAGTGTTTAAAGCTTATGGGAAATATTTTACATGTACAAATTCCAAAAATCACATCTTTGAAGGATGCAAAGTGCTACATGAGAAGGACTATCCTTCTATGTAAGTTGAACAATATAGGCTCTAGGGGTTATACAACCTTTTTAATTTTTGGTACACCCTCATGAAGGTTTCTTTTCATGTGACTTTTAAAGTCTTTTTTATAAGGAATTTAAGTGTTATATATTGTCATAAGAGGTTTTTGGTTTTAGAATGTCTAGCCTAGTTATGCCTCATAACAAATATGTGTATTAGAAACTTTAGAAAAGAAGGTTATTTTAATAAAACTGATGTAAAATTATATAAAACTATAAACATGAATTAACACACCATTTATTTTTTATTTTTTGAGGGTCTAGAAAATGAGGATCCATTAATGGCATGATTTCAACCTCTAATCAAAACTGTTGGAGAAATCTTGGGTAGATGGGGAAAATGATAAATGATTTTGAAAAGATCTATGCTACCCATAATAATCAAAATTAGATCTATAATTTCATGTCATCTAAAAATGATCAAATAGTAATTAGCCGATAGGCTATTTTGTTTGAAATTTTTGCTGGGAATTTCGTCAGCCCAGCCGGGAATTGGATTTTTCGGCGCCAAAGATGTCCCGACCGACGGTGATTTGACCAAGATTTTTGGTGGCGACGTGGAGCTTGGGAATTACGTGGGTTGGCAGTGGTGGAGTTGGTGTTCTCGATACATGGAAGCTGAACCGTAAGTGTTTCCCCGCGGGAGTGTTTAATCATTTTGTCATTGTTGTACGATGTGGGCAGGCGGAGTAAATGTGAGTGAACGAAGTAAATGCAATATTGAGTGTTGCAGTGTGGGAAAGTATACTTTGTTTAAGTTGTATTGTCGAACCAGTCATTGCGGTGTTGGTTTCATAGTAGAGTATTTCCATGGTCAGTTTCATAGCAGATTGGAGGGTTTTCAAACTGTTGTTCTCTGCAATCTGTAAGTTGTTTTACATGGGTGTTTTACATAGATGATTTATTGATTGTTTATGTTAAAACTGTTGTTCTCTGGAAGCTGTAAGTTGTTTTACATGTGCAGTGTGGGAAAGTAAAGTTGGAAATGTGTGAGAAAATATATTGATTAAATTGCATTGTCAAAAGAGCGATTGTGGTGTTGGTTTAATAGCAGACTATTCTAAAAATCGTTGGCTTTGGTTGCATGGTTCATTTGATAGGAGACTATTGTAAAAATCGATGGTGTCGGCTCCGTTTTATAGGAGATTGGAGGGTTTTGAAACTGTTGTTCTAGTCAATCTTTAAGTTGTTTTACATGGGTGTTTTGCATAAATAATTTATTTATTGTTTAAGTTAAAATTGTTGTTGTGCGGAATCTGTAAGTCGTTTTACATGTGTGTTTGGTGTTATGGTTTTGTACACTTAAATCTTCTTTCTTTCATCAAAAAATATGGTTAGGGTTATATTTTTTTTGCCCCTCGTTTATTTTTTGTTCTTATCTTTGTGCATCTTTGGCCTTTCTTTGGTCAAAAAATATGGTTAGGGTTAGTAATTTTATCGCCCCACGTTTGTTTTTTTGGTTATCTTTGTGCATCTTTGTCATTACAACCATTAACATGGGACCAATTGAACATTAACATAGGAGTGATTGCATAAATACATGGGCTTATACCCATTACCATAGGAGCAATTATAGTTAAATCTTGTTTCTTTGGTAAATAAATATGGTTAGGGTTTGTGATTTTATCACCCTTCGTTTATTATTTTAGTTATCTCTGTGCATTTTTTCGTTACACCCATTAAGACAGGACCAATTGTAGATTAAGATAGGAGTGATTACATATGTATATGTATGTAGATGGTTAGTATGAAAGCATAAACATGTTGGCAATAAAGTTAGTTTGGTGGGTATTAAGTGTTATTCTTTGTAATATCTTTTTTATCTATTCAATTTATTTGTTTGATGTTTGTGATGGGATTTTCTGTCAGCCAAGCCATGAATAGGATTTGTCCTGTAATAGCTCTTTTACAATTTCTCTATTTGTTTAGAATATTTAGTGCCAAATAATGTAGCTCAAATTTTTGATTGGGTGTGTGGCGTTATAGGCATTTTGTACAGGTTATTGCTACTCATTGAACTACAATTGCTCCTATGGTAAGGGATGCAACGCCAAAGATACACACAGATAACCACAAACAATAAACAAAAGATTCATAGAGATAACTAAAACAATAAAGAAAGGGCGAAAAAACAATTGCTCCTATGTTAATCTCCAATTGCTCTTGTATGTATATGTTTGGTGTGGGTTTTCAATCATCTGTGATTTACATATGATTCTTAAGTGTTTTCCTAATAGTTGTTTTACAATTTTCCTATTTTCTCTATAATATTTAGTGGGAAATTATGTAGCTTGAATTTTGAATTGAGAAGTCGACTGTCACATAGAATTTGCTATTACACCTTGTCTGGATAGTGATAGAATTTTAGGTAAGCAAGAATATGTTGCAAACTCAAATCTATACATTCATTTGACTTGAACTGGGTTCTTTACTTTGACTATTCTTTGTAAGTAATTTCACATACATAGATGCCCATATCTAGAATTTTTGGCTGAAGGGAAATTGCAAAAGACCTATTAGGAAAACACTTAACAATCATAGGAAAATGACACATGTTGGAAAACCCACATTAAATAGAACTTTAAAATATGGAGAATACAATAGGAAAACTACGATAATGAACAGTTTGGTATGGGGAACTGGAAAAAAGAATATGATGAAAAAATTGTTATGGGGAGGTTCAAATAGTTGAGAAAAAAAGAATATCATAAAACATATTGGTACAAGACAAAAATTGAAATTGGAAAATAGCTATTAGGAAAACACTTAAGAGTCACAGCTACCTTTTCAATTCAAAATCCGAGGTACATTATTCCCCACTAAATATTATAGACAAAATAGGGAAATTGTAAAAAAACTATGGGGAACTGAAAAAAAGAATATCATGAAGAATAGTTTGTTGTGGGGAAGTTGAAAAAGATGAGGAAGGAAGATTATAATGAAACATATTGATATAGGACACTACTATCCCACGTAATTAGCAAGATTGACCCCTTACATAAACAAACATGGGTAGTTTGTTCGAGGGAGCTTCAAGCAGATCAGGAAAAAAAGAATATCATGAAACATATTGATAAAATATTCGAGCTATGTTCTTTGTTAATAAATATTGAAGACAAAAAGAGAAATTGTATAAGAGGTGTTACAATAACAATTATTCGGTGCAAGTTGTTTTACATGGGTATTTTGCATAAATGATTTTTCAATAGTATTTAATGCCAACCAATGTAGTTCGAATTTACAATTAAGCCTATGGCACTATATGCATTTTCCAGAGATTGTTGTATCATGTAATTATTGTCATAGCCTAAAGAAAATAGGTATCATGATAAAGAACTAGGTTTAAATAATTGTTTTGCTAGGCTGAAAAGATATGTGTATAATTGTGGAGGGAAAAATAGTTTGGTGGCTTTTAAGTGTTATTCTAATAGCTCTTTTATCTGTTCAACTGTATATTTTTAATTTGAGAAAAAAAGAATATCATGAAACATAATGGTATAAGAGAACAAGCGAAATTGGAAAAGAGCTATTAGGAGAACACTTAAGAATCATAGGAAAATAATAGATGTTTTAGAACCCACATTAAATAAAAGTTTGAAATTTGGAGAATAGAATAGGAAAACTACGACAAGGGTATGTGCAGGATCATGATGGGCCAAAAAGTGGCGATATGATGGGTATGTGTAGGGTATGTGGTTGACAAATTTTTTTTACCCAAAATTGATGAAACGAAAAGAGTTTTTAAAGGAGATTCTCAGCTTTCCACCAATATAAATTATGCTTTACTTTGAGTTTAATAAATAATTATTATTCATTTTCTATTTGAATTATGACTAAAGTTCTGATTGATAGGTTGATTGAAAACCATCTATAACTTTCAAATGGTATCACATTTTTTGAATCCAAAACATGTGTCACATTCTATGTTTCGCATACTATAGGATTAAAAAAAATGAATTTCATGAAGTTTTGACCAAGTTAAGGTGGTCAGACATACGAGTTTTTTATATTTTTTAAAAGTTGTAATAAAAAATTCATAATTAATTATTTACTTGGAAAAAATTACAAATAAATATGCATCACATCAAGACATGAGTCCTCTACTTATATCTAAAATATTATAAGAAAATATTATCATTTTATTGTGGTTAGGGTGGGACAGACACCTACTTCTTAATTTTTCCTAAAATTTAAGTACTATTGCATTGAAATTTCAAATTTTCACCAAAATAGATTTTTTTTATTTTAAATAAACCTAGTAGTTTAGAAACTACATTCAATTTGCTACAAATTCTATTCTTACATATTTTTGAAATAATATAGATAACTTATTCAAATTTTTACGTCAAGTTTCCTAACTCTGATTTTTCTAAAATTTTCACCACTTAAGGGCTTGTTTTTTCCATGATGATCCTGTACATACCCATAATGAACAATTTGTTATGGGGAACTGGAAAAAATAATATGATGAAGAAGATTTTGTTGTGGGGTAGTTCAAATAGATATAAAACATTGCCAACCCACGTAATTACCAAGCTCCACCCCTTACATAAACAAACCTGGGTAGTTTGTTTCAGGGAGCTTCAAGCAGATTAGGAAAAAATGAATATTATGAAACATATTGATACAATATTTGATTTATGTTGACATTTGTTAATAAATATTGAAGAGAAATAGAGAAATTGTATAAGAGTTGTTAGAATGACAATTATTTTCTACAAGTCGTTTTACATGGGTATGTTGCATAAATGATTTCTCTACAATATTTAATGGCAAGCAATGTCACTCAAATTTACAATTAAGGTTGTGGTGTTATACACATTTTTCAAAGATTTTTGCATCATATAATTGTTTTCATGGCCTAGAGAAAATAGGTGTGGTGATAAAGAACTAGGTTGAAATAATTGACTTGGAAAGTTGAAAAGATATTTGTATAAGCGTGGAGAAAAAAATAGTTTTGTGGCTTTTAAGTGTTATTCTAATAGCTCTTTTATTTATTCAGCTTTATATTTTTAGCTGATAGGCTATTTGTTTGAAGTTTCCACTAGGATTTTCATCGGCTCAACCGTGAATTGGATTTGTCGTCTAATAGCTCTTTTACAATTTCTCTGTTTGTTTATAATATTTACTAGCAAGAAATGTACCTAGAATTTATGTGACCTATATATATGTATTGAATTCCCCATTTAATATTTTTAAAAACACATATATAGGCATAAATATATATCGATATATATAGACCAAGACCGTTGTGTCTTGATTGAGAATGCAACAACAATTTATATATGCACATGTATATCTAAACAATTGTATATGCTATCTTTATTTGTATTTAGGTAGACTTTGATTTGAAAAGAGTTAAAAATAGCATATGCAAGTATTATTTAGCTTCTGAGAAAATTCCTACAATACAACCATAGCATTAAATGATATAGCATTGAGATATTAATAACAGAGCATTGAATACATTAAAAAAACACCAAAAATAGTGTAGCTTGCATTGGCTTGTTGTTGCCATCTTGATTGCCATTGTCTAGCAGTGCAAGCAATCATTTCCCATTTTGCTTTAGTGTTTGAATGTGCCCAAGAGTCCCGCTGTGGTGTATATATTTTAATAAGCTCTGAAGTTAAAAACATGTTGCTGGTTTGCATAGCTTTTTCCCTTTCCTTGCCCTTCACTTTGCACACTGTGCATAACCCACATGGATCCGATACTATGCATCTTTTGCATTGTAACCATTAACATGTAGGAGAAATTTTGCATTGATAACTCCTCCCCTTGAAATTTATAAAGACATCAAACATCTAGACTGGATTTTCCCTCAATTGACTAGCTGAGAAGGCTACGAATTCAAACCTTTTGTTCCCTATAGTAATGCCTTACTTTGGAGTGGACAATATCCTATAGGAAACAAAAGGTTTGAATTCGTACCCTTCGTAACTAGACAATTGATGGAAAATTCAATCTTGATGTTTGCTCTCTTCATAAATTTCAAGGGGAGGAGTTACATAGTGAGGAAAAAGTATGGTATACACATCTATTTAGATATAGCAGTGTGTATATGTTAGAAACCAAGATTAGACATGCAAACCAAAAAGCCTTCCACAAAAGAGAAAAATAGAAAAAAGAAAGAGCTTTGCATGAAGATGTGCAAATAATATTATTCAGGAATTCATTAATTACAAGAGATGAGGCTTGCTTATAAAAGCAAGCATGCACAACCCTAATCTTATCTTGAGCAACAAGATAGCTCAACAAGATAAGGATGACAACTATTAACCTAGGAATTAAAATATTACCTAAGTAAACTTATGCAAGTGTAATTAAATAATTAATTACACCAACACCAAGATCAAACATGCAAACCAAAAATCCTTCCACAGAAGAGAAAAACAGAAAAAAGCAAGAGCTTTGCATGAAGATGTGCAAATAATATTATTTGAGAATTCATTAATTACAAGAGATGAGGCTTGCTTATAAAAGCAAGCATGCACAACCCTAATCTTATCTTGAGCAACAAGATAGCTCAACAAGATAAGGATGACAACTATTAGCCTAGGAATTAAAACATTATCTAAGTAAACTAATGCAAGTGTAATTAAATAATTAATTACACCAACACCCCCCCATAAGTGCAACTTAGGGAGACTAAAAAGCATGCACCTAAATGCTAGGATGAATGCAAGAAAGCATGAATGGGTCCTAAAAACAAGACTTGATCAGGTACCCATGTACAAATGCAATAATGAGGTAGAGAAGGAAAACCCAATGGGACAAAACCCCCTACAATGAGATGACCTGCTGCAAAGAAGCACTGGAAGAACATTGTGGAGTAACACTAGAAACAAAATACGGCAAGCAAGGAAAGATACTTTTGTTTACAAGAAACCAAATGAGAGTCACTGAAGGACTCAAGTGGAATCATAATAATGCAACAACAAACCCAATGCCATAGAACACTGGAAAACTCACAAACTAGAACAACCTTGGAATCTATGAAGCAATAGTAGATTAAATGATTCCCCCTCATAAGAGGGAATGATATGATGACAGATGGGGTTGGGGCCCTAGCTCGGTTGGCTAAATCTTTCCTATTGCAGGAGGTTGGTCACAAGGTCTAGTCTCCCCCACCCCCGTGGTACTGGAGGGCGTGTCGCACCAACGTCGCCTGTCACGTTAAAATTTTTACCAGGTGCACTACAGTTTATAGGGGGTCGTGCTACCGAATTCCTGCAGTCTAATAATTTTTATTTATTTTTAAATGATATGATGACAGAATCTAGAAACTGTGTATCTCGATGTCGATGCCAAACTGGGACTAAAACTCTTCCATGGGAACAACTACCATAAAGACTCTGGAACGTTAACCATAAAACATGGCCCTCAAACTGAGATGGATCTGAACCAATGTCGATCAATAACCATAGGCTCTTAGTATAAAGTGTGAACCAATGTGAATTTGATATGTGTCAATCTAGAGAAAGATGTGGCCAAAAGAAACTAAGAAACCAGATACAACCCATGCGAGTTGTCATCAAAGATCAAGATGAAGATCAAAGTGCATGCACACTCTAATCAGATTATTATGCAAGAAACCCCCCTGATGGAACTTTATATCAATTCATTTATTACAATAACCCAATGATTGTAAAATGAGAGAATGCAAAGCATGCATAGACAAAAAAAAAAATGATGTGATACTAAAATGAAGTGCAAAGATTCAAGTTTCACCCTTCCAACTGCCAAAACATCCAAGTAATCTCCAAAACACCCATTGGGACAAATCTGGAATAATGATCAACCTGGGAAAAATACAAAATAAAGTGCATGGACAACAACATAGAGCTCCTTAATACCTTTCCAATGCCGCAAAGATGGCGAAAATCAAAGATTGTGGCAAAAATTTATGAGCTCGGAAGCCATAAATAAAAATCTGACTTCAAACAGAAATAAATGCAGCTAAATAGAAAAATACTGAACAATAAACTGTACCACAAGATAGTGCTCGGAACCAGATTTTTGGTGATATCTTGTTTGCCCGATTTCAATATTGTATGCCCAAGTTATGCCAAAAAGAAAAAAAATTGGTCCTTGAAGGAAAATCAGGGCTAGGAGGGGGCAAAGAGAGTCATACGGCTGCTGACATCATCAACTTATGAGCATAAAATTGATGACCATCTGGACGTCGCTAGAAAAAAACACCCCCCCACTGGAAATTTTTTGACAGTCGTCAGAATCTTCATGTCGGCTGGAATATTCGCATGGAATCTAAAGATTCCTCTATTGCCGGATTTGCATGTGAGGCCGCTAGAAATGTGAGGAGTCGGCTGGAAAAATCTAGTCACCGCTGGTAAGGGTTGGGTCGCCAGCAAGGGTTTGGAGTGGGCGCCGAAAGAATTGCATGTGTCGGTGGTAGTTTTTTTTCTGACGTGGTGGAGAAGAAAGTCGTTGGGGTTTTGGGGAGCCCGTCGGCTGACCATAAGTGGCCACTCATGATTTCTTGGGTCTTGCACCGTAGGTACAGACCTGCAACTGTTGGCATCTAGTACCAGAGGTACCAATAAATGAAACTACCCCCTCCCTTTTTTGATCATGATTTTATAATCAATTTTTTTTTTTGAAATATATTTTTTTTGTATGGAGGATTAAAAAAATAATAAAACCTTACAATTTTTTTGATCAATGGATAAAATTGGAAAACTAGAATGATGCCCTGTACCTGCATGCATGCAAAATGAGGCACTCAGATCTGTACGGATCTGCGTGCCTCTAAATTTTTTTCCCTTTTGTTGCAACTGCTCGGATTTGAGCAAAACGCCAAGTGATCTTAGGGTTTTCGGGCACTGTGAACGTGATGGTGGTGTCTGTTTTGCTCTAGAATGCACCCAAAAAAATTTTCTCAAGGTCAGATCCCTTGAGGAATCCCGAACATGCTCTGCAATGATTTTTCCCAAAAATATGAAAAGGGGTTGCATATCAAGGCTCTGATACCATGTTAGAAACCAAGATTAGACATGCAAACCAAAAAGTCTTCCACAGAAGAGAAAAAAAAGAAAAAAGCAAGAGCTTTGCATGAAGATGTGCAAATAATATTATTCAGGAATTCATTAATTACAAGAGATGAGGCTTGCTTATAAAAGCAAGCATGCACAACCCTAATCTTATCTTGAGCAACAAGATAGCTCAACAAGATAAGGATGACAACTATTAACCTAGGAATTAAAATATTACCTAAATAAACTTATGCAAGTGTATACATGTGTACATATGGATATATATATTTGGTTATATGTGTGTTTTTAAATGTCGAGACAAAGGGGAGCTTCAATGCATATATGTACTTAATCATTTCTAGTCTTATTGTTGTATAGCCTATTGTTTTGTTAACAAGGGGTGAAAGGACTAGCTAGCAACATATACAAATATCTGTGTATAGTTATATGTAGAAATATAGTAAAATAATAAAAAACTGCATGGATACATATATAAGCAACCTCAAAGATAAATAGATACATATAGCGGTATATCGATAAGCATTTATCATTTTTATTCTTGTTGATGTATCCTCTAGTGTTTTGATACTATTAAAAGTGCATTTCTATTCTTGTTCTTGTATCCCATGTTGTTTGTTCAGTTTTACAAGTGGAATGGTTATAGATCAATATTTTGTAAGTTATCTACCAATTGCCATTGGGATGTTGCAATACATTAATCTTCTATTTTTATTGTGAAATAGAGCTGTCAATTAGTCAACTCAAATTGTGACAATTTTTTCTCTGAAAAAAGTTCCCATAACTATGTCTATGGAATCAGGTTTTGTGGATGGGTCTCTAGAGCCCCCCAATATTGATTTGTTGAGGTCTACCATGGTTCTTGTTGCGGAGTCTGGCTTTGATGGTGTGAACCTCTGACCTTCAGAACTTGATTCCATAAGTATAAATTCCATTTTTTTATACTTGTTGCAAATTGGGTGTAATTGTTTCCAGTTTCCTTCGCTTTAAGGTGTATAGACACATGGGTGGACCTGACAAAGCATATAGATGTGCAAGGAGATACAGAGTACATATGTGTATGTATATGTATGTGTATATGTATATGTATATGTGTATGTATATGTATGTGTATGTGCATGTGTATGTGTATCCATATGTATATGTATTATGTATATGTATATGTATATGTATATGCATATGTATATGTATATGCATATGTATGTGTATGTGTATGTATATACATATGCATATGTATATGTATATGTATATGTATATGTCCTGGTTGGTGGCGACTTGACCCAGTTTTTTATGGAGACGTGGAGCTTCATGATTATGTGGGTTGGTGGTGGTGGAGTTGGTGGCCTTGATATGCGAAAGTTTAATTATGATTGTTTTCCCACGTGAGGGTTAATGCATCCTATCATTGTTGTATGTGTATATGTACATGTATATGTATATGTATATGTATGTATATGTATATATATATGTATATGTATATGTATGTGTATGCATATGCATATGTATATGTATATGTATATGTATATGTATATGTATATGTATATGTATATGTATATGTATGTGTATGTATATGCTGATGTATATGTGGAAGTTGAATGGTAAGTGTTTGCTCGCGCGAGTGTTAATACATCCTATCATTGTTGCACAATGGTGGCGGTTGAAGTAAATACAATATTCAATGTTGTAGTGTGGGAAAGTATACTTTGATTAAGTTGTATTGTCAAAAGAGTAAAATATGATACATCTCATATGAAGACAGTAGATTACCCCCTAATTTCTTATTATGTCATGTGTGATGGAATTCCATTAAATTTTGCATGGGCGTTCCATAATGTCCTTGGTCATTGTATTCTTATAAACGGGGGATATAACAATAGTGAAATAGTGGAAATCGTTAACACAAAAAACTATAAAATCCTTTATATATTTTTATATATTGCAATATTCAAACTATGTTATTCGTTTTGTGATCATCCATACATATACATTTATATACACATGGATACACATCTATATTTTGTTACATGTTTACGTGTAATTACTAGTTTAAATATATCTATGGTTATACATGTATATTCATATATGCTAATATGGTTGAGCTTGTATGTATACTCCGAGGTTGTGCGAGTACATTCATGTTCCACAACCCAATCACTTGCTGAATTTAGAAAGGGTAAAAAATAGCAACGAAACCATTTGTACTATAGCCAACATAGAGAGGAAATTTGTGCAAAGCACCATACAAAATACATGGAGCAAAGGCTAGCTACACCATGCACAACTGCAGCCCCGTTCACTGGAAATATTCCCTCACAATGTGCATTGGAAATTGTGGATGCCACACCTCATAAACAGTCTCAGAGCAATCACCTTGCTGCACCAGCAGAGCAACAACACTTGAAAGAAATATTCAATGATTGCTACCTTTCTATGGTGAACCGATTTCGGTGCCGCATAGATGCACTATCAAACCTTTCTATTTGTAAGATATGTAGAGAAAGCTACATAGGGTTGCACACTCATATGTATGGGTCAACATAAACATGTGTAAGATGCTATTCTAAAAAAGGCACCCACCGCTTTAGCTATGCAAATGGCATGGACCCAAGCCCACAACCATTGTTGCTAAAAAAGCTAACACAGGTTGAAGAAATGCTTATTGCTAGGGTGGCTCCAGTTTTGTAGGTGTCCCATGCTTGAGGAGGTCAATTTAAATACAGTGGTCACATGATAAGCTTTCCTCAAGATATCTCGAGCATAGCAAAACTTTTTTCGCACTGCTTGCAAGACCTTGAGGTTGTCATTGTACATCAGACCACTATTGAAGGTGGTAATTATGATTGCTATGTTAATAAACATCATGTCATGGATGCATTGAAATATAAAATTCAGTATGAAAAATATTACAATGATGTTGAGATTGATATTGATGCTCTTAATATGTTACCTGATGTTGTTGATGTGTCCAATTTCTTGCATACAATAGAGCAAGTTTCTAAAGAAGACCTAATGCCATCAACTAGCTCAACAAATGTTGCTCAAGATGAAAATGGCTCTTCAAACTTTTCATCATTTATCCCTTGCCAAATGCTAAACGAGAGGTCCAAGCAATCAAACAGGTATTGCAAATTGAAAAAAAAGAACATAATATTTTGTGTTGGCTTGAAATTAGCTTGTCTCCTGTTAATGAATACAACACTGAAGGTTTATTTACAATGGCCTTTCCAATATTGTTCCCCACTAGAGCAACACTTCCTCTCCAATCGAGGAATTTTTGAATTCACTTGAACTAATATTCCGTCCACTTAATGAGATATTTTGACCATAGATTTGGCAAACATGTCAGGTTTAGGTATTTCCTCTATAATTTGATAATGAGACATCACAACCAGCAAACTATTTTTGTCTTTGTTAGAGTGGACCTGGAAGAAAAAATCCCCAGGTCGTTGTCTGCATTGCGTGAATTCCTTCAAACTACCACCAATGGCCAGATAGCTGAGCAACTAATGTGTTTTGGTGCATCGTTGCGCAGGACCCATTCTTTTTGGAACTCTTGTCGGGCCCAACTCACTGCAATGATTGAACAACTTGGCATACCCACCCTTTTTTTCACTTTAAGATGTGCAGACACAAAATGGGCTGACCTGCAAAAAGTTTTCTCTTCTATGGCTCTATTGGAAATGAAGCCCTCAACAAAGACACTAACAGATAGTGTTGTTCAAAATCCACATATCACGTCTTTATATCTCCATCATAGATTCTCATTTTTTTGTGAAGAGGTGATTGAAAATATTTTGCATGCAAAAGATTATTGGTATAGATATGAATGGCAACATCATGGCTCTACACATGTGCATGGATTTTTATGGCTTCCAGAAGCCCCCAACATGGACACTCTTGATTGGTCCAATCAACATGATGTTACCATGGAAAGGAACTTTTTTGATAGATATGTTTTAGCTTGGAATCCACGTTTCCTTGCATAGAGATTGCTCAAAATGTATCATTTTTTTGAAGAAAATTTGTGCTTGCTTTCCATAAGCTAGATTATCTCTAGTGATCCAATCATAGATTATGAAGAGCTACTAAATACAGTTCAAAGGCACACAAAATTCTCTGAATATACTTGTTTAAGAAAAAAAGGAGAGCAATTACAATATTGGTATAAAGCACCTTGGCAACAACAATTTACCTCTACATTGACATCTAATGATGAGACTAACAAATCCTACAAGCCAACAAGAAATGATGATCGTCTAAATATTCATAGCCCACCCATTCTTGCAATCTTGCATGCCAATGTTGACTGCCAACTAGTTGTTTCTAGGAAAATCATTTTAAATTATATTTCTAAATATGCAGCTAAATCTGAGAAGAAATCAAAAAATTATCTTGATATGTTGAAAAGACTTGCAAATACAAATATAGTTGAGGATAGAGCATTTCTTGCATATCAAAAATTCATGATGAATATTCTTATGGAGCATGAAATCTCCACACAAGAGACATGCGATATGTTGCGGAAATTGCCTCTTCTCACTTCAAGCCGACAATATGTGCATTTGAATGCTGGTAAAAAAGCATGGTTCCATATAAATAAAGATGATGTTGATGAAGACCTTCCAACAAATTATATTCATTGCTATATACAAAGGCCTCTAGAGCTAGCTGGTGTATCCCTAATTGACTCAGTCAGCTTATATATGCATTCAGAGTAGTGAAAAAAGGATAAAAGGAAACTGAGATGCCAACCTAAAATTGTCCTTGTGTACCCGTTGTTCAAGACTATTCTCGTTGAAGATACGAAAAAATATTTGACACATTTTGTTGGACTAAACTTATGTTATACAAACCTTTCTGAAACATACAAATAGCTATAGGTCTAGCCAAACAAGAGACCATACAAAATTGGAAAGTTTTAAAACAACTAGTTATCATCCTTTGCATGTTAATAGACTTCTAGTTGCATCCACGATTGAAGAAGAACATGCAAGTGACTCTGATGATTTGAACCATCAATGTTCTATGGATGAATATGAATGGAAAGTTTTCACTCAACTCGGTGCAACTACTAACTTTAGTATAAATCAACTCTAGTTGTTGGGTAGGTGGGACTTTGATATGAACCATTCATGGAATACAAACCATATACCTGAACAACTTCATAATATTGCTTTGTAGTTCATCCCATCAGCCAGGGTACAACGTGAGCAAGCTATGATACAATTTTTTCTTGCACATACATCATCCCATCAGCTTTCACCAAAAAAACAATTGGCTATTCAAATCATCCAGTCCCATCACATGCAACCTTTCCCCAAAGACCCTCTCTGCATGATCATTCAAGGGACAACTAGCACTAGAAAATCCTTTTTGATAAATTGTATTAGACAACAAATAAACACGTCTACTTTTGGATCCAATAGCTCATTACTCACATTGGCCCCCACAGGTGTTGCTGCGCACAACATATGTGCCTCCACAATCCATACAACCCTCTAGATCCCCATAAAGGGCATGAATCCTTTGCAAGGTCAGGCATTGACAATATTCCAAGAAAAATTTAAATATATTCAATACTTTTTGATAGATGAAATGAGTTTTCTAGGCCCAAAGTTATTGCTGAAATAGATAACCAATTGTGCCTAGCATTCCCTAATAACCAGAGGGAGACATTTGATGTTTTTTCCATCATCCTTGTTGGCGATCTTGCCCAGTTGCCACCTATCATGGATACCCCTATTTATGCTTCACGGTCATTGACAATAGCCTTATGGCTTACTTTCACAGTCTCGGTCACATTGGACACTATTTTTTGCCAAAAAGGAGATAGCCCTTCCTAGCAAAAGTTTCAGGAAATTCTTCTCCATATAAGAAATGGTGAGGATCTCCATGATGACTGGGAATAGCTTATGAAACAAACAAATAAAATGCTCTCAGCCACAGAAAGAGAACAGTTTGATGTTTCCACACATTTGTTTGCCACAAATGAATTAGTTGTATTCATTGGAAAGGTGCATTTTTCCAATCAATTCCTCGTTTGTAATCCATATTTATGCTATACTTATTATTCATATCCCTAGCTAGCCTATGATAGTAATATCTAACATCTGATGCATTTTTTTAGCAACGCAAGGGATAAGAAGTTTAACCTAATCAAATGGGACCTCGTTTGTAGGGAGAAATACGAAGGTGATTTGAGCTTTAGAGATTATATAAGGATGAAGAAAGCCCTAGGATTGAATATAATATGGATAATGCATGAGGAGAGGGATAGTTTATGGCTTCATTTCCTACACTCCAAATACATTGATAACTTTGATTATGCAAGGTTCTTCACTTAATCAATCCTCCCTTTGGGGTTGGGAATATGGGAATTTTTGAGAATCTATAAAGGTTTGGTGATTCAATGCCTCAAATTGAAGGTTAGTAGGAGGAACCTCATTCCTTTATGAAACATTGATTGGCTCTTAGATAAACCAATGGGAGAGAAAGAAGGTTTTATATATCTTATTGATAATTTGGGGTGTATTATTAGTAGTCACATGAGAAACTATATTATGGAAGATGTTTAGGGAAATTCCTAGATTCATCTTACCAACTCCTCCATATAGTTGGCTAGGGAATTAAATCGAATGAATGATCTATTATTGAAATGGCCCCTCCTATTTTTCCTTAAAGAAGATAAATTAATTTGTAATGGTTGTTTGACTAGGTAGATGATGGTTTACTCCATCTATTGTTCCTCCTTACTAGACATAATTAGGTTTTCCCTTACTTGCTAGTATGACCTAGGTTATTCAAGGCCTCCCCAAAGCCAATGTTTATGTATGAATAATTACCAATCATAGCTCTATTATTTGAGAAAATTTAAACATATTTGGGTGGTTAGGCCCATCTAGATGTCAAATGTGCAAACACATGAGTGGAAACCAATGCCAATTTATTTATCTAGTAGATCTATATTATAATAATATTTAAACTTGGAAATTAGAAAGAAGATAAATCCTCGAGTCCCACTTGAAATTACCTCTAGGATCTTGTGTGAACAAAGACTATGTATTAATATTCAAACTCTAAAATAGATATGGGATTTATTGTTAAGCTTAGTGTGGAAATTATAGCTTGAGCATATAGGTACATTTTAAGGAGACTTATTTTATGGAGTGCATATAGGATAGGATGGTCACATATTTGCACTATTTGGGAGAATGTTATGCCTCAACATAGTGGATCAAATTTATGGAAGAGTAGGTGGTTTGAATCCTAGTTGAGATTACAATGGTTGCACAAACTTAAATCTAACAACTTGAAACCTATCCCAATGAGTATCAAATGACACCCTTTAGAGAATGGATGGATTAAGATGAATTTGATAGTGATTCCAAAGGAAAATATGATTAATTTGGGGATGTGTGTTTAGAGACTCTCAATCAACCTCTATGAATTATGGCCATAGATTTTAGTCAAGATAATAATAACCTAGTAAAGGGTAGGATTATGTTGATGGTGATAAAATTGGTCTAGATAGATGGATGGAAGAGGACCTTGTAGTCAAATTTTATTTGATCATTATCATAAATAATTTTAATTGTAAAATATACAATTATTGGTTATTGAACTCCATTATTGCATGCTCTAGGGAACTAATTAATAAATCCAAGATCATCTGCCTTATACATGTCAAGAATAAAGAAAATGTTATCGATAATTGGGTAGTCAATTAAGGAGTTGGTCTTTGGGAGGGATAAAATTTGGATGCTAGATCATGAGAGAGTCCTTATCCAAATAATTCCCAACCTCTACTATTGAAGGATATACATGGAACATGAGGTTGGTATGCTTTGTAACAGACATATGGCTAAGCATTGTGCTATGTATATTAGTAATAAATTTTGATGAATATCATTTAAACTATCAACTTATGCACAGATTTAGATTTGAAGGATATGGTGTATTGGTATTGAGTATGTGTAGAGTACTAATAGGTTTCCCATTTATTACATATACACTAAATTTTAAAATACATCGATAAAAATAACCAAGTCATTATTAGAAAGAAAGAAAAGTAGGTTCTAGTTGATCTCTTATATAGGTGGAAATATGGATTATACATATAAGGAAGGTGATATAAGGCACCATAAGAAAGTAAATAATATATTACATGTCAAGGTGGTGAAATAAGAAAAAATATTATGGGTGGAGGTAAAGTGAAGTAGAGTCTCCTTAATTATTAGTGAATATATATCTCAAAATCTCACTAACCCCAAGCTCAACATTTGGACACTCTATGTATGGGGGATAGCTAAGGAGATGGACGAATACACATGTGCATCAGTTTGATAGGCTATAGTCAAGTTGATTATTGATCTTGGGGAATTGATAGGGAAAATTTATATGTTTGATATTTCCTAATCCTTGAGAAACATTATAATATTGTTTTTGGTTATAGGATCATTCATGTTGTATGAAGAAATATAGATAACATCAAAGAGAAAGTAAAATTTCACTTGGACTATGTAGTGGAGTACCTATGCATGACATCATACAATAAAGGGAAATTATTGAAGTGTTTAAAGCTTATGGGAAATATTTTACATGTACAAATTCCAAAAATCACATCTATGAAGGATGCAAAGTGTTGTGAGCATAACTATCCATCTATGTAAGTTGAACTATATGGGCTCTAGGTGTTATACAACCTTTTTAATTTTTGGTACACCCTCATGAAGGTTGCTTTTATGTGACTTTTAAATTCTTTTTTATAAGGAATTTAAGTTTTATATATTGTCATAAGAGGGTTTTTGGTTTTAGAATGTCTAGCCTAGTTATGCCTCATAAAAATATGTGTATTAGAAACTTTAGAAAAAAAGAAGGTTATTTTAATAAAATTGACCTAAAAGTATATAAAACTATAAACATGAATTAACACACCATTTATTTTTTATTTTTTGAGGGCCTAGAAAATGAGGATCCATTAAAGGCATGATGTTAGCCTCTAATCAAAATTGTTGGAGAAATCTTGGGTAGATGGGGAAAATGATAAATGATTTTGAAAAGATCTATGCTATCCATAATAATCAAAATTAGATCTATAATTTCATGTCATTTAAAAATGATCAAATAGTAATTGATACTAACTATTGACATATCTCTCTCATGATATTGAAATTTTTTATTAATACATTAGGGCTTCCCCCATCATGGAACTACTACTAGTGATAACCTTAGTTCTCTCAAGGATTATTTTTCAAGTCATCCTCTTTAGTGGCACAACCAATAAATTCAATATTAGATCTAATAAATTATTTGTAAAATCTAGACTTGAATTCATGGTAAGCAATGTAGTTGTTTGACATGCTATTTTTCACAACTACCCTTAGGGTTCAAACCTTTGACATTACATTACTAGTAATATTTCTTCTACCCATAAACTAAACCATAATTAACATTTGGTGGAATTAAAGTTATGTTACAATCACAATGTAATGAGGTGGCCTTCTAGATGAATATGACAATATTTTTTTATACATTTTTTTTTTATTCAAGGGGTAAACGCTTTTGACCGGAGCTATGAACCGGAATACATCCATTCAACAATACCACCCCAATGGGGTTTGAACCTTGGTGGCAAGAACAACAATGCCACCTTTAAACCATCACACCATGACAATATCGCCTTAAATTGTAGTGCGCCTGGTAAACTTTTTAACATGACCGGCAGCGCTGGTGCAACACGCCCTCCCATACCATGGTGGTGGGGGAGACTAGACCTCATGACCAACCTCCTACAACAGGAAATATTTAGCCAACTGAGCTAGGACCCCAACCCCATTTTTTTATACATTTTAGATGTTTAATTAAAAGTTGTCAAATTTCAAACTTATTAGATGAAATTTGTTTAATTGTACATGAGGCACACACATAAAGGGAGAGATATTTTCATACTTTAAAGAAATAATTTTAGAGAAATAGAGATATTGATCTACACATTTATATTCTATGTTATTTAAATTTTTATTTAAAATTAAGAATATTATTCTTACTAGGACATGTGGGGACATATGAATTTTATAAGAAACATAAATGTTGCATTTTATTTGAAATGAAAAAAACCATTCTTACCAAAATATGTGAGGTAGCATAAATTTTATAAGAAATAAATATTAAATGTAAAAAAATAGTTAATTTTTTAGGATTTTTACTTTTAACAAGCAAACATACATAAAATGAGCATTTAAGTGTAATTAAGTTAGTTGAAATAAGATTGTAAAATCACATTAAGTTTTAGTAGGGATCTTGTTGGAGTAAATAACCCAAGAGCAACTGCAAACCAAGACAAAAACCTTCATGAATGAGAGAAGCAACACGAGAAACTATTTCACCAAGAGTGAAAAAGAATGCATTGAGGCATGTAAAATAATGTACATAGCATGCCTTAAAAAGGCATGAGAAATCCAGTGTGGGAAGGAAACCAAAAAAATAAAAATACAGTTATAATTATTAAAATCAAACTACCCCTAAGTAAACTCAAGAAGATGTGAACGATAAAACCATTCACTCTATCACCCTCCATTAAGTGCAACTTAGGGAAACTAAAAATGATAAATGAGATGAAAATATGGGTCTCGACAACAAGGCCATGTTAGGTACCCATGCACAACTACAATGAAAAATAAAAATCTATCACAACCAAAGAAAAGGAGAAAAACCTTGTGGGAAAAACCCCTCTCCAAAAGAGAGAAAAACATAAAAGAGAGAAAGAAGGAAGGAGAAATCATCAAGACCCCCCAAGGAAAAATTCCTTCACCCCAAGCATTGATCTCAACAAAAGATAGCGAGGAGATGCCAAAGGTTTAGTGAAGATGTCTACAACCTACTACTTCGTAGGCAAATGCTCCAAACTCAGAACATCCTCCTAAATGAGATGTTGAATGAAGTGCATGTGGATCTCAATATGCTTCGTGCACTGATGCTCCATTGGGTTATGAGAATATGTATGACACTATGATTATCACACCAAAGATTAGTGGTATTATCTGTGGTATTATCTGTAGGAAATCCAAACTCAACCATCCACTGTCGAAGCCACAAAACCTCCTAACTAGCCAAAGCAACACGTCAATACTCAGCCTCACTTAATGATAATGCAATTTCAATTTTCTTCTTACAAGACCATGCAATCAAACCAGAACCAAGGCAAAAGACAAAGCCAAAAGTAGACTTTTGATCATCAACATCACCAACCCAATCTAAGTTAGTGAAGCCCACAATCTAAGTAGCACCTGATGTGTAATGAATGCTAAACTAATTAGTGCCCTAAATGTATCGTATGATGCATTTGGCTACCTTCCAGTGACTCTCATGAGGATCTTGAGAGAAACAAGAGACAAGACCAACTACAAAGGAAATATCAGGATGACTATGTGTCAAGTACAAAAGCCTACCAACCAACTGCTGATACAATGTAGCATCCACTGGAAGAGTATTGCAACTAGAAGAAAACACAACGCCTGACTAAAAAGGAGTTGGGGTTGGCTTGCAATCAGCCATCCCAAATCTTTGAAGAAAATCAAGAGCATACTTCTACTAGAAAATAGAAATACCTATAGAATACTGATGAATCTGAAGACCAAGGAAGAAATGAAAAGGACCAATGTTTGTCATATCAAACCACTCTATCAAAGCTCTTTGAGTATCCTCAATCATGGCAAGAGAACTCCTAGTGAGAATCAACTCATCCACATAGAGAACAAGAATGAGAATATCCCCCCGATACCTCTGAATGTAAACTGCAGGGTCAGAGTGACATCTAGTGAATCCAAAAGCAAGCAAATAACTATCCATCTTCTCATACCAAGACCAAGGGGATTCTTTGAGACCATACAATTATGTCGAAGCCTGCAAACAAGTGAAGGGTCCTACACAAAGCCTGGTGGCTACTCCATATAGATATCCTCCTAAAGATCACCATGCAGGGAATCACTCTTCACATCCATTTGATACACTGACCAACCTTGAGATGCAACAATAGAAAGTACGAGACAAATGGAATCCATCTTGGAAATAGGAGCAAAGGTCTCTGAACATTTGATGCCATCAACCTGAGAAATACCCTTAGCCACAAGACGATCCTTGTACTTGTCAATATAACCATCAATTGCAAACTTGGTACGATACACCCACTTGCACCAAACCAAATTTCTTCCCTTAGGAAGAGGAACAAAATCCCAAGTATGATTCTTCATCAAAGAAGAATATTCCTCAGCCATAACACTATCCGACTCTGGAACACCTAAAGCATTTGAAAACTTCTGAGAATCAATAGAAATTGCATGACTCAAAAGATTGATACCTGAAGTTTGAGAATGAGTGCGGCGAGAAGTGTTGGGATCACCTACATGAGAACCATCCTCCTTAAGAATATTGTGAGCCCAAAGAGGCTCTATGGGTGCAGGCTCAAGAGAAGATGAAGTTATTTCAACAACAATATCAATGCCATCATCATTAGGAGCATCAGCAACACCATCATCATTATCAACAATAGGAAAAAAAACATCGTCTAAAGAAGAACTGGGAAGAAGGGAGGTAGAGGCCTGTGATGGAGAATCCTTCAAAATGAAAGACTCATCAAAATGAACATCATAATGAAAATGCACCTCTTGAGTGATAGGATCAAACAAATGATAACCCTTCACATCCTTATAGTAGCCAACGAAGATGAACTGTTGACTCTTCTTCTCCATTTCTCTCCACTTGCCTATTGGAATGAATGTCCATGCATCACTGCCAAATACTTTGAAGTAGGAGACCTTAGGATTGACATGAGACCAAGCCTTCTTGGGAGTCATATTCTGCACTACCTTGTGAGGCATACAGTTCTGAATATAGTTGGCACAATTGACAGCCTCTACCCAAAAAGTTGGAGCCATGGACCTAGACTAGATCATGCAATTGGCCATCTCCCGTAAGGTTCTGTTCTTCCACTCGGACACACCATTCTACTGTGGAGTGTATGGAATTGTGTGTTGATGAAGAATACCTCGAGCATTTTAGAAATCCTAAAATTATTGGTTGACATACTCCCTCCCATTATTTGTGTGAATCTTCTGAAGGAAATATCCTAACTGCTTCTCCACGAATGCAAGGAATGTCATGAAGAAGCAAAGAACCTCATCTAGGTTGTACTTCAAAAAGTACACCCAAGTGTGGTGGAAGAAGTCATCAATGAAGGTGAGCACATACTTTGCCCCAAAAAATGAAGGAGTGGGAAATGACATAAGATCGGGTGATCCCACAAAGCTGGTTTACAATTTCTAGGAGATTTTGAATTTTGCTGAAATCACATATTTTTAGAAAATATAATGATTTAAGCCTTAAAAAGTTCCATTTAAAGCATTCCAATTGAATATGGTTTGATCAAACTACCTTAGATCAAACCCCCTTGGATAGAACCCCGCTAGTTTTAAACCATACCTTTAATGGAGTCTCCTTTACACCTATCAAAATGCTGATAAAAAACCACTTTCAGTTTACCTTTTGGGGAATCAAATGAATTCATTTAAAATTTATTTTTTGTAAGTATGTATTCCTTATTATAAGCTTCCCAAAAATTATAATTTTAAATAAATTTAATTTCATTATTATATTTATTTTTTATTTCTTGTGAATGTAGGTTTTTCAACGAAAATCAAGCTCTTTGTTCTGCACATGTGGAAAAATAGAAGATTACCAAAAAAATAATTGAAAAATATGAGTGCACTAGATATTGAAGTCCTTGATCCAACAAAAAAAAATGAATTTTGATACATACAAAAAGTTGTTATACACCGCTTCTATTTCTGAATTGTAATTGGTTTGACTTTGAAACTTGATTAAGGAAAATATATTCAACAAAACACTATGAAACCAATTGGAAGCACTAGATATCATAGTTACAAATCTAAATTTGAAAAAATAGAATTTTATCCTTCATGGAAAAAAAATTATGTGTTATATGGTGAGCGTCACTCCTTAAAAATGGTGTTTACTAAAAAAACTAGTTTTCGAAGGAGATGGAAAAAGAAGTGCACTGATTCCAAAAAATTGAAAATAATATATTTAGAATCTACAGAAAAAAAAATGTCACAAATCACTAGTTTGCATCATCTTCAAATTCCTCATGGTTTGGTCACTATAGGTGCCTGAAAGTGAATATTTAGTTAGAAAAAATCAATTTAGTGTCTAGTTTGGCCAAAAGTTGTAAACCGGTATTGTGGGATCACCCGATCACTATGCAACAGCTCAAGGGGAGTTGAAGCACATGTAGCTATACCTTTTGGAAATGGATCTCAATGATGTTTCCCAAGTACACAACCTAGGCAAACCCCATCAGAACAAGAGATCTAAGGTTACTAATCACCAAGTTTTGTGTGCTCATCTATTGGAGATATCTATAATTCAAGTGCCCAAACCACTCGTGCCACAGCTTACGAGCATAGAATCTGCATGAGCAATAAAGGATAACCATGATGAAGGCTTAAATATATCAAACTTATACAAGAAGGCTCTATGATCAACTACTCTAGTTGCAACAACCTTCTCAGGATTGTCCAACTCTCAAATAGTCACATCACTAGGAGAGAACTCAATAAGCCTTCCATCACCATGCTGAAAATTTTGATAAATGGAGAGTAGATTCTCTAAAATATCAAGAACAAGAAGAACATCATCAATGCAACCATCGTGCATTTGAACTGAGCCTATCCCTAAAACAAGAATCTAAGAAGAGTCTCCAACTGCAATGTGAGTAGTATGACCATGGGAGAGAGAATCAAGAAGATCTACATCATGATTCATATGATGTGAGCACCAAAATCAAGAATCCAACCATCATGGGTAGAGGAAAAACCTCTTGCTACAAGGGCTTGGCCTTTTCCCAAGGAAGAAGACTTTGGCATGGCAATGTTGTGCTTCTTCATAGCTTTTGAGCCTCACAAAACAATGTGCATCATTATGCCCTAACTTTCCACAAAAGGAACAATTTTCCTTCTTCTTCTTAGACTTGGAAGATGATTCTCCTAAGTTAGAAGAAGGAGGAGGTGCAGTCTTCTAATCATTGTTCTCCTTAGGCTTGGAGGGATGCTCATCACCTTGAGGAGAATATGTCTTATTCTTACCCTTGCCCTTGAAAGATTGAGCCATCAGACCATTACTATCAGGAAGAGCACCCATCTAGATCAACTTGGCTTGCTCCTGATCCAATCAATCACAAAACACCTCATAAGAAGGCATTTGATAAGCATCTCCCATAACATCCGTGTGGTAGAATATAAGGTGGAAGTAAATACTTGAAATGCACCACACAACTTAGATAAGATCAAGAAGATACACTCTTTATCCATCTTGGCATGAACACATCCTTTCAACTATGACAAAATCGGCTTGAACTGTGCAAGGAAGTCTTGAATAGTGGGAAAGGAATATGGAGAGAGAGAAGTGAGATCAACTTCAAGCTGTAAAATCTTGAACTGATTGACCTTTCCATACAACTCACCAAGATTATCCCACACCTCTCTGGTTGTTGTACACTCCATAATATTAAACAACAAACTATCAGAAACATGGAGGCCTATGATTCCTCTCGCTTCATCCATTTTGTTGTGATGGACAAACCTCTCAAAGTCCTTAGTGAACTCGGGTTGTTCAACATCCAACATTTTCCAAATAACCCAAGATTGCAACAATTGTGTCATCTTAAGCTTCCATGTGTGATAGTTGTGTGGAGTGAGTGGTTCAATCTTCATATTTGACATGTGCAAATGAACACGAAGAGACCAATGTAGTACTTATACCCCCCAAAAACAACAATGTGCAATCCCCAATAAATTTTTCCAAAAAAATACTAGATTGAAGAAAAAAGTAGCAATAGATGGCAAATATTCAAGCTAAAAAACTTGCAATTTCAAGCTACAACAATGGATGGAAAAATTCTTCAAAAAATTTACCTCAACCAAGCTCTCGATCACACCAATGTCACACAAGCACAAGTAGAATATCTCCACAAGCTCGCCACCAAACTCTCCATGTGAACCTTAACTCAAACAACAATGAAGGTGTGGGACAATAAAAGGGCTGATTTTCACCAATTTCTCACTGATGTGGGATAATGTGGTGTAGCCAAGTTAAAAAAATGGAACTTTTTCTTTGCACGTTGAGAAAAGAGGAAAGAAACCCTAAATAGAATCTTAACGGCCTCCAAACAAATATCACACCCAACAATAGCTTATAGTGGAGATAATCCAGGAGAATTGTTAGATTTCCAGAATCTGTTGCTAGACAAAATACTTCCACACAAGAGAGATTGATGGCGAGAATGCTTGCTATCAATATGCAAGATTGATTAACGATTGAATTGATGCAAATGTACAAGATGAGGCTTGCTTATAAAAGGCAAGCATGCAACAACTAAATCTTATCTTGAGCAAAAAGATAGCTCGATAAGATAAGGATAAGATCCTATAACTTAGGAATTAAAGATTGCCTAAGTAAACTTATGAAGATGTAATTAAATAGTTAATTACACCAACACCCCCCATAAGTGCAACTTAGGGAGAAGATTATAATGCAAACTACTATGGGTCCCGGCAACTAGGCCATGTTAGGTACCCATTTACAGATGCAAATGAAATGCAATCTCTCATATAGGACATACATGGCAAGACATATAAATAGTACCATCATACATCATAAATCAACAACATACATAAAGCATCACATCACATATATCATAATGCATAAATCAAATTGCATCACATAACACACATGTGACCCGCATCAAAATTGCATCATAATATAGCATCATCTCACGAAAATATACAATGTCACAGGATAGAGTCAACAAATATCCCAAAAATGGAGCTCACAGGCTCAGTGGTCTATACATAATGTGTCATAACATAGAAGCAAATGCAGCAAACATGCCCCTAGGAAAGGCTCGCATCATCCCCTCATGGCGAAGAGTGTGGCAGCTAAGGATCTATGACTAGCACTAAGATCATAGGTGGAATAGTAACGGCCTCTGTCTGTGAACCTGATGGAACTGACACTGATGGCATCATCTCCATGGTAATAGGCACCTATGATGACACTACGGCCTGACTCTGTGACGCTGATGAATCTATCATTGGTGGCTTCCTCTGTGCTGACCTCTGCTCTGAACCGGTAGACCCATGACTACGGCTTGAATGATGACTCGAGGCATGCCTGTGAGAGTGGTGGGACCTGTGCCTTGATGTGTGCCCTGACGAGGTGGACCCTCTTGCACTCATGTGACTCCTGTTGCTGCTCCCACTCCCTGATTTGTGACCACTTCTTGTCCTCATCTGTGACCGCGATAGTGTAGGATCTCATCACTTAGGAGGCACTGCCTACTCATACAAGGTCTTGTACTTCCAAAATTAAGTGCTCACCCTAGCAAGCTCACGAGCCATGTCCCCAGAAGGTCCTGAACATAAGGCTGCAAAATCCACACACCACTAAGTTGACTCATGCTGACGGATCACTACCTAATCCTACTCTACTCAAGCCACCTCTAGCTCTGCCCACAATGCCCTGACCTCTGCCACACTCTCATCTAGCCTCCTTTGAAGATCTGCCACCCTCTAGTATGTCGTGGCATCCTAGGGAAATGTTGAGGAAGATGGTATCTCCTCCTCTCCTTCCACCATCCTCCATCTCAGGAGTCTCTCGGCCTCATCCATGGCATCATCATCTTCCTCTGCAACATCCTCTCCACTGACTCCCTCATCTCAAGGCACATCTACATATGCATCCTCCTCGACCACATCCTCCTCCTATCTGGCCTCCTCCTCCACCATATCCTCCTCCTATTTGGCCTCCTCGTCTGCCACAGGCTCCTCTTGTCTATCCTCCTCCTATCTCTCCTCCTCCTGCTCCTACCTCGGCTGCTCCTCCTCCTCTCTCTCCCCCTCCTCATCCACCTCTGGGATAGCATCTAGTGCCACTTTGGCCACACGCGGTCACACCCTCCTTCCCTGCCTCTAGCCATCTCTTTGGTCATCTCCTCCATCATCCCCATCATCTCCATCATCTCCACCCCGACCTCAGTCCCTTCCCCCATCTCGCCCTCCACCCCGGCCTCCATCCCTGCCTCCATCCCTTCCTTTGCCTCTATCAGTCTCTTCCCCCTTGCCTGACTCTCGGCACACGAGGTATAACTGACCTCCTATCCGCAGGTGTTGGCCCATCTAGATCTGTCAGTGGCACTGGTTTATGTGCCTACCACCATAAGTCATAATTGGTTGTGGTCTCGGGATCTAAAAATCCCACCTCTCCATCCCCACTGCTGGGCTACTAGCCCATCAATCTACTGCTCAAAAAAGGCTACGGGAATCGTTGGCCCCCAAGCTGACTCTTTGGAAGACTGAGCATACTCGGTTGTGCCTGCAGGTACATCTTGCTGCTCTCCAAACTGTCTGAGGACACGCTAATTAAAAGCTCTCAACCTTATCCCAATTATCAGTGAACCTAAAAAGGGAAACTAAGATGTCACCTTAATAATTAATAATTAATTCTTAATGTGCCTAAGTTTAATGACAAGTAATAAAGGAATAAGTGACTTAATTAATTAACCAATATGATTAAATTAATTAAGTAAAACAACTTATTACTCTAACACCCCCCCTTAAGATGAACTTAGGAAGTAGCTAAAACACTAGAAAAAGATGCATAAAAGCAAAGATGGGTCCCGGCAAACAAGGCCAAGTAAGGTACCCATGTACAAACAGAAGATCTCTATAAAGTGGAGAAATAGAGAAAACCTCGTGGGAACAAAACTCTACTCCAAAAAGAGATCAAAGGTGATTGAAGGACTGAAAAGCCTCCAAATCAAGGAAATGTCCTGAAAAAGAAGTCATGTAGAACATCACAGAAGCATGAAGAAGCTGCAAACTCTGTCAAAAGATGACTGCTATGGTGTCGAAGAACCTCCTTTGAAGATATGATGATCAGGATCAAGAAGACAACAATCTGCATGAGTGCCTGAACGACACTACTCGAATCTGATGGCAAACAAAGAGCAAACACCTGGAACGAAGATCAGATGGCACAAGGCCAATAGTCGAAGAACACTAATCAACTAGAATGGAAGATCCCTTCCAAGGCGAAACCAAAGAAGCATTAACACCAATAGTAGAAACCTCCCCATAATGCTGAAAAGGGAGAGGCGTGACAGATACACTGAAACTGAATGCCAGAAAGTAGTGCATGAAGAGGAACCAAGAGCATCTGAAAGTGCACAAGAAAGCACCTGCAACTGAAAAAGTGGTGTGCAAAACAAAGCACACATACATAAGGCTGGAATCATCTAGATCCACTGTTGTCGTGGAGGGACACTCACCGGACAAAGGTGTGATGGCAAAACAAGGGCACTACACAACCCCCCCATGGCACTTTATAATTCAGTGTCAGTACAGAATATGGCATAAATTGATGTGCAAGAAACACTATTGTGTCATTACAACTTCAAACTTTATCTCACATATTTTTGCGTCGTTACATGCAAAGTGAGCCCATAATGTCTACAATGTCCAAATAGGACAACATGCATGTGTCACTTCAAAGATAATGAAAAAGTGCATGGACAAAATGTGTCGCAACATGACACATGCGGCATTCTAACTGTCGATTGCGGCCCGATATGACGAATGTGTCGCACTTTTTTGCAAATGCGTTACACATCCTTGGCCTCCCCTAGAATATCCTTACACTTGTGTTGCAATGCATCAAATGCATCAAACGTGAAATCAAATGCGGCTTACGCGCACGCATATGCGTCGCAACACATTAGTTGTACGCCCTAAAACCCTAATTTTGACATGCAAAATGAAAAAATTACAAAGTGGGTTAGGGGCACATATCACTAGCTATGAGCCCTCTAGCCGCCTGTAGGTCTGAATGATCTCACCGTGATGCTCAGTCACTGGAATCACCATCCTCGCAGAAGTTCTCTTCGCTCTGAGCTCTCAAATTTTCCAAAGTAAATAGTGAAAATGAATTGACTTTTACCCCTTTGTCAACCTATTTATAAAGTCAAAATGGCATTTTTCAACTAGATTATTACTGGAGGCTCCTTTGACCAACTTTGACCACCCCGTTAGCTACCTTAAATGTGTCAGAATCTAAAATCGTATGCGCCACTGTCTTTCTGCTCATCAAATTGACTTATCAAGACCCTTTCCAAATTTTTCTGTCGTCGGCCCAAAATTTCAAAAATTTCTCGAGGGGGCATTGATACTCTGTAGCTTCACTGGGGCATGGCTTTGACTTATCTTCTTTGTCACAACGCGACATGCTACATTATGACAAAGAGGGGAAAAATTTAGACACTTAAAAATGACCTAGCCCTACAAGCTCTATTTTTACCACTTTCATCCTAGCATAATTATGACATTTAATTATGTCCTTGGTCCACATTCGACTATTAATTAAATAATTTATAATTGTTTAATTAATCCATGTCTATTGTATTCTTCATGATTATTAAATAAATAAATTTTATTTATTTATTAAATATGTCATTAATTGTCTAAGGCTTCCCCTTGTTAGAATCCAAGATCACCTGCATGCAAATGAATACCTGTCACATGCAAAAGACTTGCAGAACCAAAAAAGATGTTCTGTAAACCTCTCTGTAAAAATGCATTAAGAGAATCGATTATTACAAAGTGATCAATCCTTATGAAGGAGATCAACAAACCCTAAAAGGGAAACCCTAGTGTGCACACTTAATAATTAATAATTAATTATTAATGTGCCTAAGTTTAGCTTAAGTAATAAAGAGGAATAAGTGACTTAATTAATTAACCAATATGATTAAATTAATTAAGTAAAACAACTTATTACTCTAACACCCCCCCTTAAGATGAACTTAGGAAGTAGCTAAAACACTAGAAAAAGATGCATAAAGCAAAGATGGGTCCCGGCAAACAAGGCCAAGTAAGGTACCCATGTACAAACAGAAGATCTCTATAAAGTGGAGAAATAGAGAAAACCTCGTGGGAACAAAACTCTACTCCAAAAAGAGATCAAAGGTGATTGAAGGACTGAAAAGCCTCCAAATCAAGGAAATGTCCTGAAAAAGAAGAACATGTAGAACATCACAGAAGCATGAAGAAGCTGCAAACTCTGTCAAAAGATGACTGCTATGGTGCCGAAGAACCTCCTTTGAAGATATGATGATCAGGATCAAGAAGACAACAATCTGCATGAGTGCCCCCAACGACACTACTCGAATCAGATGGCAAACAAAGGCAAACACCTGGAACGAAGATACAGATGGCACAAGTACCAATAGTCTGAAGAACACTAATCAACTGAGAATGGAAGATCCCTTCCAAGGCGAAACCAAAGAAGCATTAACACCAATAGTAGAAACCCCCCCATAATGCTGAAAAGGGAGAGGCGTGACAGGTACACTGAAACTGAATGCCAGAAAGTAGTGCATGAAGAGGAACCAAGAGCATCTGAAAGTGCACAAGAAAGCACCTGCAACTGAAAAAGTGGTGTGCAAAACAAAGCACACATACATAAGGCTGGAATCATCTAAATCCACTGTTGTCGTGGAGGGACACTCACCGGACAAAGGTGTGATGGAAAAACAAAGGCACTACACAACCCCCCATGGCACTTTATAATACAGTGTGAGTACAGAATATGGCATAAATTGATGTGCAAGAAACCCACTACAACACATACAATATTGAGGCACTTTATCTCAGTGCGTTTACAAAAGAGAAATACATGCAAAGTGAGCCCATAATGTCTACAATGTCCAAATAGGACAACATGCAAAAAACTGGAAAAGATACAGAAAAAGTGCATGGACAGAAACATAGAGCTCCTCAATACCTTTCCAACGCCGCAAACGAGGCGAAAATTGGACATCGTGGCAAAAAGTTATGAGCTCGGAAGTCCAAAAACAACATCTGACTTCAAACAGAAATAAATGCATGAAACCAGTAAAATACTGAAAAATAAACAGCACTACTGGAAAGTGCTCGGAACCAGCTTTCCGGCGATATCTCGTTTGCCCGATTTCGATACCGTATGCCCAAGTTATGGCCAAAAGAAAAAAACTGCTTCTTTAGGGCAAACTGGGGTTAGGAGGGGGCAAAGAGGCCGTACGGCCGATGACGTCATGATGACGTCATCAAAACACGAGCATAAAATTGACGGCCTGGGGGCCATCGTCGGAAAAAATCTCCCCCCTTCAAAAAAATTCGGCCGCCGGTTTCCTGTGCATTGACGGAATATTCCCTGTACCTTGCCGGCATATTCTGCAAATCCGCCGGAATATTCTCTGCCTGCCGGGGCTGGACGGGGGGCCGAGGTCTTCCATAGGACCGCCGGCGAAGGGCAGAGAGCCGGCCGAGGGCTTGAGGGAGGTGGAGGAAGTGGGCGGCGCCGCTCGGCTGAGCGGCCGGCGGGTGGCCGTTTGGTGGCTGCCCGGTGGCCGCCCGGCGGCGGAGGCCCTATGAACTGGAGGCGCCGGCCCGCTTTCCAAGAACCGCTATTTTTTGAATTTTTTTTGAATTTCTCGCCTCGATCTGCGTGCTGGGGAGGCCGTACGGCCCCCCGGACAAAAAAAAATTTGCCTCTCAAGTCAACTTCTCAGAAATCGACGAAATGACAGGCGTTTTTAGGGGTTTTTGGTGGATTCGAACGATGGCTGTCCGTTTGAGCCCAAAGTGAGCCAAAAAATAGGCTACCCCCAGATCTTGCAGAAAAGATGCATGTGGAAACCCTTGCACCCGAAACTCACAAAGAGGCCATATCTTCAGATCACGAACAAGCAGCTGCAGGTCTGGAGCTCTGATACCATGTTAGAATCCAAGATCACCTGCATGCAAATGAATACTTGTCACATGCAAAAGACATGCAGAACCAAAAAGATGTTCTGTAAACCTCTCAGTAAAAATGCATTAAGAGAATCATTATTATTACAAAGTGATCAATCCTTATGAAGGAGATCAACAAACCCTAAAAGGGAAACCCTAGTGTGCACACTTAATAATTAATAATTAATTATTAATGTGCCTAAGTTTAGCTTAAGTAATAAAGAGGAATAAGTGACTTAATTAATTAACCAATATGATTAAATTAATTAAGTAAAACAACTTATTACTCTAACACCCCTAATTAAATAAATTTCTTAATTTATTTAATTACCTTTCTTCATTTATTTCTTCCTGATTATTTAATGTCATTAATTCTCATAATTAAATGAGTTTATTGATTTATTTAATCATTAATCATATCTTCTAAATTAAATAATTATCTTTAATTATTTAATTGTCGAAAATAACATTTCCCTCATTTTAAATAAATGAAATTATTTAAAATGATATCACATTCTCGATTGACAGTTCATTTTAGTAAATAATCTGAAAATCGATTATTTATTATCTCACAAAATCCATATTTTGAATTAATTTAATTCAAAATGGTAACTTTCTTCCAAAAATCAAGTAATTGAGCAAATTATTGATTTTCCAAATCTGATCTTCAATTCAACTCTTATCTTCTTGATTTTTCGAATCTCACAAATTAGGCATCTTTATCTTCTTGATTTTTGAAAATCTTTATTTTTCTAATTAATTATCTCATCTATTCTCCATCGCCGATTTTATTTTCTCAGATGACATCTTGACCATTCATTTAATGATTTTTCCCTAACCTTGATTAGGGATTATCACATTAAATCTTGTCCTCTGATTTTAGGTTTTTGTCAAAATTCAATCTCGTCTGTCCATTCAAAATTGCATTTTCTATAAAATGCTATTTTGCTCACATTTTGAGATTAGACATAAATTTTGTTATTCTGACGCATTAATGCTTAGAGTTATTTGGCATTTTAGAGTCATTTTGTCATAGGCATAGGCATAGTCTTTATTTAAATCCTTCAAAGCTTGTGTAGGACTTAGTCTTTATTTTCAAATTGCTCACACGTTCGATCTGAGGGCAACCATCAGCAAGTTAGAAGGTGCTATGAAGGTAATCAAGGAAGCTTCGATGACAGGTATAATCATTTTATTTAGTTTTCATTGTGCTTGATAGTTTTCTTTGGGTTTATATGCTTTGATATTTGATAATCTAACCTAAAAATAACCCTTAGATACAAATATTTTTCCTTATTTGTATGATCTCATACCTGAACCAGCCAATTCAAAGGGAAAACTAGCTTGGGATATCATTAGAGATCACATAGCAGGACTTATATTGTCTAGTGTTGATAATGACACTGTGTGGGCTATATCGGACATTGATTGTCCCCACCCACTTTGGACACATCTTTGGCAGATCTATGGAGACCCCAATCTCTCTCCATTCCCAAAGGATCCTGCTTCAAATTGTCTCTTACCCATTGCTTCGAGAGATAATACACCCTTTGATCATGATACTTTAGAGGAGCTTGAGTATTTAGACACCCTTACATGTTATGATGGATCAGAGGCTTGTCTCACAGTTCCTACTCTTCAAACTGAGATTATACATGTATCATCCATTGTTCCTGATGACATCAGTATAGCCACATTGGCCCCTATGGATTCAGTTCAGCATCATGACCATCTTGGTCATTCATTATATGCTACATCATGGGATTCTTATCTTGCAGACACATTCTTGTTTGTTGAGTCTCACACTGCAAATCTTGAGGATTATTTTGAGGACATTCATCTCCTCTACCTTGATAGCCAGGTTATCCCTATACGCCCACCATTATCCACATCAGTTTGGATTTGGCATCATTTGTTTCAGTTCAGGCAGAGAGATTCTTCAGCATCCTATCATGGCACACATCTTGAGACAGATTGGTTCATCACTCTTCATAGGGTTTCTTTGACATCATCCTTTGGATCCGTTTCTTCCCAAGGGGAGGAATATTATCTGTCGCTTAAGGATCTCCTTTTGGATTCTACATCAGGAATCTACCATTGCAACAGGAGTTTCTTCATTGTGGGGGGGCCTTCTTGTCTCTTTATATCTCTCCTATGGAGACCATTGTATATGTACTTATATGATAGAAGTTGTCTATGGGGGGTATCATGTAATCCACCTCCTATCCTTCTTTCATTAGTGCATTTCATTCTTTTATTTTCTCTTTTTTGGGGGGAGTTTTGTTCCCATGAGTTTTTCTCCCTTTCTCCACTTTACAGAGATTTGGTTGTATTCGGGTACCTGAACAGGCCTAGTTGTCAAGACCCTTGTTTTCTTCCATGCATTGTAGTTACCTTTGCTTTCTTGCACATGTTTGTAGCTGCAATCTTGCTCATCTTAAGGGGGGGTGTTAGAGTAAAGGTTTTAACTTAATTATGTTAATTAAGTTACCTTTATTCCTCTCTTAAGATTTCACTTTAGTTTGCATATTGTGACATTTAATAATTATATTAATTATTAAATGTCTACCTATTAGGGTTTCTTTAGGGTTGCACAATCTCCTTTTATAAGGATTGATCATTGTATTTTATCCCACACTCTAATTAATACATTTTTAGATTTCATAGCACCTTTGCCTTTTGTCTGGAATGTCTTCTTTGTATGACAGGTTATTTGCATGCAGGTGATCTTCGGGGTCTGTGAGGTTGGATTTCTCAACTTCAACAGAGGGTTCCAACTAGAAAAGTGGAAATTATGTATTTACAGTGGATGTTGGTGAGAGATAAAGTTCTTCTGTAGGAATACCCTTGCTTTAATCACTAGAATCACCAATATCCTCTATATCTTTGTGTAATGAGGAGAGAAATCTTCCCAAGATATCTCATTGTCTCCACATATAATAGGTGTGACTTTGTATAGCAACGACTCCTACACAATGTTAGTGAATTGTTTAAGTATTGATGGAGTAAAACCTAATTGTTCTAATGTTCGAAACAAAATACTAATCTATGAAAAGTTGAAATAATAGAAATGAATCTTGGAAAGTAACACCATCCCCAACAACAATTCCAAAAATGTAGAGGCCTACTAATGTTTAGGAAACTCGGTGTCAAACACACAATTCATAAGGGGTCCAATTAAACAATCCACTAAACCCTTGAAAGGTCTTCATTTAATTTATCAACCAAGGCTAATGTAATATTTTGATGATTTTGACATTGTATGTGCATTTAGAGACTCTTCACTACCTATATCATCCTAGCATAGGTGTTAACACATACTAGAAATCATAAATGCATAACAGTGAAAAGAGGTAATGTTGAAGCTATTGCTATGGGTACTTACAGCTAAAGACTGTGACTAGTTCACTATCAAGAAATGAATTTTGTAATTAATCAATACTTTCTAACTCAACTAAATTAACTAACTCTAGAGAACAATGCATGGAAAAAATTAAAGCATGAATAGAGGACAAGATCGTATTCACATTCAACACATGAAGAATCTGATTAAGAAAAACATAATTATGAAACTAACTACTATAACATAAATAAATATACAAAAAGTAAAGTGGGAAATAGTTACCTTGAGTGACCCTTGCTCAAGTGACTGTCTCCAAAAAGTGAACTCAAATCTATCTCATCAAACTAAATTAACATAACAATAACTGAAAAGATCTCATTGCAAAACTCAAAATATCACAATCCAAAGAGATTCTTCTAGAATATCTTATTCATAAGATCATGATTGAGAAACAAAACATTGTTTGTATAAAAACAAAAACTAACTAAACATATATATCTTCTATATTCTATAATCCATCAAACCATTCATATAGGTGTGAGGGAATCTTATCAAAAAAAGGACTCAAAATATAAATCTAATCATAAATCACCACTCCCTACAAAATAGAGTGTGATAAAGTTTGAGTAATCAAAACATAACTAAAAAGGAAGAAGAATTTAAATAGGACTGTAAGTCTGTTATAACAGTTCTAAACTGAAATGTGGATTGTAGAAACAATCACATTAGATTCCTAATTGTAGCAGAATTCTTCTCCTTCAATAGTCATATTAAATGATGTGATGATTCACAATAATCCTGACAAGTAGACGCCTCCAATTATGTAGTTGTTGTGTTCTAATTTTCCCTACATCAATGTTGAAACTCCCTTTGGTTGTGCATTGTGCCTCCTAGTTGTTGCAGGCTATAGTCTATTGGCTCTGGCTCCTTGGCTGCAAAGAGTTATTTCACACATCTACACAATACTAATAACCATAACTTAAACACAAATATTCATTGCATTTCATACATATCCACATATTAACCATGCAATAACTATCATATCATAATCATATTTCCATAGACTTTAAATTAGGTCCAAGTTTGCATAATGATCATAAAAGATAGTAAATTTTTAGGGATATATAGGAAATAAGTATCTGGAGATGTCTAAAAGCATGTATTGAAATAACATAAAACTAACAAATAGTAGGCCTCATCACAACCTACAAATCTTCAAAACAAACTCAATTAGATGTCAAGAATAGGGATGTGGGTCCCACCAGGCGTACCAAAATGCATTACATAAAAATTGAGATAAAATTATCAAAGAAAAACAATAAAATAAAATGAGAGTACTCCATAATCCAATTAAATAAATCACACCAATGGAGTATTAAAAAGTTGCATAACAAATATAAGAGAAAAACTTGTATACACAAAGCCTTATAAAAACAATCTTAGCTCCATTATTCTCCTATGTTGCACCTTGAAGAGAACGTGTAATGTTGGTTGCTCTCAAATTTGATAGCATAGAGCACTCTAGAATGACAATGTATAGGTTTCTTTCAATGAGAGAGAGAAATAGATGATACATAGGTTCAATTTAAAGATTTCAGGTTATACCAATCAATAGTCAAGATCTAATGAAGGGTTGATAAGATCAAAGGTCCAAAATGGTTGAAAGGAACTGATGAGGATTTAACTGACTTCTTCATTGGAGCTAATTTCTCATATGACTTAGTTAAGAGAATTCATTGAAGAGGTAAGTGTGACTGTGATGAGGGCGCAACCCGAGACTTAGAAAATAACCCACAAACAAGAGAATAATTTTATTATTCAGAAAATGGAGCTTCTTACATGCTGAGGATCTCAAATCCCCAAGTTCTACAACACATGCAAGTTACAGAAAGCTACAGAATCACCCTTTCGCAATATGCGAGCTTGTCCCCTCAAAATTACCCAAAAATTAGAAACCCACCCATAAATAGAGCTCCTCTTTAATTTGGAGCCAAAACAATATTCAAATTTGAGTTTAGGCGGTTTGGCGCCGAAAAATTACAACTTGAAGTTCAAATTTCAAAAGAACATTTGCAATTGTATCTTCTAGAAAGTGTGCCAACTTCCCGGGGCCATAACTTTTGATCTGGGACTCCGATTCGCGAACCGTTTGAACCGTTGGAAAGGTCTCAAAGTCAACAACGCACTTAAAACCCGCTACGCCAATTTTGGCAAGTTTCGAGGCCGATCCAGGAACTCTAAGTGCCTCAAATCTAACTCGGAAGATTTTTAGGTGCAAATCTGGGAAACTAAAACTGCAATATCTTTCAACCCAGGAATAGAAAATAAAAACCGTAAATTGGAAATTTCATTATGACGAAAAGGGTATCCAAAAATGTAAAAACATCAAAAAACGGAGAAACTTGAAATTTAACTATTTTTTGGGTGATGCAAGATTGCCCTTACACCACTGGATGCTCCTGCATCAAACTGACTCTTAGTGAAATAGAATAGATTGGTTAGAAGACTAAATTGATTGATTAGAAGACTAAATTGATTGAGTGAACTTGAAGTGAGTGGGAGTTGATTGGTTAGGTGTAAATGTATAAGTAATTAATAAATAATTAGATAAATTAATTATTAATTTCATGTGTAGAGGTGGAAATAAATAAAATAAATAATTTTATTTATTTTAGAAGATGATAATGTTGAGAAGAATAATTGGATAAATTAATAATTAAAAATAATGATTTAATTTGAGAAGTTGAAAATGGGAAATGAATTAATTAAAAAATAATGAATTATTTAATTAATCTAGAAAGGAGGAATAATTGGTAAATTAATTAAATAATGTTAATTATTTAATTAACATAGAGGAAAAGTATTGAAATAGATAATTTAATTAAATTATTTAAAATTATTTAACTAAAGTAGAAATTGAGGGAAAATTAAAATTTTGAAATAATTAAATAATTTAAAATTAGTTAATTGTCTAAGATAAAGGGGAAAATGTGTTAATTTAATTAAATAATAAAATTATTTAATTTAATGAAAAATATGGACTGATGATACCTAATGATGGAAAATGATGATATTTTGGAAGAAATGTGTTTGTTAGATTTAGGTTTCTACAATATATTTCTCTAATGCTATCATGGAACATTTTCATTACATTATTGAGCCTAAGAGAAGCATTGCTAAAATCAAACAATAGAAGGAAGAAGAACAAGAGATCGTTAAGTATTATATGTTGAGATTTTAGGCTTTGGTTATTAATATTTCACATTAGAGGATGATGACCTTAAAGTTTTATTTATTGATGCTTAAGTCTACATATCAAAGTGCAAGTATTTTTCAAGCCTTGTCATTCATTTATAAATTTATGTTTTAGTGTGTGCAGATGTTAGTTCTTTCTTTGAATACCCTTCTTTATATTAGTGTGTTTTTGTCTCTCTTTATCATTCCCTTAAGGTAACACCAATGTCACATCAAGAAAATGGGGGTTATGAGGATATATCTATTATTACTCACAATGAATATTGTCATGAACATGTAAAGCCCAAGGGACTTTTAAGTTCACTAGATTAGAGGAACCTCCATATGTCATAGTTTATTACTTTTTATCATATTAAGACAATGGATGTTTTTGTGCCTGTACCACACAAAGTAACATATTATTTTGTGCGTATCACTACATTCATGCGTATTTTTAAATAAATGCATTTTACTAATTCATAAAATCCAAGATCTCATAGACAAAGTGATGATACAAGTTGAGGATAATCATATGGTATTTCATAATGAATATTATTCTAATACTAATATATAGATCATAACCATCTGTTGATATTACCAATATAAAAAAGAAGAAATTACGCATTCTATCATTTATGCCAATTCCTTCGTAGCACACATCACATTTGGAAATTTTATAACATACTTTGGTTCATGTAGGTATATGTTATGATGACATGGATAGTCCATTGGAGGGTATGGATTATAATGACACGGTTTTAGAGAATATTAAGATAGATTCATCCAATGGTGGGAAATTTATTGGTTAAATATCTTCTATATTTATGTTTATATGTTTCATGTTATACTTTAATACACATTCATCTCCATTATTTTTACTTCATCTTGTCACTTGGGGGCAAGATCATTTATTCTTCTAAAATACATATACCCCTAATTGTTCAAGAGTGGATTATATCTTTCAACTTCTATGTTCACTTACACATTGATCATGGAAAGGTAATTTTCTAAGGTATGTATTTATGATTCACTAATTCTACACATTTATTATAATTACTTTATAATATTTTGACTTTCCTTCAAAACACTCATTATCTCAACCTATAAAATTTTCCATTTTCAATAATAGTTATCATGCTTAGATATTATGTCATCATACTTATGAGTAGAAGCAAGAATTTAGGTCCAATTCTAGGGGAAGTGTCGAACAAAAAAACCCAACGGGGACAAGTACCCATTTCAAAAAACAAGTGCATGTTTAGGAAAGAGAACCTAAGCCTAAAAAAGTATGCATTCAAAATGGGTAATTGTTATGGATCAATATATTAATCTATAATGAGCACATGTTATGAACACATACCCATTTTGGAATAGGTACCCATCTTGAAAAGGATTTTTTTTTAGTATTTATGAACTCATTTAAAATGGGCACGCCCATTCTATTTTCAGAACGGATGCCTGCTTAAAAATGGGTACCCATTTTTTAGAATGTATACCTATTTTAAAATGGCTACTTATTCTTAAAATTTGCAAATCCCTACCATGATTTTCATTTTGATTTAGGCTCGGTAAAGGTAGAGTAACCCAGCGCTTATAAGTCCATAATAGTAGCAAGAGAAAAGACTGACTTTACCAATATGGTTGATGACTTTTTTCCATAATTTTTTTATGAAATTTAAACACATTATAGATGACAATTTTTAGTTTTTAAATGTGTATTTTTATATGATTCGACTTGTTTTTCTAATTATTAATTAATTTATGAGGAAATCGGTCCATAAACTTGACATGTCGATTTTTAGTATTTCTTTAATAACTTTTAAGTTTTAAAGTTTTATTTTTAAATTATATGATATCAATCCTGACATCATTCTTTAAACAATGAAAAAATTAGGATTAGTTTAGCTCAAGTTTTATTGGCCATTCATGAGGGGTTTTCAAAAATAGTAATTAGGGCCAATAAAAAATTAATTAAAAATGTAGAGACCTAAAAATTAACCATAGCTAACTACACTTGACTTTACCTATCCTATCATTTAATTAAATAAATATTTATTATTTATTTAATTTATTTATCCTTCACCTTATTATTTATTTAAATAATTTATCCATCACCTTTATCCCACCTTGCCCTCGCAAATTAATTAAATAATACTTATTATTTATTTTATTTATCTATTTATTACCCTTATCTCAAAACCCTCCAACAATTAATCCTCATTACATTTTCCTCCAATATTTAATTCCACTTTATCCTTAAATATTTGTCCATTTAATCCTAGCCATTAGATTCATTCACATGGATCACAATCTAAACTTGTCATCATGTGATAAGTGTCCCTCTCACTCACCTAACTAACTAAGACCTCTAAATTCATTGAATTTAGGCACTTGTCAAAATTCAATCTAAATTTCATATCATCCATCTATTTCATATTACATCTCCAAATCTCAACCAATCACATAAGGATGTTTCGCTAATCAAATCCTAAACCTAGCCCTTATCTCTCATGTGACACTTGTGTGACTACAACTTTTGATCCAAGCCCTAATCCTCATTCAATCCTAACCATCCATAAACCAATGTATCTTGGTCCTTGATTTCTCTCATGAAAAATTTATAAATGAGAGGCTTCTCACCCCATTTAGATATCTCTTCTCATGCTACTATTATGTTGGTGCAATTTTTAACTACTTCTCCCATTTTCTATCTAATCTTCCATTTCCTTTCTTCATTTTTCTTGTCTTTATTTTGGAAATCCTAATGGAACCCTTGTACCTATTTTAATCCCTTTTTTGGTGAGTTTGTGTTGAGGTTTTTTTTAGGTTTTGTCTCAAATCTATTGAATATATTTTGGGGCTAATGTTCTACAAATTAGTGCCTATACTATGCAAATCAACACCTACATTTTACAAATAAATGCATATGTTCTATAAATCAGCCCCTACATTCTTCAAATTAGTGCCTACATTCTATAAATTAGGGCAATGGCTATAGCGGCGACAATTTGCACCGCCCATGGATGTCTATGCCATGCCCTCCTCCTGCATACCCCTCTGACCGTCAGGTGTCACAGCAGGTCAGATTTGCATAGAAGTTTTGGTTTACGGTGCCCAAAATCTTTTACCTCCTTTTATTTTTTTGCTGCTTTGCCTTAAATATAAAAATTAAAAATAAAAACTTATTTTTTATTAAAATTTATAGTATAAATTTATATTAAAAATATCAAAATTTAATATTTAAATTAATTTAATATTTTTTTTTGAAAATTTAAATACTTTTTATACTATGTATTTATATATATTTTACTTTAAAATAAAATTTTATTAATATTTTAAATATTTTTTATAATTTTAAAATTATAGTTAAATATTGAAAGTTTTGAATGAAAAACATAAAATAAATATAAAAATATTTAATAAAAAATAAGATAGAAAGTAATTTTTTTTAAATTTAACATAAAATATTAAAATCTTGTATATACTATTTCTATTAATTTAATTTAAATATCTAGATGTTAATGTGTTTAATATAATTTGATATATTAAATTTTGATTTAAAAAAATTAATTTCTAAATTTTTAATTTGAAAGACAATAAATCAAATTGTCGCCATGTAACGCCCGTCGTGCAAACCCCAGAGAACACACACATAATGCGAATAATTTTTTTTTTAAATAATAAAAGTAACATGTAACAACATTAAACCATAATCACATAGCATAACACATAACATTAATACACTTGGTTCTCTGGGGCACGCGAGGTTACATTGCAACCACAACACAAAATAAAGATAACGAAAATAACATAACCATTAATTTAAGAAAAACATATACAATGATACAACTGATAGCCATGATGCGAGTATGATAACATCGCATAATTACATCCATGATAAATCTTTTAACAAGATCCAAATCAAACCTAACTATTACATCATTGAAATAATATTACATTACAATTTTCTTTGATACATGAATTACATTGAATTTCCCAACATGGGGATTGATACAAGATAAAGGAACATGAAGTACAACTGATCACTGGAACATCTCACTGCAGAAAGCTCGAGAAGACAAGATGATGGGGAACCCAACGGGTGCGGAGCACGTTCCACCCAACCATGTGAATTACAAGTAACTCACCCCCCGTGCTCAGAGGTGACGAGGAAGTGAACCCGACCATGAATGTCAACCGACTCAACAACAACATGATACAAAACAAGTACAACTCAAGCATGCAATGCACAACCAATAACGTTCACAGACCATGAGACAAGTTAAAAAAACCAAGGAACTCATCACAATAACATGAAGTACTATCAATTAACAATCATGAAACAATTCACAAGAATTCAAAGAAACATCACAAAGAGATAACATCCAGAGGCAACAATACAAACAACAAGGGTGTCAAGTGGAGAGTGTCATCGCATAGCTCTCATGGGATTATCCTGGCCCTTCCTCCAACTGAGGCTTGGCACCCATCTATGGATATCCTGGCCCTTCCTCCTAACTGAGGTGCCGGCACCATAGGGTAGCTAATGCGGAGCCAATAGTCTCTCATGAGGACGAGACTATGACTATGCCGACCACGGCCTTCTCAGTCTATCACTAGTCTAAGGTAGCCCTAATGCATAGCCGAGGAATCCAATGTTTTATTATCTTGTGTTTTTAAACTACCCAACCCCCTAAATCTATTGTTTAGGTTATCACTTGTTTACTACTCTTTCGTGGGTTATCCTGAGCACTTCCTCTTACCTGAGGCGCCGGTGCCCACGAAGAGCCACTCTCCCTATGACTCCTAACATAAATCAAAACTAGGCAAGGGTTGTACTATCACCAATAAAACACATAACTCAAAACATAAACAAGCGAGGCAACTCCATCTCGCAATAGCTCATAATCAAAATGCCAATACCCACGTACAACCCTTCCAAAAGTAGTTCTAATAAATTTCCAAATCCAAGATCACAACCACACGGAATAACATTCATAGATTGAAACACGCCTCAGGAACTAGGGTTCTCAATAAACAACCACTGAATCACAAATACACAAGGTTCCCACACCGCAACCAGAATAAAGGAAAACCATAATCAAAAAGCACAAGGAAAATCGACAATCCATAGGGTTTCCTCATCAAAGAACTAACAATAGAAACAAGATATCAAGAACGAGTCAACAACATAAGGTAGTGAGTGGCAACATCCCAATGAAATCTTCACAATTAAATTTGATACACTCTCGAGTGGTATCCAAGGGAGACCTCTATTTCTCCTCCTAGGTTACCCAACCATACATTACACAATGATCTTACACTATGACTCAAAACAAACTTAAACAAGATCAATGATTAACACAACAGAACGATCAACCAATGCACATACTTAATACGGAAATTAGTCCACTCAATAAAGAAATCAATCCAACAATTCAATAGAGGCACTACTTTCACGTTTCACATAACTCTTTAACTTAACCACAAGATCTACTCCACACTTCTACATGTTTTATTGATACCCAAGAAATACCATTGCACATATAGGTTCATACTCTTAAAAATACAAACTTATAAATGTATTTCTTATAGAAAGGGCCTAAATAATCTTTCATCAAATTATATCTAATTTTCCAATTTTCTCTAAATTGCTTGCATTCAGTTTTCACGATAAAAATTACCATAAATATTTTATAATAAAAGTAATTTTACCCTATTATTCAAACATCCCACACATTCTAATATTCCTCTTAAAATAAAATAAATTAAATAACTATAATCAAATAAAGCAATATATATATTAAAATATATAGCCATACTGCATAAATAATAATAAAAGTAATTCATGCCAATTAACTTTTATTTATAAAATTATTTATTACAAGTAAAATTTCATTTAAAATAACTCTATCAAAAATTTTAATAAGATAATACACTTTATATATATATAATTTAACATACATTAAAATTAACTAATAAAATTAATTCCACCCATTCTGCAAATCGTTACAAAAAAATAAAAATATAAGATTCCTATTTTCAAATAAGATAAATATACAACTACTCTAACTAATTCATATACAATACAAAAATAAAGCTAATTTTCTTTAATATTATTTGTTCAACATAACGATTGATAAAATAATGCCCTCTTAACATATAAATCTCTATATATAAACATTATTTATCATTATGAATAAAATACCAAAAAATTCCATTTAATAAATTAATATAAAATTAAATAATTATAATTACATTTTAATATAAAATAATATTAAATCAAATAATTGCAATTTACATTTTTAAATAAACTAAATTATAATTATATAATTAATAAACTAAATATACATACTAAAATAAAAATAAATAAAAATAAGATTTAACACATATAATAACAAATTAAAATTAAAAAAAAAACATATATAAAATAATAAATGAAAGTCAGTTTAAAAGCAACAGGCCGCGGGCTGTACAGTGCCCTTACGGCTGCTGTACATAGCAGTCCGTAAGGACTGCTGTACACCGCGTGGCCTGCTGTGACAGGGGCGGGGTACGGCCCAGCCATCTCCCCAACCCACACAAAAAAAAAACTTTAATAAAACAAATAAAATTCCGGTAGAATAAAAACCTTTTTTTTTATATTTTATTTTACTTTTTTACAATGAACACGGAAAACGAAATTTTCTGCGCACGGTACAGTGTACAGATCTCGAACATTTCAATTTTCGTTTTCTTTAAAAATATAAATACTTTAATCAAAAGATTTCAGTAAAAAGAAAGAATACAAGGATAAATATGCATATATATAAATATATATATATATAGATGAAAACTCTCTGTGTATATATATATATATATATATATTTTATCTCAATGAATATATATATAATTATATATATAAAATTACATAAACACAGATGATTTAATTTTCTGTATAAAATACAGAATCATATTTAAAATACATATTAAAGATAATCACAAAAACAAAATTTCAAATTTATTTAAACACAAAGATTGAGCTTTTCCTCAATAAACATAAGAGTGAGCAATTGGAATTCGATAGAGTTTCATTGGAGTTTATCTCCAATGCATTATTTCTAATCTCAACATGGATTTTCTTTTTAAAGGAAAACCTATTTGTTTAATCATTTCCTAATCTCAAGAAAATCATTTAAATCTAAATCACAGACAAATTCTTTTTGTTTATTTGCAACACAAATTCATTCGAATCATAATTTTTTTTTGTTTATTTTGCAGGTTCAGAGAATCAAAGATAGAGACGGGAACCTGGAGTCCTGCGCTTCTTTGAGAATCTGCTGATGCCCGTTTGATTCCGATGACTTCGAAGAGCTCCTTGTTCGTGCTTCCAAATCTTCTACAAAAATTTTCCCTCGAACTTGAATCCTATTTTGTTGTTCAGAAGACTCTCCCAAACATTCACCAGAAACAAATTGACAATCTCTCTCTATAACTCTCCCAAAATACAACAGAAGGTTTCAATACCCCTTTCTAAAATTTCCGAATACCCAGCCCATCTCTTGCACAACTTCTCTCACAAATATCTCTGTGTGTGTAAACATACCATTTTTCCTAATTAAATAAAAATATATTGTCCATCTCTCCCAAAAACTCTAAAAATCAAAAATAAAATAAAACAATTCTTTAAAAGCTTTTTTTTCCAAATCTGTATTCTTATTGGCCACACAATCTTTTTATTCTTTTATTTGCTTTATTTCTTTGATTTCTATTTTTACCACTTTTCTTGCACATCACATTATCTATTTAATTTAAATAATTTATTCTAATAATTATCTTCAATCAGATGATTAATTAAAATAAATAACACTCATTTAATATTTAATTATCATTTAATTGAAACACATGACTTTATAAAAATCAAATAAAACATTTAAATATTTTCATACAAATAAATCAACATTAAAATACACAATTATTATTCCCATTTAATTAACTAATTCACAACTTATAAAATATCAACATCAATTAAATAATCATAACTTATAAAATACCACATTAATCAAAATACGACAACACACAAAACACAAGCCACAAATGACGACAAATTCACAAAATAAACAATACCAGACAAACGAGACGATCTGACATCATGGGACGGGAGGACTTCATCGTCACCTCTGTATCAACATTTAACCGTTGGGTTATTGGTGCTCGCCCTGTCCTGCCGAAGCAGGTGGAATCGAGACTTGTACCTACAGTCCTGCATACAAACGAAGTTGTGTACATGTGCATATATACATATATATATAACTGAAACATTAAATTAAAGTACTGCATTGTGAGAACGAATCGCAACATAACAGGGCACTCGCAAACGAGTGATGCCATATTGTCCTTCATCACACCTATTCTAACAATTATAATCAACTGATAAAATAACATTTCTAAACTAACAATTCATCTCATAACATATCTAGTTAAATCACTGCATCATAATATAATTCTGAAAATGAACTAACATCTAACCAACCACAATGTCAAATGAAATAATCAAATCCTCAAGTGCATAAACATAATCACCAACAGTCTACTAATGGAATACAGCATCCTCAAATGTCTAACTATCCAACTCAAACAATATCATCATCGTCACAAGTAGCAAACAACCGCATTGAAAAAATACTAAATCCTACCAGTAAGAGGAGGGGTATTACACGCCACTATATGTATTTATATATATTTTACTTTAAAATAAAATTTTATTAATATTTTAAATATTTTTTATAATTTTAAAATTATAGTTAAATATTGAAAGTTTTGAATGAAAAACATAAAATAAATATAAAAATATTTAATAAAAAATAAGATAGAAAGTAAAAATATTTAAATTTAACATAAAATATTAAAATCTTGTATATACTATTTCTATTAATTTAATTTAAATATCTAGATGTTAATGTGTTTAATATAATTTGATATTTTAAATTTTGATTTAAAAAAATTAATTTCTAAATTTTTAATTTGAAAGACAATAAATCAACAAAGAATGTATTTAACAATGTCATAATTAATTAACTCATTGCAATAATATTAATAATATAAACACTTGAATAAATATAATAGTTTAATATTGTCATCTCTTTAGATGGATGTGTTTAAGATAGCCATAATATTAAATTTTGAGATGTTGATGTACTTAAAATAACTATAATATATTATTAAGAGCTTGTGAAATAAACTAGCATACATATATTAATTAATAATATATATAAAATACACAAAGAGTTATCACAAATTATTTCTTTTTATTTTTTTATGTTAGAATGTTATTTAAATTAGTACATGTATAGATAATGTTATAAAATAATTCCTTATTTCAATTATTTTCAAATTTATAACCCAAAACCTAAGTGAACCCTAAAGCTTCACCTTAATTCTAATCACAAGTTCTATCTTAGAATCCTAACTCTAACCCTTACCCTAGTTGAGTTGTAACCCTAACCTTAATTTAATTCTAACCCCAAGCTTTATCTAAGAATTGTAACCCTTTGGGGTTTTAGGACTTAGAGTTGCTAGATGAAATTATTATTTCATCTAAATAATAATAAGTTATAAATTTATTAACTCCACAATTTGTAAATAATAACATGTTAATTTTATTTTCAATAAATAAATTTAAATGAATTTGATTAATATATAAAATAAAGATGTTATTTTAATTTTACAAATACAAGAAGATTTCATCATGTTAATTTTATTTGTATTAGATATATGTTTCATTTAAATAAATTAAACAAACTTTTATTTATGTAAAATATGATGTGTGTGGCATGTTTACCTATGTGTAATTTATTGTTTATATGCGTAATTTAATATTTGTGCATAGTAGTGACCATTTAGGAAGTAGGGGTTGGGAGTGACTAAGTCAAAGTGGTCTTTTTTTATTGGTAATATTGATAGAACAAGAAGATATTCTAAAGATCTTTCTTGAGGCTACCTGTCAATTGGAATTATCTTCTACTATTGTTAAAAAAAATCAGAGTGACTAAGTCAAAGTGATTTTTGGGTGACTAAGTTTTATGTCCAATTAGGGTTAGGGTTCAATTAGGGACAACTGTAGTTAGGGTTAGGCTTATGGTGTTCAAATATAGGGTTAAGGTTATAATTATGATTAGAGTTTGAAATAGTGTTACAGTTAGGGTTAGATTTCAATTAGGATTGGGGTTAGCATGTTCAACTAAGGTTAGGATTATAATTATGATTAGTGTTAAAATTAGTATTATAGTTAGGATTGAACTTTTAATTAGGATTAGGGTTAGGGTTTACTTAGGTTTAGGGTTAGAGTTAGAGTTAGAATTCTAGGACAAAGTTTCGGGTTAGAATTAAATTAAGGTTAGGGTTATCTCAGATAAAGCTTGGGGTTAGAATAAGGGTTCCAATTAGGGTTAGAGTTCAATTAGGGTTTGGTGTTAATTAGTTTACGATTCAATTAGAGTTGCAATGAGTTAATTAATTATGACATTCTTAAATACATTCTTTGTTGATTTTTAAAATATCAAATTATAGTAAACACATTAACATCTAATATTTAAAATAAATTAATAGAAACAATATAAACAAGATTATAATATTTAATATTAAATTTAAATATTTTTACTTTCTATCTTATTTTATCTTAAATATTTCATAATAAAATTTAAAAATTAAAAATTAAAACTTATTTTTTATTAAAATTTATAGTATTAGTTTATATTAAAAATATCAAAATTTAATATTTAAATTAATTTAATAAAAAAAAATTTAAAAATTAAATACTTTTAATACTATATATTTATATATAATTTACTTTAAAATAAAATTTTATTAATATTTTAAATATTTTTTAAATTTTAAAATTATAGTTAAATATTGAAAGTTTTGAATGAAAACAATAAAATAAATATAAAAATATTTAATAAAAATTAAAGATAAAGTATTATGTTATGGCTATCTTAAACACATCCATCTAAAGAGATGACAATATTAAACTATTATATTTACTCAAGTGTTTACATTATTATTATTCAAGGGGTAAACGCTTTTGACCGAGCTATGAACCGGAATACAACCATTCAACAATACTACTAACGGGTTTGAACCTTGGTGGGAAGAACAACAATGCCACCTTTAAACCAACACACCATGCCAATACCGGCCTCAAGTGTTTACATTATTAATATTATTGCAATGAGTTAATTATTTATGACATTGTTAAATACATTCTTTGTTGATTTATTGTCTTTCAAATTAAAAATTTAGAAATTAATTTTTTTAAATCAAAATTTAAAATATCAAATTATATTAAACACATTAACATCTGATATTTAAATTAAATTAATAGAAATAGTATATACAAGATTTTAATATTTTATGTTAAATTTAAATATTTTTACTTTCTATCTTATTTTTTATTAAATATTTTTATATTTATTTTATGTTTTTCATTCAAAACTTTCAATATTTAACTATAATTTTAAAATTATAAAAAATATTTAAAATATTAATAAAATTTTATTTTAAAGTAAAATATATATAAATACATAATATAAAAAGTATTTAAATTTTCAAAAAAAAATTATTAAATTAATTTAAATATTAAATTTTGATGTTTTTAATATAAATTTATACTATAAATTTTAATAAAAATAATTTTTTATTTTTAATTTTTATATTTCATAATGCCCAGGCAAAGCAAAAAAATAAAAAAGGAGGTAAAAGATATTTTTTGGGCGCCGTAAACCAAAAACTCCGTGCAAATACGGCCTGCTGCAGCACACGGACGGTCAGAGGGGTATGCAGGAGGAGGGCATGGCATAGACATCCATGGGCCGGTGCAAATTGTCGCCGCTATAGCCATTGCCATAAATTAGTATCTATATTCTATAAATCAACTTGCCTACATTCTACAAATTAACACCTTAATTCTACAAATCAATGCCTACATTCTGCAAATTAATTCATATATTATGCAGTTTAATGCCTCTATATGCTATTGGTGCACCTATGTTTTTTATAGCTACACTTCAGAGTGATGCAGGAGCATTTAGGTCCACAGGAAATCCTGCATCGACCAAAACAAATTATTTTAGGAAATTGGTAAGATTTCATGAAAAACCTTTTTACAGGCAGAATATTGACTCAATTACAATTTTTTTGCCAAAAGTTTTGTGTTCAAATTCTTCTTGATTTAAGAGATGTAATTGTTTTGTGACTTTTGTGAGTGATTTGGTGAAACATTTAAATTTAAATTTTTGAGAGGTTTGATGTTGAATGACTTGGTGGAGGTCTCTGAGCTATTGAAATTTATATCTCTGCCAGTTTTCATGAAATTACGAGCATGGGTGCAAAGTTATTATAGAAGTTGGTTTTCAGCTCCGTTAGCTCAAGGATGAATCTTGTTGTTTAGTGAGCCCACATATTTATTTCTTTTGTATATGCCATCTAATGTGGAGATTGTAATCTTTACACCAATATGATTTTGTTCCACCATGCAAAAGGGTGTAAGTCCATTTATTTGGAAATATGGTTTTAATTGAATGATTTGGAATACCAAAAGACACAAAGCATTTTGAAGAGAATTATACATGATTCGATCAAAATGTCAGTTGAAGAGGCAACATTTCCACTTCCAAACACAGGCATGATTTAATATGGTTTGAATAGCACAAAGAAGGCACAATGGAAGGAGGCAAGAGGAGGAGGGGTGTGGCAAAGAGAGGATAAATAGCTCTAGCACAGAGGGCTAAATTGAAAAAGTTGATAACCATCAAAGAAAGCCCGCACCATCTAAAGAAAATCAAGCATTGGAGAAGCATTTGGGAGTTAGGATCGATGCTAAGCCAGGACTCTAAATGTAGGTCACCACATATCTGAAGGAGAAGAAAGTGTTATGGCAAGTGCACACCAGGAGAAATTGGAAATCAAATAATTCTACCTGCCTCCATAATGGAAGGATAATATTGATGGATATTTTACTGTGGAAAGTAGGAGGGGGGCGGCAAATTGGGGGCATGGTGTCTGCGCTGAAGTGGAAGAAGGTAAAATTTTGCACAGTCAAAAGGAATAGAAAATGGAACCCTCATAATAAAGGAGGTAATGGTATTTGCAAAAAGACTGTGTGAAGCAGATTAAAACATGTAAGGGTGCACAGGAGAATCAAAAAGATGGCGAATGGGATCTGGAAAGGTAGCATGTGAGAATTCAATTAGAGAGAGGAGAGTGGGTTGAATGAAAAGCGATAGGTTCAAAGGGATGAAGTTGGTGATAGCTAGCATGTAAGGGGGAAGCTACAAGTTGGAGATGAGTCGACCTATGTGTGGAGAAAGACAAAATATCAGACAAAATCGAGTGCAATGGTGTAGCCCAAAGAATTGTAATGTATTTTTAGTGAAATATAAATAAATAAATATATTAGATTTATTTTCAAATTTGATTGAAAATTTGTGTACTGGTGAATCGAATTCAAATCGACACAAGTAATTATCGATCTGAAGGATTGTTTACTACGTCTTTGTAATCTAAGTTTGTAAAATTGGATGAGAAATTGGAAGAGTTTTTTTCTCTTTCTTCATCAAATGGTATAAGAGCCAATGGTCTTGAGCATTTTGAAAAATCGCCAACCATGAGGCAGTTGATACCAGGACCTGTGGGTGGTGAGGGAAGTGAGAAGAGGTTTTGGGTGCATAAGCAGATTGCCAAATGTGAGGAAGCTTATGGAAAAACTTGTGGATTGAGGAAGTGCGATTGAGGAGCTCAAAATTATCATTGTAGGTGTGTGAATTCCTGAGTGGTTGAGGGCTAGAAAGTGCAAGGAAAGATTTGTGGTAGTGATAGATTATAGCAGAGAAGTGGGATCTTCATGAGGATCGAGATGTGGTTACAAGCGATGCAGCATGAAGAGGTTGCAAGGGTTGAGTTGTAGCAGAGACATTCCATGAGGAAGGCATGAAGAGGAAAGAGGAAGTATTTAGCGAGGGAGGTCAAGCTATTTGGTAGAGGAGGTCAGACTATCAATGATGGAGTTCATTATAGATTGTTCACAATCTTGAAGGGTGATTCTATCACCTGACTCCACCTTTGTCATCCCATTCTCACAAATTTCTTACCTAAAGTGTCTAATGCAAGAGCATCTGGGTCCACAAGAAATCTTGCATCAACCAAAAAAATATTGTTTTGGGGAATTGGTAAGATTTCATGAAAAATCTTGTGTTTCATAGATCACTACTTGTGTTTCATAGATTAGCACCTGTGTTTCATAGATCACTACTTGTGTTCCATAGATCACCACCTGTGTTTCATACATCACTACTTGTGTTTCATAGATTATCCCTTGTGTTTCATAGATCAACGCTTTTTTCATAAATTAGTGCTTGTGTTTCATATATCAATGTTGGACTAATCGCCAGTGTCTCCCTTTGAATTTGTGACATGGACTAACCACCTCCCATGGATTCTTTATCTCTAGAGTTTGTATCAGGCATTAACATGTTGATATTTAGGCACAATGGTAAATGTGTTCCAAAAAATAGTATCAGAGTCATGGTCGTGGGTTCAAATCCCCGTAGGTGATGCTAAGGGGGAATTTTTAGACTAATCGCCAATGTCTCCCCTCAGATTTGTGACATGGACTTACCACCTCCCGTGGATCCATTTATCTCTAATGTCTGTATCAAGCATTAACAGGTTGATCTTTTTCCGCAATGGCAAACATGTCCCAACAATCACCACCTATGTTTCATAGATCAGCACTTGTGTTTCATAGATCAGTACCTATGTTTCATAGATTAGTGCTTGTGTTTCACATAGCAGTGTGTGTTTCATAGACCAACTCCTATGATTTTTTCTATTTCTTTTATAAATTTTAAGAGTTTACTTGTGGCTAGCCTTATTTTGATCTACTAACCTAGTGGTGCATCTTGTTTATTCTTGTCAAAGAGAAATTAAAAAAAACCTACTAATATTTTGTTTACATATTTGGTTGTCCAATACTTTCTTTATTTTCATATTAATCTAGGTACACCTATTTTCTTAAGGTTAATGAACATTATTTGTTGTTTCTTTTGGTAAGTGGTGTGTATTCTCTCTTTGTGCACCTTTGTGTGATCTTGAGTATCAAAAACATATCTTACTCTTTTCTTTTAAGGAACCCAACATGTGTATGATATCCCCTTACACTTAATGTGATATTGGGTAAACAACACTTGGATCATTCCTTTTAGGAGGCCTACCTAGGGGACAACCTCAATTGTCATGTTCTAGCCAAGTATAAAAAATAGAAGGTGAATTCAAAGGAATTTTCTTGGAAGTAGACTATTGTCAATCTAGGCTAATCCTCCAAGAACTTTATACCTTGGAGAAGTGAAGGTGGAGAGTGGGTTACTCTCTCCTCCCAGTTGTTTGGAATTATTCTCTTTCTTGTATGGATTTGGTCTCACATACCCTTGAGGTATTCATAGGAATCCCTAGAGAACCTTGTGAATCCTTGAATAAGACCTTTCATCTATTGCTTAGTGTAGTGCAAGGTACAACTTATTATGCCTAAATTTACTCACCATGTATCTCCTCGAGTATAGATAGAATCTCTTTAGAAAAGGTGTTAAGACCTCCAAATAAATGGAAAAGGTGACCCCTTGTGCCACTGAATCCCTATCTATTGACTAGATTGAAAGATAAGTTCCTTGCACTAATATTGAGATATTAGCCTTTGGCTAGTGGGCCCACACTAATTTAACACTCCTTGAATGATTTTAGGACTTGTGCAAGTTCTTGGTGTGTCTTAATGTGACAAACCAATTCTTACCTATCTTCCCAATTACTCATGTCATTTTACTTTTTTGTGTTATTTCAAACCTACAAGTGCTAGTCAAGAAAGAAAAATCTTCATCCAAATCCAACCAATATCCCAATATTTTCATCCAAATATATTTATCCAATTCCTCATCTCATGATAATCATTTCATCCCTAATCATCCTAATCATCCATAATCATTCTAATTATCCTCCTAATCATCTTAACCATCCATATTGTCCTAACCATCCCTAATTCTCCAATCCACATCATCCCAACTATCCTAATCACCCCAATCTATCCCTAGTCCATCTATAATCCATCATTTAGGAGCATAATCCTACCTAATCATTCATTTATTCTTCCTAATCCACATCAAAACGCTCTTCTCTTTATCTAATTTCATCATTAATTTTTCTACTAATTTACCTTTATTCATTTGAATTCTTAATCCACCATCTTTCATTATCATCTTAATCTAATCCCCTTAACAATATAATCCCATTCCAAACATTATTTTGTAGCCCATATCATTTCATCATCATCAAAATCCTTCATCGAAGGATCCTATCTCTAATCCATTATCATTCCTTTCAAATCCAACCTCCCAACCAAAAATCAAGACCCTAATTTGATCAAATACTTAATCCAAACTTTCTTAATAATGTTATTTTATCTTAAGTATAGTTATCAAATCCCATCAATTCCTACTTAAGGACTTTTCCTATCTTAAGTAGAAATCAAATCTAGTCAACTCTTACTTAAGAACATTAATCTATCATAAGTATAAAAATCATCCCTCATCAAATCAAACCATATTAAGTTCTTGACATTTGATCCCTGGATCTAATCTCATTATCCATCTTCATCCTTAGGTACTATTCCTGTAATCCCCAATCTATTTCTAATTCATCACCCTAATTTCTATCTGCATCCAAAATCAATCCCAAACCTTCCTCATCCAATCAATAATTTACCATGTTTATCCATCTAATATATCATCCATCAATATAACTTCTTCTAATCCTCTCTCATCCATGCCAACCTAATCTAATATGATGAACCCATATCCTACCCCAAAAAGACTCAAAATCACACTCAAAGTTAACCTCAATTACATCAACAATGATGATGAGGATAGTCTTGTTGACCAACCTAAGTATCATCCCTATGATTATATTAAGATTCTTATGGACTAATATGAGCTCTCCTTATCCACTACCTCTTCCTATATACAATACTTTACCAATCCATTTTTCAATCACCAAGCATTCACCAGTTTTTCCCTCACCTATCACTTCAACAATGATAAAGAAGTCATAGTTAGATACCTCCTTATTATTAGTGACAAACTTCCATCCTCTTCATCCCCATCCAATCCCAATCCATCTCCTATCTCTTAGATCCCTCCTCTTCCTTTGGAAAGGGAAACCAATTCTCTATAAAAAGTTCCTCTCAAGCACCATCCATATCACCCTATTATCCCTCACCTACATACACTCCCCATCCAACATCTATATCTCTATATTCTTCTTTATACATATCCCAATATAAATCTTTGTACAATACCCCCATCACCTCCAATCCACCAAGATATCAATATATTCCCCCAATCCATAATTTTAATCCTCCATTCAATTCCAATAATATCCCTATTCATAATCCTAATCCTCCAATGCATGCTTCTAACCCTTCACCTAATGAAAATTCTCCAGGTCATAATCCTAATATCCCATTTCATCCTAATCCTCCATCTAAGCCTAAAAAATCCACATATATCACTCTTAAATTCCTCAAATGACTCCAATCAAACAATGCATTGCGAATTCCTCATCACAATGTTGTGGAGCCATGTCACCCCACACCCATCATTCCCCTCCAAAATCTTAACACCATTCGACCCATAAAATATACTTAACCCCCATCGTCTAAGCCCCGTTAATATTTTATATCTCCATCCACCTAATTAGAAGAGTATATCCACCATTCCTCCCCCTTCCAGCCATCCACATCAAATGAACTATGTCAACCCCTTAGTCCAAATCATACTAGTATGGATTATCCTCCATGTCAAGCTTTAAACATCCCTTTTGTCCCATTCAATGATCCCTTTCCATCTCATGATTCCCTCCCTTCCAATTTATTTCATGATCCCCCATCTTATTATCCTAAACCATGTCGAGATCTCATCCCATATCAAGATCTATGTATCCCTCCAATGACATATCATGATACCTCTCCAAATCAAGATCAAAGAACACCTTCCATACCATCTCTCGATCCCTCTCCATGTCAAGATCAAATTTTCAATTTATCCCCCTCTTATGATCCCCTCCCTTCCACCCCATCGCACAATCCCCTTATAAATCAAGATCAAATAATTCCTTGTAATCACCCTCAAGATCCTCTTCCATCTCATGATCTCCTCCCACTCCATCACATGATCCTCTTTTTAATTAATATCAATAAGTTCCCCATCCTCCCCCTCATGATCCCACCCCAAGTCAAGATCAAAGCATCCCTTCATCTCCATGTCATGATCCTAATTCTACACAAGATCCCATCACCCCTATCCAAACTATCCATGAACCCCTCACTTATCAAATGGGTTCTTCCACTTTCATCCAATTTGGTTTCATCCATGAGCCTCCCATTCTTTCTATCATATCCTCCTCAAAATGGATTCATTTCTTTCTTCCATAACAACAAGTATCCCATTGGAAAAAGGATTTTTCAAACCATGTATTATCAAGGAAAATGGTTAGGCCTTCATGAACAATGCATCTTGGAACCCATTTAAATCAAATAAAATCTCAATTATCATGACCTTGGCTACCAAGCTCAAGACATTGGTATTCCTCTCAAAACCCACATCCCTCCACTTAAGTCCATACATTCACATCCTCCATCTTCCAAGTCTATTTTAGGTTCCTATGTCCCAAATCTAATTCATTCATCCCTTCCACTCATCTTGGGTCCTTACATCCCCCCATCCACTATCCACATCCACTACCTCAAAATCCTTCCATCCTATTTCGAATCAAGGCCAACAAAGGCATGCATCTTTGAAAAAAATCAACATATTACATACATTCACCTACCCATAAGACCTCAAAATCATTCATCTCCATCCACCAATCCCATTCCTCTTGGAATTAATTTGGATGTGAAACCTAAAATTCATAAAGCCAAAAATCCTCAAAAATCTAAGGATCAACATGTCCCTTCAAAAAGACATGATGATAAAGAAAATTCAAATCTAATCAAAATCAAAAAGTTTAATCCAAAAGGCTGCAAGGGCCTAAGAATAAAAAATGAAAATAAAAAACCATGTGGATTCTTAAATTAATCAAAGAAAATACGCATCCCAAAGAAAAATCAAAATTGGCATCCAAATATAATCCACCAAAATCTTTGACCACTCCATCTAAAAATTCCCCATCTTCAAAATCCATTTTGTGCCCTTATATCTAGAAATCCATATCCAATCCTCTATCTAAATCCCAAAATCCAAAATCCACTTATCTTCCACAAGTCCACCACCCCTCAAGGTGTGTTCCAATGTTTGTCATGACAAAGTTCTCATCCATTCATCCACAATTGTTACATCATCCCATACATTATCCACCATCTATTTTCCATCCTTCCAAGACCTAGAATTTATCCATATCCATTTCATCTCCCTTACCATCATGTTACGAGTTTCTATGATCTTTCTTTCAATTTCCATGAAAAAACCATTTAATCCATAATTATGGACTCCAAATCATCTTCCCAATATATTTTTAATTTTGAAAATTTGATATGTTGGTGAAAAGTTACACTTGATTTTGTATAGGTGTCTCTCCTAGTTTCATAGGCATTGAATCTCTCTACAGAAGAACCCTTTCCCCCTCCCTACTTCATAGGTTCCCCTATCCACTGCATATGTACACTTCCTCACTACATAGGTACCTAATCCTCCTACATAGGTGCCTCATCTTCCTACACCTACATAGGCACCACTCGCCACTACATAGGCACCCAATCATCCAACATTTCTGAGCATACTTCCAATTTCCATAGTCCATTGTAATACTTCTTCAAGGGATACTATATATGGATTTAGATGTTTAAGTCCTTCCCCCATATCTACATCACCTTTTTTTTTAATTCTATGCTTGGAAGAAAACATTATCCATGCTATCATTACCTATTTCATCCTATCTATGTCCTCCTATATCCCTCATCTCTTATCCATTATCCTATCTAAGTCCATCCTCCCTCTTCCACATTTAGTCTTAAAAAGGCTAAGGATCTTCATAAGCATCAGGAATCTTATCTACCTCACCTTATCCACACCTTCCATCACATATCCCTCATCCTTCCTCTCCCCATCCTATCCAATTCATCCCTCATTTTTACTTTCATTCTTGATAAGGCTAGGGTAAAAATATACATATACCATCCATGCTATCTTACATACCATATCCTATATGCATCCTCCATCCCATATCCTTCATCCCTTTTCCATCCATTACATACATAAAATTTACATCCATCTTTCCCTTTTCCAACCTTTGATCTTCATTATGACTAGGGAAATGCATTATTTGGACAATGAAAGCCTTACTTCCTCCACAATCCATATCCATTATCCACTATCCTTCCATCTCATGCATATTTTCTCATCATCTTCTATTTGTGATTTCACTACATCTAGTGTGGGGCATCTCGTTCCTCTGCAACGTAGTCCTTGGATATCCCTCCTCCTACCCTCTTATATCCCATAATCTTTCATACATCCAATTAATCCCTCTATCTCCCATACAATAAATTCCCCTATCCTTCCATCCTTTTATCATGTCTTGGGTTTCCCTTGTCATTGGTTCATATTAACTCTATCCTATCCTCCATCCAATCCATATATCCTTCCAATTCAACCATCCCCATCTAGTCCATATAAATTCAATCAATCTCAATCCATGCAATCCAATCTTGAAATCTAGCTCATCATCCAAAATCAATCCATCATTTTGACCCAAATCAATTAATAATGTTTTGATCCATTATCCAATTATCATCATAGGGATGTATCCTTCCTAATCCAAGTGTTTTTTTTATCGTTAGCAACACAATAATTGGGGTATGTATTTTTCTTACTATTAAATTTTCTATCCTCATCATCATCATCAAACAATCAATTTTCAGTTTGACTAGGGGCATAATCCTGGTTTGTTTTTTGTCTTGGTGTGCATGCTTTCTTGTTGCTTGTATTTGTTATTATTGTTTACATATATCATGGTATTTTCACTCTATTATCACAAGGGCATAATGGTCTTCCATATCATGGTTTTATAAGACATATGTTTACACTTGACCTTTCGATCACATACTTGGCACATTGTCATCATAGTTCCTTATACCTTGGTGCATAACATCAATTATAATATCAAATCTAGGTTGATTATACCATTGCAACATTATGATCATACACCCTCCCTCTTCATCCATATCTTCATCATTCTTATCTTCTCTCATCCAGCATTATCTATTTCCTCCTTTCATCCATAATCCTCAAACCCTCACATCCATTTTGAGAGCACAACCATGTTCTTTGAACTTGTTGAAAAGGGTGAAAAATAGGGGAGTTCACCAGAATGGGGTTGATGAACTCAATTAGGAGCCCTATATTCCACTATTTTGTTAGGAAATGAGATCCACACAATGAAAGGACTATCAACCTTGAGGTGAGTCAAGTCAAAGTGTGAATTTTCTGGTTTCATTTCTTTGCAAGGATGAGGGTCTTGATTAAACAGCAATTTGGGGAGAAAGATTAAAAATAGAAAAATAACTCCAAAATGCAATCTATAACTTGGATCTTGAAGATTAAGCTCAATAATAATGGAACCATAAATCAAATTACATATCTAAGAGAGGTAAGAAGGTATGTACCAGTCACCAAAAGTGTTTTTTTTAAGCTAACTGAGGACTCATTCACCCTATGGCAAATGGGTCCTGGCTAGGGATCTATAACAATGGTTTTTGGGTTCTCTACTCCTGTGTCTGTGCTCCAATATTCTTGATTTTCACATTCATACAGTCAAAAATAAATCATGTAGATTAGTTTCCATGAAATTGCTACATTGTGGCAACAAATGAAACTTTGCAATTTTGCAACTTTAAGAGTTCTTCCACCTAAATCTGCAAACACAATTCAAGAGGGAAAAATGTTTTGTTTTTGGTGAATGGGGGTTTTCCTTGGTCAAACCTCATTTTGGTAATTAAAACTTGTGATGAAACAACAAAACATGAAGGAATGATGAATGAACAAAGCAATGTCACAACTCACTAAACCTTTGAATGAACCTTGGAATGTAGATCTGCAACTAGCATGAAATGGCTTCAATGGATGTGGATCTTGATCTTGAAACTTTATTTGAAATAATGCTTTGAATGCTTGAATTGATATTGAACACTACATCAACATATTAGCTTTAATAACATGCATGATGCAAGAATACTTTGACATGATAATAGGATCTTGATTGTTGCAATAATTCTTCACTAAATTTGCTCTTGAATGCCTTGAAAATTCTCTTGAATTGCTCACATGAATACTCTTAGCTTGATTGAAAGTCTTAGATGAAACAAAGTGAAATGACCTTGTATTTATAGGTATGTAACATTAATTTCCCAAAAATCAAATAATACAAGCCGACATATGAATATAGACTTAAAATCAATAAATTACTTCCAAAACCATAATTTAAATTTAGATCCTAGGCCTAAGTGAGGACCCATTCGCCCTTGGGTGAACAGGTCCTAGGTCACTTACCTAGGACATGCATTGCTCAATGAGAAGTGTTATGTTATGGCATTAATGAATGTCGGGTTTCCTCTTTAGAAATTGCAATTAATTATGCTTGGATTTGAATTAAAGGGGCCAATTAAGGAAAATTAACCTCAATTAATTAATAAAGCCCAAAATAAGTGTGAAAGTGTAAAGAGGTACACTCTACAACACTAAAAATAAGGCACAATTAAGTCCATTTTATTAATAGGGCCCTAAACTTGATGTGAATATGTAAAATACATATTACAACACTAAATTAAGGCACAATTTAGTTCGTTTTAATATTTAATTCCCAAATTAAGTGTGGAAAAGGGATACTTTCTCCTACACTAAATTTAGCCCCCACTTTAGTGAGAGGATGACCCCATGTCAAAATCACACTAAAGTACACATTCAAGACACATATGTATGTAGCAATAACAAAGATACTCAATCATACAACATCAAAGACGTAAAAAGAAAAGGGAGGCAGATCAAGCCTCGACTATCCAACGTGATGTGGAACACATCTAAGCTATTTTTCCAATACGTTCATAAGAAAAACTCGATGTCCACTATGAACAATGCACACGCTCACTCGAGGCTAATGGAACCTTAGGTTTTCCACTAGGTGGGCTCCTAGGAAAGTGGCTTAGTGAGAAAGTCACGACAGGTCTACAGGCTCTCACTATACTTACCATACCAAAATTTTCCCTCTAACAACTCCAATAGGGTGCTACACACATTTCGGCTTTGGGCTTCATAGGGACTAACAAGTTGTGTTATGCTAAGAACACTACGAATAAGGGAAAGGCTCTACTGGAAAGCAAGGTGTGTTATGCTTGGTGGCCTTGAAGGGAGGGGTTTGAGCTTCACAAGGTTAACAAGTTGTATTATTCTAAACACTTATGAACAAAAATGCAAATAAATATTTTTTCAAAGGGACTTCGCTTAATTCATGTAAGGTCTCTTCTTAGGGATCATCATTCCTAATGTCTCTAGAGAGGAAAAATCTAGAATAAGAGAATCGTAACTTAGGGAACGCAACTTGTAGCATCACCACTAAGAGGAAAGTCATACGCAAAGAAATTCACACTCTTCAAAGACATCAAACCCAATGACACCACCAAGAAAAGGATGCATCACAAGAAAGAAAATCACACAAAGAAACTATAGAGAAGGGGGATTCGCTACTGATGAGTCTCTTTATTCTCAAGAGATTCCCAAGGGGTGAACTGCCCTAAACTACCTAAAAGAACACAGCGAGATTTCTAGAAGGAGTATGTCACAAAGGTTTTTGGACAAATTGACGAGGTCTCGACCAAAGGACAACATCGCGGAATGAGGATGATAGCACGGTGCGCTGGCGTCCTAGAGGCATGTTGGTGTCTCGTATGGACCAGAAACTGAGTTTAACATAGAGAACACAAAGTAACTAGTAACAATCTGATTACTAAGAACTTTTAGAATGTGGGAAAGTAATAGAATGTGACAAAACTGAAATAAAGTGAAGTAAAGGATAGAACTAAAGAGAAATTAGAGAAAGAAAACTTCTCACAACAATCCAAGTAATGAAGCCTCCAACATGTAAATATCTTCACTACCTACATATGTAAGATCGAGAGAAAATGTTGGTGTTGTATAGGGGTTTTCCTCAGTCAAACCCTCGTTTTATTGTTCCCACCTCCACAGACAACCAAATAGATAGAGAAAGATGAACAAAGGAGTGATAAAAGCAATCCTCGCCCGAGGAGGAGAACATATATCACAAAATGAAGTGCAATAGATAGGGGATGTGTGAAATCCCAAGATGCTCGCAAGCAAAAGACAAGGGAGATATCAGCTACAAGGCTTAAGGAAGCCAAAGAGGGAGAGAAAGATAGCTACAAGAGCCAAGAGCATTGTAAAGAGTGTTGTAAGAGCTTGAGAGTGCTTAAGGCTGCTGTAACAAGTGAGATTTTTTCAAGCAAGAGAGTAAAGAGGGAAAAGAGAGAATCCAAGAAGCTAGAGTGAAGCTAGAAGACCAAATGGATTGAAAAGATGACTTTTAAAGAGGGGAAAGAAGCTTCTCCAGCCGTTACAAGGCATCCCGGGCCATTACCACAAACAAAAGAGGTTGAAAAGTATTGGAAAACATGCTCAAAAATGGTCATTTGAATGTTGCAGGATGCTAGTGTCCAGACACATCACACTACAAAATGACAAGAATGGGAAAAGCACAAGGTTTGATGCAAAGCTAACGCACAAAGGGTAGCTGCTGAAAAGGGGTTGTTGAGCATCCTGAGAGGGGAAAAAGGCTAATGCAAGGGCTAAAATGAGCCTACACAAGTGCTAAGGGAGTGGACACTAAAGCGGATACAAGAATGTATGTGAAATTGCAAGGGGTGCAATTTTATGACATTACAGAAACATGAGGATGTTGATGTATGCCCCCACTTTAAAGCGATCGCTAACACCATTGTTGTGATAAATCTACTTTAAAGTAGAAAATGAAGAATACGTGAGAGTTTATTTGGAAAGCCCTATGCCAATTCATATGTTCCCGAATGAAACTACATCATGAAAAAGAGGAAGGGTTTCCCCCAAAAATATATAAGGGATCTACGGATTCGGGGTCAGTATATCTTTGCTACAATGTTGTTATAGAGCTCAGAAACATCATCATTCCCCAAATACTCACAAAACAGGAAGAATGACACATAGAGAGCGAAAACAAAGAAAAATATTTCAGGTCAACATGGAAGAGACCTAAATTTCTCAACACCTTGCATCATCCCCAAAAGGAAAACACAAGGCAAAAGAAAATATAAATGATTACAACATATAGAAGAACGTAGGTACAAATAGAGGAATGGACATAAAGAGAGAGATACACCAAATAAAAGAGTATGGGGGATCACATTACACACATGAAATCACACAAAGAAACATGCAAAAGAAAATAAAGCAAAATACTAGTAAGGCACATGCAAGTCAACCTATAGCAGGTCATTTGCATCCCAATCTTGTTTAGTATATACGGAAGGACGACAACTAGCCAAAGGGACAGCATCAAATGTCGAACCAGGACAAGCACCAAGTTTAACACTCTTATTAGGAGGATCATATTTTAAGCTCATGGAAGAGGAAAACATTAGATTTAGTTCATTATTCACTTCCTTATCAATCTTAGAAATTTCAATTTTATCATCCAGATTAATCACAATGGGAGGTCTAATGAAAATATCCATAGAATTTTCTTGTTTTTTATGATGCAGTGAGGGTGGAGAGGCATCATGCCTTGCTGGAGACAAGTTTGGATTTTGATTTTCTATGTCACTCTTTTCTTCTTTTTCTTGTAATGAATGAGCAATAGCACAACATCTATTCCTATGCTCTCTAGCATTTTGGTTTATTTTCTTCCCTTAAGGGAGGAACGGAAGGAACCATGGAAGGTTGTTCAACCACCTTATATTTAGCTTTGTATACTTGTTTGACTTTAGGAGGCATGATAGGATTTGTTTGATTATCTCGTGGTCTCTTATAGGAAATAGGTGAAGGATTTGTCATAGGCTAGTCTTGGATATTTGGAAGGGGTTTTGGTTCAATTATGGTCTCATCAAGGATAGGAGACTCAATCATGGGTTTAGGCATATTGCTAAGGAATAATTTTTCTATATTTTTTTCCTTAAACTTTTGATAGGATTTGAAAAAGAAGTCTTCACGGGGTCTAATAGGTTCAATAGGCTAAGGCCAAAGGAAATCCAATGAGAAGTCCCCATAGGTAGACACAGGATTAAAGCCATTATGATGCACTGTAAATATCTCATTGTCAAATGGAAACTTTATTTACATTTATGCACAACCGACAGGATGGCCTTCATAGAGCAAAGCCATGGATAGCCTAGCTTCACACGAAATTGGTCTGATGACGGGATGATGGTGAATGAGACATTTAATTATTTTGGTCCAACCTTTAGAAGGAGATTTATATATCGAGACAATCATAGGGCAAGAAAAACCATTATGTGTTTTGATCCATGCTTTTGGTTTTTCATATGTATCTTGATAAAGCTCATGTAGAAATAGGAATTCTTCAGTGATCATGTTCTCTACACAGACGATATCAATTAATATCACATTAGTAGGCTTGTCATTGATTCTTCTAGCTATGTAAAGAGGACCATCAAGTGCATGTTTAAGTATGTCTTGTTGTGAGAAATCAATATCAAGTGCCATCCTAACTAGGCCCTTACAAGGTTTAGCATCAATAAATGCAATCACACTATTTGCATGGTTGTTTTCATTGTCTTTCATGTTTTCATCATCTGTGTCAACATTCATCACACCATTCTTTAATTCACTAGCTTTGACAAAGGAAATATTATGGTTAGGCATAGGATTGGTAAAGATTTGCAAATTTTGATTAGGAGAGCTACAAACTTATTACATTGATCATTAACACCTCCAATTAGGATATGATTAGAATCAATGAGGTCTTGCACTAGATATTTAAGACACTTACAATGTTCAGTATCATGTCCATTTTGTCGATAGAAATGGCAATAAGAATTTGGTCTATAGCTGGGAGGTAAAGGCTTAGTAGGATCAGGAGCTCTAACAAGAGGTAAGGAAATCAAATTCTTCTCTAAGAGTTGTAACATGGTATTATGAAGGGTATCAGGTAGAGGTGTGAATTGTCTATTTCTATCTACAAAGGCATATGGTTTTGTTGTCTTTATAGCAGCCACTTGGGTGTTAACATTTTGATTGGACTAAAGGGGATTAAGTTGTAGGAATCCCTTATTTTGTTTCTTGAAAGGTTGGTAATTGTTTTGAGGTGTAGATTCATACTTTTCAGAAATGATTAGAGGGAGTTTTCACTTCATGAATACTAACCGAATTTTTCTAATCATGAAGGGTTGTACACAACTGTGTGAAGGAAGGAAATCTCATCATCTCAAGCTTAGTTTGAATTTTTTCTTGCAAATTGGAAATAAATATTCTTTGAAGGTCAACATCGTGAATCTTAATGTTTATTCATGAATAAAGCATCTGGTATCGCACTATGAAATTAGTGACCTTTTCATCATCCTTTTGTTTACATGTCATCAAATCAGCTAAGGTCATCTTGGGACCCATGTGAATTTGGAAGTGGTTGTAAAAGGCATCAATAATTTCATTGAATGAACTAATTGAATTATTCGATAAGGAGCAAAACCACTCTAAAGTAGCATCTTTCAAGGATCTAGGGAATAGCTTAGCCAAGATTTTATCTTTAAAAGTGAAGTCACTACATAGGGCGGTGTAAGTGGAAACATGGCTAACAGGATCTCCTTTCCCACCATATTTCTCAAACTTACGAACCTCTATACCTTGTGGCATTTGTGTTCTCAATATCTCCAAGGATAAGGGATTGGTTTTGATGTGTTGTGAAGGTTGGTCATAGTTGTTTTGGTTTAAGGTGGTGATTTGTTGTTGAAGGGATGACATGTTTTGCAAAAGTGTGTTAAGGATTGGATCATTGTTGGTATTGTGAGATGGAGGTGAATAAGGTGGAGCGGTGTATGTTTACGAAGGCAAGTGAATTATAGATTTGTGAGAGAGGATGGTTGAGGAGATAATAGATTTGAATGCACAAAGGTAGAGGGATTCCCAGGGTAAATACTTAAGGAATTTTTGACATTGCTATTAGGTTGAATGGTTGTGGTAACATGAGTACTAGTGTATGTAGGAATAGAAGTGAGGGTTGTGAAAAGAGGAATTGAATTTCCACCTTGGCTTTGAGTATACCCCAAAGTTTGAGCACAAATTTTCATGGTAGGGATGTTCTTGTCAACAATATGACCTATACTTCACACAATCTCTATTCCATATTCAATTTCAAGCATTTTTCTCACATTATCTAAAGTCTTGAATGGCACTACTATTCATGTTTTCAGTATTCACAAAGTTTTGCATTTTTTCTATTTCTTCATCCATCCTTCTTATGTTTTCTTATGGTACATTAGCAAAATCATGCACATTGTTTGTAGGTATGTAAGTCATCGGAAATGAGGTATGAAGACTATGATCCATAGAGGGTTGATTATCAACACTATTAGTGAAAGAGTTGGAGAACCCAAGATCCACAGTGAAAAGTGTATCGCGGGATGACATGAGTCTCGAACTAGTCTCACAACAGTATTGCTAAAAGGAAACCAAGTTGTAAAGCTCATACAAGTTTCATAAACTCAGTACACACCCAAAATGGAAAGAAGGTGAAATGCAATGTAGTAACCTAGAATGTAAAGCGCAATGCAATTATGTAAATGTAATTTTCAGATTCTAAACAAGGTAATTTTCTGATTACATAATGCAAAAACCTGAAAATAATGTCTTCTAAATGCAATTTTGAAATCACACAATGCCCTAACTTTATCAAATGAAGCTAAATATGATCAATTTCACTTAACAGAAATTCTGCAAACTGAAACTGAAACTGAAAATAGCAAAATAGAATGTAGAAGTAGAAGTTTTAATGCCCAAAAAAATAGGAAATGACCCTAATTAGGGACTCATTCGCCCTACAAAAAATGGGTCCTAGGTTAGGGTTTTTTAAAGTGTTTTTACAGGTTTTTGAGTTGATTCCAGTGGTTTCTAGATTTTGATCTAAAACGGTAAGTTACAGTTTGAATTTTTTGTGAAATTAAGGTTGAATGCCAATGGAAAATATGACAAAATGACAAGCTAGGAGACCTAATTTGATGTGCAATTTTGTTTCAATTTTCAAATGCAAGTAAATGATGATGCAATGCTATGTAAATGATTTGCAAAATGACTGATTTTTTTGTATTTTTCATATTTCAAGAATGCAAAGATACAATCCTAAAACCCCTAAATGAAATGCAAACTAATGTAAGCTAAAAAACCCTAAATGAGAATGCAATGCAATAAAAATGAATGCAAGATCTAGATCTAGGACGAAAGTGGACTCCAAAACTAGAGAATGCAATGATCAAAAGTTGGGTTCACCAAAATGAAAAGGGTGAAAAATAGGGGAGTTCACCAAAATGGGGTTGATGAACACAATTAGGGGCCCTATCTTCCATTATTTCATTAGGAAATGAGATCCACACAATGAAAGGACTATCAACCTTGAGGTGAGTCAATTCAAAGTGTGAATCTATTGATTTCCTTTTTTTGCAAGGACGAGGGTCTTGATTAAATATCACTTTGGGGAGAAAGATTAAAAATAGCAAACTAACTCCAAAATGCAATCTATAACTTGGATCTTGAAGATTAAACTCAATATTGATGGAACCAAAAATAAAATTGTAGATTTGAGAGAGGTAAGAAGGTATGTACCAATCACCAAAAGTAATTTTCTAAAGATAACTGGGGACTCATTCACCCTATGGTGATTGGGTCCTGGCTAGGGCTCTTTAAAAATGGTTTTTGGGTTCTTTGCTCCTGTATACACTCCTAGATTCCCGATTTTCACAATTAGACAGTCAAAAATAAATCTTGTAGGTGAGTTTCCAGGAAATTACAACAATGGTGACAACAAATGCAACTTTGCAATTTTGCAACTTCAAGAGTTCTTCCACCTAAATTTGCAAACACAATCAAGAGGGTAAAATGTTTTGTTTTTGGTGAATGGGGGTTTGCCTTGGTCAAACCTTGTTTTGGTAATTAAACCTTGTAATGAAACAATGAAACATGAAGGAATGATGAATGAACAAAGCAATGTCACAACACACCAAACCTTTGAATGAACCTTGGAATGTAGATTTGCAACTAACATGAAATGGCTTCAATGGATGTGGATCTTGATCTTGAAAATTGATCTGAAACAATGCTTTGAATGCTTGAATGGATCTTGAACACTACATCAACATATTAGCTCCAATAACATGCATGATGCAAGAAGACTTTGACATGATAATAGAATCTTGATTGCTGCAATAATTCTTCACCAAATTTGCTCATGAATTCCTTGAAAATGCTCTTGAATTGCTCACTTGAATACTCTTTGCTTGCTTGAAATTCTTAGATGAAACATAGTGAAATTACCTTGTATTTATAGGTATGTAACATTAATTTCTTGAAATTCAAATAACACAAGCCGACATATGAATATAGACTTGAAATTATTAAAATACCACCAAAAACATAATTTAAATTTATGTCCTAGGCCTAAGTGAGGACCCATTCGCCCTTGGGCGAATAGATACTAGGTCACTTACCTAGGACACACATTGCTCAATGAGAAGTGTTATGTTATGGCATTAATGAATGCCGGGTTCCTCTTCAGAAATTGCAATTAATTAGGCTTGGATTTGAATTAAAGGGGCCAATTAAGGCAAATTAACCTCAATTAATTAATAAATCCCTAAATAAGTGTGAAAGTGTAAAGAGGTACACTCTACAACACTAAACATAAGGCACAATTAAGTCCATTTTATTAATAGGGCCCTAAACTTAATGTGAATATGTAAAATACATATTATAACACTAAATTAAGGCACAATTTAGTTCATTTTAATATTTAATTCCCAAATTAAGTGTGGAAAATGGATACTTTTTCCTACACTACACCTGCATATTCTCTTGAGGGGGCATAACTAACTCCCATCCTTCCAGTGACTAGGGCATCATGGAACTAGTCCTCAGTCATTCCTACTCATTATATTTTATTATTCCTCAATATGTCATGTCTTATAGTCGTGATGTCATATCAAGGAGGGACAAAATTTAGACACCTAAAAATTGACCATACCTAACCACACTTGACTTTACCTATCCTAGCCTTTAATTAAATAAATGTTTATTATTTATTTAATTAATTTTTCCCATTACCCTTATCCCAAAACCCTCCAACTAAGTTAATTAATTAATTCCTAATCAAGTAATTAATTTAGACTAGTTAATCTGCATTACCTTTTCCTTCAATATTTAATTCCACTTTCTCCTTCAATCCTTGTCTATTTAATCCTAACCATTAGATTCATTCACATGTACCACAATCTGAAATATCCATCATGTGACAAGCGTCCTTCTCACATGACCAAAACCATGTCTAGATTAATTGAATATAGACACTTGTCAAAATTCAAACTAAATTTTTATATCATCTGTCCATTTCATACTACATCTCCAAATCTCGGCCATTCACATAAGGATATTACCCTAATCAAATCCTAAACCTAGTTGTTATCTCTCATGTGACACTTGTCACATGACTACAACTTTTGATCCAAGCCCTAATCCTCATTCAATCCTAACCATTCATTAACCAATGTATCTTGGCTCTTAATTTCTCTCATGAAATATCTATAAATGAGAGGCTTCTCACCCCATTTGGATATCTCTTCTCATGTTTTTTTTATGTTGTTGCACTTTCTATTTACTTCTCTCATTTTCTATCTAATATTTCATTGTCTTAGCCTCATTCCATCCATTTGATCATTCACCATGTCAACCTTATAATCATTCACCATGTCAACCTTATCATCATACTGTTGTTTTTATAAGCAACCACATCCCATAAATACATCAAAGGTGCACATCAAGAGATTATTGGGTGCAACTCTTCTTCAAGATCAATCTGAATAGAAAGGATTGAACAAGGTAAAAGATTCAATTATTGCATTTGAATCTTTATGTCATTTCCTTTATTCAATTTTCTTCTCCTCCAAAAGTATTTGGAAAAAATATAACAAATTATCTTAATCAATATTTAGCGTAATATGTACATATTTCCCCAAAAGGAATTAGAAAAATACTTTTAAAGTCAAATTATGACGGGCATACACGTACATGTTATGGTCCTAAAAAATTACTTTTAAAAAGTTATCATTTGGGTATTAGAATAAATTACATATTTGAAAACTAGACTCAAAATCCTATATTTTGTATTACTGAACTTTTTAAAGATTATACATGAAGTGCTTCAAATTTCTAGTCCAACTTGACAAGCTTTGATTTTCAAGAAAAACATTTCCTCTTTTGCCCAAAAGGTGAACCCAACTTCTTGCGCTTACCCTTATGATTCCATACTTACATGTTTATTATTTTCATAGTATTATATTATACTACTAACAAATTTATTTATCTTTATCATATGTATCTAATGATCCTATGATTATGTTTATCATGTTTACATCTTATGATTATACAAATTTTATAATTGGCTATCATAAGGAAAATTTACTATAATTTAAGTCATGATATTTATCCAGTATTCATTAACTTTATATCCCTAATTGGGGGAAACATTGGGGCACCGTGTTTTCCCATATATGTGCTTTCATACTCATATCTCAATTTCTTATTAATTGTGTGTCAAAAATGTTCTTTAAATGACACTTATTCATGATTGTTCTTCTCTACATGATGGTACATTTGATTATCTCCTCTCCTCCAAATCCTTCTATCCTTTGTATACAACTAATTAGAGGATGAGCATATTATATCACTAATTTGTTTCATGTTTATGGTTACAATGGCTTGAGGGATTTTCTATACAATCATTAGTAATTTCGAGGATAGTTGTAATGGTCCATTGTGGGACCTTACACCTCCTTTGCTAATTAAATTGATTAGCTTCATGCTAGGCGTTCATGTCTTCACACCATCTTGACGCCATGCCACCCTTACATTTGATTTTTGCAGTTACTTTAAGAGTGTTGATATCATTAAGAAATTATGTTAGTTCTTATATTTCAAATGATTATCAAATGCTACTAATTGGATTCCTTTTTCTTTTGTAGGTTTAGACAAAGTATTGATCACAAGATGAATTTACTTAAGAGATATCCATATATGAATCCTTTTATGATTGACTATTTTATTTTCTTTGACATGCATCTTCGGACTAGTTTACATGCAAGTCAAAGTAGGCCAAGTTGTGATGGTTAAAATTACATACCTTGCATTTTCCCTTTGTTTTTGACTTACTTTGGTTGAGTTCACCTTTATGCAATAACTAACATGCAAGTGGTGTCTTTATGCACTAAGAGTTAGAATATTTTATAGACCTAACTTGATTTGAACTCCATAAGTCTCCAAGAATGATTTCTAATCTTCAAATTATGCACTCACCTACCTAAGTCAATTTTGTAGCATAAAAACCCCCATCATTTTAAATTGGGCCTATGTCATCCTCTTCCCACTATCCATTATGTTGTGACTTGAACTATGAAACATTTATAATTGTATTCTAAGGTGTTATATAAAAATCATGCCCTTGTTCATTTTAACACACATCAAGATAACCTAATTCTATGTGAAAGCATTCATATGCATCTATAAAGAGAATAACTAGAGCACATGTATGATATCATCTTAGGCATCAATTGTATGATTGTTTGTTATCTTTGATATTTGTTTCAAAAGTTGTTAAATTGGTCCATCTAGGCTTTTGACCAAGGGAGAATCAACCTACCTAGGAAACTCCAAACAATGTCTTTAGAAGCCACCTTTTTTGAACATTCAAATATCAAGAGGTAAGGAAACCCAATTTCCTAGCAACAAAATTTCTCAAATCAATTTCATGCACATGCGATCAATTTTGCAAAACTAAAGTCAACTATATAAAAGAATATTTAAATAAAAAGCGGTTGGATAGCATACACTACCCATCAAAATACAACAAAAAATAATAAAGATAAAGGCATCAAGCCAACCCCCTAGGTACATCTAGGCATGCTAGGCAAGGATTTCTAAACTAAATATACTTGCATAAAAGGGAATGAATGTCATTTTAATTTATTTTATATTCTAAAAAAATTTAAAGATAAGATACCTTAGGATGCAAACCCAAGCAATGGATTGTATGTTTAAAAAATGAGAGATAAGTCTCATATAATGAGGAAACAAATGTTAAACAATTAAATAGAATCTTGGCAATGGTCCATTGAGGGACCTTATACCTTCTTTGCTAATTAAAATGATTAGCTTCATGTCAAGTGTTCAAATCTTCACACCATCTTGACTTCATTGCACCCTTACATTTGATTTTTGCACTTACTTTGAGAATGTTGACATCGTTAAGAAATTATGTTGGGGCCTATATTGCAAATGATTGCCAAATGCTACTAATTGGATTCCTTTTTCTTTTGTAGGTTTTAGATAAAGTATTTATCATAATGTGAATTTACATAAGAGATATCCATATATGAATCCTTTTATGATTGACTATTTTATTTTATTTGGCATGCATCTTCAAACTAGTTCACATGCAAGTCAAAGAGGGTGCAAATTGTGATGGTGAAAATTACATATATTGTGTTTTCCCTTTGTTTTGGACTTTACTTTGGTTGAGATAGCCTTTATGCAATAACCAACATACAGGTTGTGTCTTTATGCACTAAGAGTTGAATATTTTATAAACCTAACTTGATTTGACCTCCACAAAGAATTATTTTTAATCTTCAAATTATCTATTCACCTATCTAAGCCAATTTTGTAACATAAAGACCCCCACTATTTTAAATTGGGCCTATGTCATCCTCTTCCCACTATCCATTATGTTTTAGCTTGAACTACAAAACATTTATAATTGTATTCTAAGGTGTTGTATAAAAAGCATGCCCTTGTTCATTTTAGCACGCATCAAGATCACCTAGATCTATGTGAAAGCATTCATAATACATCTATAGAGAGAATAACTAGAGCACTTGTATGACATCATCTTAGGAATCAATTATATGATTGTTTGTTGTTTGTGGTCTTTGTTTCAAAAGTTGTTAAATCGGTCCATCTAGGATTTTGACGAAGGGAGAATCAACCTACCTAGAAAATTCTAAACAGTGTCTTTAGAAGCCACTTTTTTTAACATTCAAATATCAGGAGGTAGGGCAAACCAATTTCCTAGCAACAAAATTTCTCAAATCAATTTCATGCACATGAGATAAATTTTGTAACTAAAGTCAATTATATAAAAAAATGTTTAAATAGTAAGTGGTTGGTTAGCATACATTTCCCATCAAATACAACAAAAAAATAATAAAGATAAAGGTGTCAAGCCAACCCCCTAGATGCATTTGGGAATGCTAGACAAGGATTTCTAAACTAAATATACTTCCATAAAAGGAAATAAATATCACTTTGATTTATTTTATATTCTTAAAAAAATCAAAGATAAGGAACCTTAGGATGCAAACTCAAGCAGGGGATTGTAGGTTTTTTTTTTAAATGAGAGGTAGGTCTCATGTAATGAGAAAACAAATGCTATACAATTAAATAGAATCTTATCCTAAAAAATTGCAGCCTTTACTTTTTTACACTGTTATAGCATGTAACTGGATATTTTCTCCACCAATTTTAGAGTTTTTTTGATCCACGTGACATTATTAGAAGGTATCTCAATTTTTTGAATTCCAACCAATAGATTTTAGATTAAATTTGGAGGAAATTTTTTTGAGTATTCCAATTTTTAAACAAAACAAATTGCCAATATCTTAAAAATTCTTTAACTATAAGTTTTACCATTAGCTACTATATAAAATCCATGAGAGGCCCTAATTGTAAAAGACTCCTCATTTAGGCATTTGTTTCTCTAGCTATAAGTGAAAACCTCCGCTCTTCCGCATATTCTAATTGCAAAAAGTTGACAAATGTTAGCACCTTTCATCATCATACTTTTCCTTATATTATTGTTTTCTCTATTTGATTCAAACATAAAAATACACTATTGGATGGACAAAAGCACAACTTTTAATACAAGAAATCATGACTTGTGCAATTTTCAATCAAGTAAAATTTTTCTATTTTTTCATTGTTATTATATTACCTTCAATGTCATGTAAGGAAAAGATGAATATAAAAGAATATAAAGTTTTTAATTGTGAGGCTAAGAGCTTATGGAACACTAGACCCAATTACTTTAGCTTTTTAAATTGTTAATTTGTACTATTAATTTTGGCTTGAATGCCACTATACGCTTCACACTCTAGAATAAAATATTTATCTCTCACCTACCTTAGGTGTACAAAAGACACATACTCTCTCCTCCCCTTCTCCCTTTGACCTCTTCCATTTGCAAGTTTCATGCCAAATATGGTGTGAGTTAGTCCCCACTTACGCTATGAGTATATTTGTTCTCCAATGGATTTTTTCCCCCTATTTAGGTCTTTTGTTTATGATCATTTGTGAGTTTAAGTTCATCAAGATGTTCTTTGCCTTCTCCCTAAGACCCTTTCCCACATAAACATGCAAAATTTGTTCATAAAAGATGTCTTTATTTCTTTGTTATTATTTGGATATTCATTCAAGTTGACATTCCATTGATTATCCACTTGAATGCAAACCTCCGTGCCCAACTTTTCCACCCCACAATTGACCACCAGATCCACCATGCTATCTCTGTCCTCTTAATAAGATAGTATGAGATCTCAAATTTGCAATTTAAACATGACTATTATAATCATTACACAACTACATTTTTATTGCTTCAATAATTAAAATTGTATTACTTACCACCTGAGATTTCTGCCATCCATTTTTGTTACCAATCCTCAAGATTAAGCATTAAATTAACTACAAAATAATTAAAGTTATTTAGCAAATATGGCCTAGTTTAATTCATGTATCAGACATAATACACCCTTTTTAAGAGTACATATCCTAAATCTGAATTCAACTATACATTATTTTTGGAAATGTTTAAAAGTGTGTAAAATGAGATTTCGAGTCCCAATCAAGTTGAGTCGCTTCTTGGGTTTATGGGACCCTCTTTCTAAGAACAAGTTAACTTTCCACTTTTCCCTTATTGTTTTCAAGTTTCTACAACTTGGTTTTAATCTCATAACTGAACTCCAGAGAGCAAACCTACACCCTGGGTACGCTAAATCTTATGAATTATTTGAGTGCAATGATAACAATTCAAATCAAAGATATTAATTTCAGATTGTTGTACACTGAATTTGAAAAGGTGACAATTTCTGTATTGAAAAATAGAATGTCTTCTAATTCATGCCTCTCAGCTATAAAAATCGATGGCATAATTGCAGCGATTCCACAGCTCCGAAAAATCAGCTGGACCATACCTCAATTCATTAAAAAAAAAAATGAGTCATATATAGCATTAAAACTACAAACTACTTTGCAGATGCTGAACATAATAAATACCATCCAAATGCAATAAATAAAACTAATGGCAGAAAAAGGATTAATTGGAAGTCAAAAAATTGAATTTCATTCAAGACTTTATAGTATACAGGCAGTAATACAGCCATTAACTGGCTCGGATGGTTAGTTATTCACTTGCCAGTTCTCACAATGAGTGAGAACAAGAGTGGCACCAGCATCAAGAGAAACGTCCTATTTTCAGCAGATAACCGACAGAAAAATCATATTTTTCATGTACGTGCCAAACTTGTACAGGCAGGTTCATCCTATGTTCAGAATAATACAGACCAAGTTCTTCATGACCCTTCTTAATTGCTGAAATATTTATATTATCAAAACAATGAATACACATCTCCTTGACCTGCCATAATTACATATCTCACAAAGAATGAAAACAATTAAAAATGCTCCTGATTTTACACCACTTGTACATCCGCCCTAGGCTACAAACCGAGGAGAATTTAGCCATCTTACAGTGGGCAAAAAGGGAGCTCTCATAAGTTGCACCTGTCATAGCCAGTATACCAAGATGGTTCACCCACTCTTAAATAATCAGTATCCTCATATGCATGGGGAAATGGCCCATAATCTCCTATCTGTTCAGGTTTGCTCATGGTTTGCTCTTCCTTTGCAGCAGCTTCTGCGTCAAGAATGGACTCATCAGCTGGTGGAAATTCAAACTTAACCCGACCAGCCACCTGGCACATTGGACAGACACTGGATTTCAGAAGACGACTCTCCATAAGACGCTGATTGAGTGTGGCCATTTCAGTGGCATGTTTTCGGTTCAATTTGTCCATTTCTCTGCGCATAATTTCAGCATTTTGTGCAGCAATAGCTGCAGAATCCTGCAGCACAGAATCGACATTGGCATGTTAACAACAATGCTACATAAAAAAATCTCCAATCCAAGACAAGGTAGATATGAGTGGTGTTTGAAGAAACTCACTTGAGCTATAGAAACAGCTTCCTCTGCCTCTTTCAGTCTTACAAGTAACTCTCCTGCAGCTTGAACAGCTTCAGCAGTGTCCCTCAATTGGTCTTGGAGCACCTTTATTTCTTCTTTCATCCTTTTCTTCTCTCGATCTCTTTCAAGTTTCAAAGCTACAAGCTCTGCAGTCTGAGCTTCAATGAAACGCAATTGAGAACCCTTAACTCCAACCTTTGCAGCTGCTTGTTTGACATTAGATACACCTTCTTTAATTTTCCTATGCCTCGCAAGCAAAGCAATGTGCTTCTCCTGCAGGTCAGCATACTGATCTAGGAGGCGTGCATGTCCTTCCATTGCCATCCGCAGGGCTTCCTTCAACTCTTCAGCGCATCTTTGTTCGCATTCTACTTCCTGCTTCCTTTTCTCTGCCAACCTTCTATATGAATCAAGATCTGCTCTTAACTCTTCAGCCAAAGATATCCACTCACTTTCTCTCTCGACCCACTGCTGCCTTTCTTCTTCCCATTTCTCATCATGGAAAGTATGATCAAGCTCCACAGTTGTAGAGTTAGCAGCATCAATAGGAACCTCATCAGCAGTTTGAGTAGGAATATTATGACTAGGAGTCTCAGGGATTCTGCAAAGAGCAAGAGAATGATCTGATTCAGATAGCTCAGTCCTCCTCTGCATTGAGAGCCGCTGTTTCCTAGTAGGCATTGAAGAAGAACCAGGATCCAAGTATGACAGCAATTGGTTTCTAAGGTGTTGAATCTCTTCAAGAAGTGCATCTCTTTCGCCTAGTTCATAAAAGTTACGATACTTCTCAAGCTCCTCCATCAAACGCTTCTGTTCAATGGTCGCCCGCGTCACCTCAGGATGATTCTCAAATTTATCCTTCAACAGCTGGATATGTCCACAGACAACATGGTTTCAATCTTTGAATAGTTGGTAAGAAAATTAAGGTCACAAAATATAGAGAAGAAATAAACCTTGTGTTCATCCATTAATGACAAAAATTCTTCATTCATGAAGTCCTCTTCTGGAATAACACCGTCCACAAGGCCCTCAAGGCGAATGATTTTGTCCTCTCGGCTTTGCTGTATTATCGAATTGCATTCTCTTTCATGTTTGTACTGTCGAACCTGCACAATATTTATTCTCAGAACAAACACTTTTAAACCAGAGTAGAATCATTGTAGCAACATTTTTCTGCTTTCCTCAAAAATTCAAACAAACAATATCTTACCAAGCGATTAAGTTGCTCAATCTCAGCTGCCTGCTTGTTGCAGGTCTCTTCCAGCGCCATTTCTCTCCTTATAGCCCCTGCCAAAACTCCCTTGACTGCCTGATTTGCCAAGACCAAAAACAACCATCAGACCACAAATTGGAGTAATAGAAAAGATCAATTAAATGGTATATTGAATTTGATCTTGGTTAAGAACTTAAAAGCAGATCATACTTGACTAAGATGAAGTTTGGATCCCTCTGGAGTTTTAGGCTCATCAATGGCAATTAACTGCCACTTGGATTTATCCTGCATGCTTTCTCCCACAGGAGTTTGCTGAGTAGTGTCCGATTTATTGCAAGCACAAAGAAGCTCAGCAATCGGGGAAGTTGATGCAGTGCTCTTTTCTGCAGATGTCTGAACCCCTACATCAACTTTATCAACTGTGTTGAACAATTTTGGATCCAATGTTTTAAACGAGAATCTCACAGAAGACTTCCTTAAAGCTGAGTTTTGCTGGTGATTATCAATAATTTGAAGGCCACGATGGAGGCTAGCAGCCAAGGACTCTGTAGGGGAACTCAGAATTCTACAGGGGGAGCTCAGAGTTCTATTGGACTGAATAGACGAGTGAATAGTATAACTTTTTCTTAGTTCAGAGCCCTGTTTAGAGTTTTCCCCCTGTACAGAAGGAGTTAAAGGTGACCACTGCATTGATTTATTTGGATTTCTCCTATTATCTTCAATTCGAGGTGACATACTTAAAGTAGGTGATAAATCACAAGGCAGGATGCTCAAAGAGGGGGATTGCTCGTGAAGTGATTTTCTTGTAGATTTGTTTATTAGAGTATCATGCATTGACTTAGAATGCGCTTTATTTGAACACAAAATTGGATCTTTGGCTGCCACTTGTTCATCTTTCTTGCCTACACAATAGATATCTGATAGTGCTGCATCTGATGGTGGTTCAACTTCAGAAGCTATTAAGTTAACATTACCAGATACATAATTTCTCATCTGATAAGCCAACACTTCTTCAGTTGCCTCTTCACAAGACCTAGATTTAGCTTTATTGTTTTCTCTTGGTTCCGCAGTCTCCAGTTGAGTTGTCAGCTTTTCTCTACTACTTGAGTTCTGCAAGTTCTTCAAAGTTTCATCTAGAACTTTAGATTTGTTTCCTAGTTCACGATCCAATTTTTCCACGTCTTCATCTATCTCCATGTCTTCATCACTGTTAGCATCAGTTTGTTGTACTGGTGAGCAATTGAGACTCAACCTCAAGATATTAAAACTTCTACGAGCATTCCAACCTGTCGAGTATCCACCACAACTGCTAGTAACTGTGGTACTGTCATTTGACTGCATACGCACAAGCTCATCCTGTTCCACGAAAAAAAAGTAGTTTATAATTATTTTAAATATTGAAACACCAGACATTAACAAACACCACATATATGAAAATACCTTTAGCAAGCGTATTTGTTCACGCAAACAGTTTACATCATTCTCAGTTTCCTCGTTCACAACTGCTTGGTTTTGTATGGTTTTCGCTCTTTTAGCAAACCTTAATGTGCTTAAGGTTTCACTCCTGCAACTGCGAAGTCATGAAAAATGCGTTACTCTCTCCCTTTCTTTTTTTGTTTACCAAACCTTAATGTACTTTAAGTTTTACTTCTGCAACAGCAAAACCACAAAGAAATCTCTATGATAAAAGACATCCTCCCATTTGGAACAATTTTGAGATGTCCTACCTGCTTGCTGGAGAGATTGCACAAATCATGGCCAATTTGGCATTCCCTCCCAAAGATTCTTGCAGCAGAAACGTTAATCGTGAATCGCGATAAGGGATATGCCTCTGCTTTCCTTGAGAAATTTCAGCCAGAATATTGATCAAATTCCTGTGAGTTTGTCAACAATAGATTGCTGTTAGACCAAGTAAAAACTGATTGAGCTACACGAGATATAATTGTGAAGCTCAATAATTGGTCAAATATTTTTATCTGTGAATTTACTTAGCAACTCTAAACCTATTATGTCACAATCATCACATACCCTAGTTGTGAAAGAGATCGGTTAATGTTGCCAGCCTCCTTCAAGCGCTCTCCAGCTGCACCTGTGAGCTTTTGTCTCTCTGATCCAGCAAGGTCAACAAGGTTGATTCTACTAGTCCTCAAACTGCTCAAGCCATCTGACATACTCTGCAAATATAAGTGACTTTGAGTGTCTTTGCATAGTAACACAGTCAGAAAAAATAGATTAAGGTTCCATGTGGATACACAGAAATGTTCACACATATTTATGCAAGAATAGGTTGTAGTGTTTACCTTAGTAGAGAAACACAAATCAATAACGTACAATCAGCACACTTATTCATGAAATTCAGCAATATTTTAAGTAAGATTTGGAAGAATTTTGAGACAAATGAAAGTGTTCCAGCTTCCAATTGTTAAAACTTGAGAATAGAACACAAGAATTGTTAAATTAATTTCCTATGTGAAAGAAAGTTCTACCATTAAATCTTTCTGTGATTACAATTACACAAACAACAGAAAGTCTTACTAACGAATGGATTAAACACTGACTAATTGCATTACTTCAACATAATAGAGAAAAATCATTAAAGTTTACGCTTTGAGGAAAGTATCTAGCATAACTTTTTAGATTTTTCAAATTCATGAGCCATCCTATATAATAAATATCATATTTCTAAACTAAAATCTCACTTTTTCTTGTTGCAGTAAAACCAACTGCAGTGGAGTCGATTTCAGTGTAAAATCTCACATAAAACATCAACAATTCTAAGATACTTTCCTCAGTACAATATGTGTCATAATCAAATGCAGCCAACACCACTGGTTACATCTGGTCTTCTTCCCAAATTAAATTTATTTTTCACACATTTGAACTTTTCAAAATAAGTTATAGCTAACCACATAAGGGATACATTTTTTCATTGAGATGATCAATAATCAGCATTTAGTCATCTTCATAAAATAATTGCAATAAAAGTTGAAAAATAACCAACCTTGTGAGGAATTCAATTTAACATTGCAATAATCAACAATTAGCACTTCATCATTTTTCATAGAATAATTAATCACAATAAAAGCTGAAGTTGGTCTTGCCCTACAACATCACCTTACAACGTGATTCAAGCACACATGTAAACACGCAGTGTGAGCGTGAACTTTCTGCATTAATGCTTGTAGCACCCACTCTCCTATTTGAAAGGCCCTGCAATACAAAACAAATAGGTGAATAGCCAACATTAAGATGACCAAATGAAGAGCATTGAGAAATTCATAGCAAAATGAAAGGAGATTTTTTCATTTGTGCATACTCGAAATAAGAGCTGGTTCACGTCATCTAAGCTTGCTACATATTCCTCTGTTAAGTTTTCCACATACACCCCACATTTTGTGTCTTCCCTTATCTGGAAGAGAAGCAACCAAATTGAATAACATGGATTCCTTACTTTTAATTGTATGAGTCAGACAAAAAAATTGTGATACCACAAACAACAAACTAGGCAAATAGTCTAAAAATTGAAAAAACAATAGATACAATATAACTACAAATGAAAACAGAAATTATTTTGTCACCTGAAGATTTCTTTGACTGGGCTCCAACAAATCTGTAATTTGTTCATTATATATCTGTTACATACACTCCAGAATCAACACTCGAAATATTGCAAAATTACCAGCATACAGTTATGTCACAGGAAAGAACAAAATACATAGAGTATTACTAGTAGCACTAGCAGCACACCATACACACTTTCCAAAATAAATGGATCTTTAAAAAGGAATGAGCAACAAATTGCTAGTGGCAAAGCAGGTCATGAGCATACAAATGAAATCTAAATAATTTGTATCCTGCCAGAAGAAAATGTATTCGGATCAATATACTCAATCGGACTGTCAACTTATGTACCTCAAGGAGTGAACAACGACACCGATATTGTAGCTGCTTGTCCACATTTTTCTCTTCTTCCTGGTTTCCAAGAAACAAAGGATCAGTGAAAAAGGAAAAGAAAGCACAAACTCACCAACTTCAAGTGACTCCTTCGAATGCAATGGTATTTGTAACAAAGCCTACCTCCTGAATCTGTGCAAACAATTTCTCAAAAACACGGGGAGTAATGCCCCGGTGCCCACTATGAATTTTGTCTTCAATTGACATATTAGAGGGGCCCCACATGGTATAAGTTTTACCACTTCCAGTCTGTATCTCAAAAAAAATTGTTAACTGGAGATTAATCAGAGAAACTAATCTTGATTATAAATAAACATTAAAAGAAAACCAACCAGGGTTCAAAATGAAAGGAAAATTACCTGCCCATAAGCAAATATTGAACTGTTAAATCCTGCCAAGCAGTTCTGTACCAGGGGGACACCTACCATCTCGAAAATCTCTTCCTGGAGTCAAAACCAAGAAATTAGAAACAAAATAATGCTTGTTTTCTTCCATCGCATAGGATGGACTAGGCTACACAAAGGGTATATTTAATTTAATGAATGATAAAATGTTCCATTGAAAATGAAATCAAATTATTAGTCTCTAGGTAAAGAGGCCTTCAGTAAACACATTAAAAAACATTGCCTTGATGGTTGCATGTTATTTTTAATGGATGCATGTCAAATCATGATTTGAAGAGTTCTATCAGGGTTTCAATTTTCCTAGTATATCCTGGTACTTGAGTATCTATCATGTAGGCTATCTTACACTCTTGTATCCCTTGCATAATTTGGACCCCCTAATTCATTGCATGGTATTTTCATTCTCTATTTGGAATAGCTAATGTATTTGCATTCAGCAACCTATGTTGTCTTTTTGCTTGTATTATTGTATATATTGTAACATGCTTCACCCAGCTAGATCTTAGCTCTAGTGCTCACTCATTTGCACCATAGGCAAATCGTACACAGCATCAAACCTTTCTGTATACCATTCAATTATCTTACATGGTATCACAGCCATTGAGTGATCTGGAGCTTGTTCGTGTCCACTAAGGAACAAGGGTATCAATTCGTGATTTGCAGTGAGAAGGCTAGTCTTGGGGGCTTCCAAGCTCAAAACACATGGTGCCATTGTGTCTAGAGCACATCAAAACCCCAAGAACAATTATCCATTTATTGGTTTTCATCATTAACTAAAAAATCAGCTAAAAAAGAGTTGGCCCTTGACAGGCACCTTGGGGCCATACAATACTGTTTTGATTTTGTTGATGCAATCTCAATGCATTCCACCCAGCATCATATTGCATGTACAAAGGTATAAATCCTTATAATGAAATCATAAGCAGCTTATCTAGTTTAAGATTTTTTAAAGGCGTTGTATAAAGGAATTTTAGTTGGGTTTAAAGCGATACCACTATACCATGCACCTATCCTATGTACTTGGGGACCTTTACCAAGGGGGTGTGTGATTAGAAGCATGGGACCCAACAACCTTGTCAACTCCTATTATCAACTAGGAAGCCTTTGAAGGTCTCACCATGTATTGTTTGCACCCTTACAAAACCTTGGCACGGCCCCGTACAACACATAGGGGGGTTTTGTTTTTACTACCATGCCTATGTCATCCCCAACAACTTTAAAGGTTCCACTACCATTAATTTTCCACCAAGCCCTAACTTCCCATCAACCAATGGCTAACAAATAAACCCACCCCCATGTAAACCCACCATCACCAAATTTTAGCAATAATCTACCCATCCAAAAGGTAGTTTCATTTGTCTGCAAACAATATTTCCAAGTATTTGGCAGTTTTCATACTTTTACAAGTTTTTTTGACTCTCCTCAAATAATATTACATTGGTCAGGCGATCTCTCTTTAAGTGCCTCACTTAAACAGTACCCTACACATGGAAAAAAATAAAATAATCCAACCTCTCTCACTTGCAGCCTATTTTTAATAGCACCTTTCTACAGCTTCAAACTCTTGGCAAATTTCTACACTCTTGGCAATTTGGTCAATCTTGTGATTTCATTCATTCTATATGCCTTGAGTGCATGAGCACCATTTTTGGCTCCAATTTCAAAGTACAAGCAGCATTTGTTGGCATCATCTAAGTCTCTCAACAATTCCAGACACCCGAGCAGCTTGTACGTGGGAGATCAAAAATTTGAGTCTACCACTCCATTGCATCCTCAATTTCAAACATGTAAGGTCACATTTCACTTTTTTGGGCTTGGGGTGTATATCAAGTAGGATACCACTTGTACACCATCCTATATGATATGCTTGGCAAGAAATTTATCTTTCATGACAAAGTGAATCTTTAGGAAAGGTAAATAGTAAAATTTAACCGTCTGTGCCACTTTGGATATTACCTTTAATATATTATTTATAAAGTGAAGTGCCTCTAATCACATACACACTGAATCTAACATGGTGGGCCCTTCTGAAAACAAACTCGGTATATGCAAAGGTAAAATCATTTTTTTAAATGCAATGTCTATCTGGCACCCATGGTGAATATGTGAGAGTAACCATATTAAAGGTAAAAACACCACTTTAGACAATTGTATTTATAGCCTTTAACTTTTCCTAAAGCAAGAATATTCTTGGGTTATGCCTTTGTTACTTCTTCAAGCACATTATACAAAAAGGAGTGTAACTTCTATCTCGAGTGTTAGTTTTTTTATTTTAGGCATTAAAAAATTTCATCATGAGCCCTACACACTAATTTAAGTTGTGTTGTCTAATTTCACTCCAATTGCTTGCAAATCACAATTAACTCTCCTTGTTGCTCTTGATAGCAAACAAACTTTGTAATTGCACTATTCTATAAAATGTCACACATTGTATATACAAGGGGTTTCTAATTAAGCAATTTTGGGGGATTATTATTCTACATACACTATTTAGTCTAGGAGGATTGCTTAATTAGTCTTTATTAGACTAATTGTCATAGTTCATCATGGGTTTTGTCAAATTCACCCATTTGTTGTCTTATTGCATAACTAGAACTATTGGAGAAAAGACATCCTAAAGCATTGGGCGTGGAAGGAACTCTTGCCCTATCTCTGTGGACTTGATCCAAAACCAAGTGGTTCTACAAGAAAAGCCAATTTAGTGTAAACATTGTGCCTATTTGTCTCAAAATTTATTATGCTTATGATCATATTGAATATCCTCGTACTTGAATCAACATTTAGGAGTTTCTAGAGATCCTCCCATCTTGATTAATGCCTTCTTGGACAATCTTGCACCTGTGGATGTTCTTGATTCTTCTCCTCCTCCTTCAGAAACTCTTGTTGATTCTTTAACTTCATTGACTCCTATTGTAGATTCAAAGGCTTCATCTCCTTCATCTTAGAGTTGAAGATTCTCTTGCTCCTCCTATAATTGTTCATACTTAAGCATTTGTTGTGCACAAAGATTCCACCTTCACCTACTTTGACGGAGATCATGGCTTCTCCAAATGCCTCATCAAATTCTCTTCAATAGGTCTTGATCACTAGGATGTCTACTCATCAAACAAGCATCACATATTTATAGAATCTCATATTCAAGATCTCAATGACACCATCAAAGACATTTGTCTTCTCTTTGATGAGAATTCCTACAAATTTCCATCTCCATCGCCAGTGAGGGTTCATTTTTTCTCTCCTGTTCTTTCCACCTCTTCATGGTTCCATAGTGACACATCCTACAATTCCCAAGTTCACTGATTCCACATTATCACATATTATCGCCATTTATACCTTTTACAAGAATACCAATTCTCATTGGATCAAATCCCATACCTCTATTGAGAGCCATTCATACATGGTGGTTGTACCTAAATCTTATATGTACCTAGTTTGACTAATAAACAATTGTCACAATTCAGCATCAACTTAGAATCATGTGAGCAGATTTTTGAGGTCTTCATCCTGACTCCTTCATTGATTTCACCTCGAGTTGGAATTCAGCAGATTGCAATTCATTGTTTCCCTCTTCCTAAAGGGATATGCATCCTTCACTACAAAGGTTTTAGAATATAAGGCTTACCTTTGTAATAAAGTCACTATAGTGACTTACATGGTTTGTTAGTATTGGTATTTTTAGTTTTTAGAATCTTGGACATGTCTCATGTTTATGTTTGTTAGTTACTTCTCCCAAACTCTATTTAAAGAGATGAACCTCATTGTAATTTGTGCTCCAATATATGATAGAATAATATTGTGTTCTACTTTTACAATAAAAGGGGCCTACTTCAGCACTCATTATGTGATTATCTATGTTGACATTCTCTCTATTCTCTATGGAGGCATTCGTATAATTAATGTATCCATAATTTTAGGACAACTATCTGATTTTGGGCAAGGGGAGAGTTTTCTTATGAGTTTTTTCCTTTTCTCAGCTTTTTGAGAGAGCATTTTATACATGGGTACATAACATGGCTACAAACCATAATCATCTCTACAAGCCTACGCTAAGCTTATGGGAGGTATTAGTGCATTAAATTATCTTATTAATTTATTATCCTAGAATTATCATGAATATCAGGACAAGCTTGCTTAGATAGGCTTCTACTCAAGTAGGCTTATAATTAGGTAGGTGTTGGAACCTTTTCAAGGAGGTAACCAATGGTTGTGTCCAATCAAGATTTGTCACTTGGATGTGGTTGCTTCCAATCAAGACTTCTCACTTGGGTGTAGTTGTTTCCAATTAGTATTCCTCACTTGGTTGGTTTTTCCTGTAAATACATCTTCCTCACTTGAGTATCTATCGTGCAAGCTATCTTGCACCCTTGTATCCCTTACATAACTAACATAGAAGTATGCCTCAATCGAGTGACTTTTTGGGACTTGTCTACAAGGACAAGGTTGTCATTAATTTGACCCCCTTTCGTCAACAGTATCAGATAACATACACAACAAAATACAGAAGGAAACCATGGCAGATTTAACAAATGGTTCTTGGTCTTAACTCAAAGTTGTATCAGGAAAATATAAAAAGATCCATTCATACAACTATGAGGAAAGAATGGCCGTGAATGAGCAAGTTTGAAAGAAGTTAGACAAAAATAAGTAAAGAAAAAGTTGCTAAGATTACACACAATAAGAAATGACTAGAAAAAGCAAATTGAAATTTCATAGAACAATTATGGAAAGTCTTGCATGAACAAGAAAAATAAGCATGCATTGAAAAACAAGGAATAATTTACATGCAAGGAAAAACTACAATAAAGTATCAAAGGCAACCATGTCAATGACATGCAGTATAAAATGTAAAAGCAAACTTCATGCATGCTTTTACTTTAGATTGCTAGTTGAAGTCTGAGTTGGGTCCATTTCTAATTCTGGGCATGTGTCTTCTTGGTTGACTTAAGTTCAATCCATCTTCCCCATTCAAAATTTAATGGTGTTGATATGTAATATGTAATTAGATCTGTTAGATCAATGTTTAATTCAAAAAATTTAAAATACTATTCTTAACATTGATGATTTGTCTAAAATCTCTTTTCACAGTTTTCATCTAGAAATTATCATCTCAAATATTATGGCCTGAAGAAACTTGAAGTTTTTAATTATTTAACTCTTTCAAGGTTAAAAGTAATTTTTTAAATGAATCGCCTTCCTTTTTATTCAATCACTTTTTGGAGGGAAGGTTACTGGAAGCAGAAAGATACCATAGATCAAAAGGCACCCCGGAGGAGACAGATAGGGAATAGATAGTTGAAGCCAGTTTCAACTGCATGCATACATTAGCAATTATGATGATTAAACTCAGTGATTTAGCAATCAATTTGTTCTAAACTTCTAGCTAAAGAAGTTGATGATGGTGAGGGAATATCTTGTTAGGGTCCCTTTATTTTCATATTTGTAGTAGTAATTTCAGGAGGGCAAATCCAAACAAAAAGCAGATAATGGTGGATGTTAGCATTTGAAGCTGTAGTCAATTTCTGACAGTTATCAGAAACCCCATTGGTTGATTTATTAGAAGCAACTAAATAGAGGAGCTATATTGATCATATACATTTCAGAGTATAAATTTTGATCTCCCCAAGTTGGGTATGGATTCCAAGTGCAAACTTCCAAATTGTCTTATACCAGCTAGATTCTAGTACAGCATATCTTGATTGTAAGAGAAATCATTTGTAAAAATGACAATGCTGACTTGATTCATTATTGGTTCTCCCTCCTGCAAATGTTAGCCAGCCTTGTCATCGTAATCTCTGCAAAGACAAGCTTTGCCCTTGCCTTGAGGCATAGTTTCATACTTTGTGCTGGAACTGACCTGCACTATGAGAAGAATCAAAACAGCTGGTATGAATGAGGGTAAAAGAGTCTTAGAAGATGAGTCACTGCAAATACTTCAGTGCAGATGTAGGTTTGTGAACCCTGTACAACAACCACAGGCTAGGAGAAGATGGGGATTTAGGAACAAGTTGGCAATTCTAAGATTTTTAGGCCATAAACAAACAGAAAAATGATTTCATTAGCAGTCAAAAATATTTCCCAGGTGACATTAGATTAGAAGCCCCTGTACACACTTAATTGATCTCTGCTCCAAAATAACAAGATCTAGACTGAATGTCAGAGGATCAATATGATATAACTGGCATGCTACTTCTCTTTTTCAGTTTGGATGCAATTCTTAGATTTTCATTATGATGAAAATTTATTTTAGACTGTTTCAATTTTTGGAGTCCAAAGATTTACCAAGCCAAAAAAAAAAATCTAAACCTTCACATCAAACTCTGCCAAGCAAGCAAAAAAAGTGCTTAAAAAGCATGGAATAAATTATAGCCTGACCTAATTAAAAAAATTGGCCCAAACTTATTCTAGAGTCCACACTAGAATATGCCATAATGTATACTGCAAAGACTGGGCATAGCATTATCCAGAACTTAGCAGTTAAAAAACATTAAAAAACACAAATGCAGGGCATTTAATGTTACTTTTACAAGTCCCTTGGACTCGATTACCTGGTTAGATGGGGGCATGGCCATGCAAAAGACACAAGCTCAAACCCCAACAAGCTTTTAAGTCTAGACGTGTTTAAAAGGAGGGAAGTGTGACCTCAGGTGTAAAGCACGTAATGTACTTGTCTTCAATTTATTGGGTGATTAAGAAAGGGATTTGTCAAGCAACACACCCAAGTACAAACAGCAGGCTTAGAATATTGGGGTGTTTAGCAGGGAAGGAATTACCCCACACTAGAATGTGCCTTTACTTCACCTGGCATTGCATAAAAACAAATAAGAAGTCACTCAAAACCCAGATATAACAACTGGTCAATGAAGAAGAAACTGGCCATGTGCCTTCACTTTACCCGGAAAGGTCAATGCAGATCAAATAACGTTTTCTGCTCAATGTAATTGGGTTTCTAGTTCTACCATGAACAAGTAGTTTTGTACAATTTTTCTAGTAGGTGTATGGTTTCAAACTCAATGTTTCAGTTTAGATGTTGTTTTCATATTCTGAACTTGAAGCATCAATTTTTTAAGAAATGTCTTATGTTTAAGGATTTTTACAATTTTCTCACTTTACCTTAAAAGAACTTAAAAAATGAACATCTAATGCCATAATTCTTTTCCAAAAATTCAGACCACAAATTTTCCAATTCCTAAGACTTACGAAGCCAAAAACCTATTACAAACACAAAGTGCGGAGTACAACCATATTCTTACCCATGTGTCTGGTTGGGTTCACAAGTTTGGAAGGGGCATCTGGAAGGCTAGTCCAAGCATTAGAATGATAAGAAACCTAAATTACTAAAAATGATACAAGTTTGACTCAAGTGTAAGTCATATAATGCTGGTTTTTATGTATTTCTTACTAATTTGACTGGCTGGAATGAGATCTAGCAGAAAGGGCAAAGAAGAAAAAAAGAAACGTAAAACATATTGCTACCTGTGTCGATTCAGTCCCAGCGACGGCATCGAAGGTGAAGTGGTGATCTCCAACGGCAACCGCATTGGAAGAAGTGGCTTGAGCAATGGGATCCCCGCCTTGGTGCTCTTCCTCCCTTGTCAGCGGCCGTATTCTCACCACGACCTTCACGCCTCTGTCCATTGGACTTTCATCTCCCTGCGATTTATTTTCGCTGCACAGCTTGCGCTGCAATTTCCGGGGCCGCGGGGGCAAAATTGCAGGACTGCTTGTTGCCTTTGCTTTGCCCAACACAGAAGCAGCAGGGCTGTAATTTCCATTGCCCCTCACATTCTCGTCATCAGGAGGAACATTTTCAGTCCCCTGCTTAGCATTACTATTTCTGCGTGGTGTTGAGGCATTCATTGGGGATCTCCTGCCAACCATTTTGCTGAGGATCGAGCTCATGTTTGCCTTCCCCAGAGACAAAATAACAAGGATTACAGGGAACGAAAAATGACCGTTGTGAAGCAGACTGAGAAATAAAACCTGGAGACGAATTATTTTCAGCAAAATGGCGGACTAAAGACGGGGAAACAGGGATTTGAAGATTTGAATAATGCTTAGGGCCTTTTATTTTACTTTTCGTTTTTAACTTTATGAACGTTGGAAGGGTGGATCTCCTCGGGTAAATGGGCAAGAATACTGTAATATTAATTATAAGGTCAACCGAGGCTTTAACGGTACCCTGTCTAGGGAGGAAGCATATTTAGTGGGTTGAGTTCGAGACCTTTGAAAAGGGATTTTAACTATTGATTGAACATAATATTTTAGGGGTTTAGTTATGATAGCTTATTGTTATAAAGTATTTTTATTGGGTATATGAATTTTTATTAGTCCTTGTTTAGAGGTGAGAGACTAATGTTTTCATGCCGCTCATGCTTATTAATGTATTTTTCGGGGAGTGTTGGTAATGTTCATTTTTCGTCATGTTAATGTTTTTGGGATTATTTTATTAAAAGGCAATTTTGGTCTTTTCTTTGCAATTTTGTCATTGGTTATTGCCATTTTCCTCGTGGTTTTGTGTTTTTTAATTAATTTAATTATTCTACTTAATTTAACCAATTTCTAATGTTTTGTTGCTATTGGAAATATTTGATGACTTTGTAATGTTTTTTGATATAGTCGTGTCTTCGCACCCAATGTTTTTGTTGATGTGTGGTGTTGTAATGAGGACATTATGTATTTACTATTAGCACATTTTCATTTATTGTGAATAGATTGAAGTGCAGGCATTATTAATAGCTTATGCTGTGAAGTTTTAAGTCTGTTGAGCAAAGGATTATTTGTGTTGTTTATTCATTTGCTTAGATTGTTTGATGAGGGTGAAATTTGTGTTTGTTGAGAGGGTTTACATCTATCGTGTTGGAAGCGACAAAGGAGGCATTTGTAAGTTCCTATATCTTTTACACTGTCATTTTTTGTGTTGTTTAGTCATTTGCCTAGATTGTATGATGAGGGTGAAATCAGTGTTTGTTGAGAGGGTTTATGTCTAGTGTATTGGAAGCGAAAATTGAGGTGTTTATAAGTTCCTATATCTTTTACAATGTCATTTTATAGTTTTTACATCTCTGCATTTTATGGGTTAATGTCTATTGTTTGTTGTTCTTTGCATTTTATGGGTTAATGTCTACTCTTCCCTATGCTTGAATATTTTTATGGGTTAGTTTTTGTTGTTGAGTTAAAGACTTAACACCATAATTCATTAATGTCGACTTCTCTATTGGCCACGATTAAGAATGGAACTAATCTTTTCTTTGCATGCATGCATGCCAACTGCACTTGAATCTATTAAATGAAAATAAAAATTAGGTATAAATAAGTGGAAAATGTATTGGTATAATTGAAGTGCAGGCATCGTTAATGGTTTATGGTGTGAAGTTTTAAGCCTGTCAAGCAAAGGATTATTTGTATTGCTTATTAATTTTCTCTGATTGTTTGATGAGGGTGAAATATGTGTCTATTGAGAAGGCTTATGTCTATTGTATTGGAAGTGAAAAACGAGGCGTTTGTAAGTTCCTATATCTTTTACAGTGTGGTTTTATAGTTTTTTACATCTCTACAATTTATGCGTTAATGTCTAGTGTTTGTTCTTCTCTGGATTTTATGGGTCAATGTCTATTCTTCCCTATCTTTCAGTGCTTTTATGGGTTAGTCTTTCTTGTCGAGTTAAAGACTTCACACCATAATTCATTAATGTCAACTTCTCTATTGGTCACAATTAAGAATGAAACCAATCTTTTCTCTACACACATGCATGCCAATTGCACTTCAATCTATTAAATGGAAATGAAAATTAGGTCTAAATAAGTGTAAAATGTCTCGGTATAAAATCATTTCATCTATTGGTATTGTTTTGTTCATATTAAAAATATTAGACTAAAGTGCAGGCGTCATTAATGGCCTGTGGTGTGAAGTTTTAAGTCTGTTGAGGAAAGGATTATTTGTGTTGTTTATTCATTTGCTCAGATTATTTGATGAGGGTGAAATATGTGTTTGTTGAGAGGGTTTATATTTATCATATTGGAAGGGACAAAGGAGGCATTTCTAAGTTCTCATATCTTTTACACTGTCATTTTTTCGTTCCAATCTATGTCCGTTGAGAGGGTTTATGTCTATCGTATCGGAAGTGAAAAATGAGGCGTTTGTAAGTTCCTATATCTTTTACAGTGTCATTTTATAGTTTTTTACATCTGTGCATTTTATGGGTTAATGTCTATTATTTGTTGTTTTTTGCATTTTATGGGTTAATGTCTACTATTCGCTATCTTTGAGTGTTTTTCTGGGTTAGTCTTTGTTGTTGAGTTAAGGACTTAACATCATAATTCATTAATGTCGAGTTCTTTGTCGGCCATAATTAATAATGGAACTAATCTTTTATTTGCACGCATGCATGTCAGATGCACTTCAATCTATTAAATGGAAATGAAAATTAGGTCTAAATAGGTGCAAAATATCTCGGTATAAAATCATTTTGTCAATTGGCAATGTTTTGTTCATATTGGAAATATTTCATGGGTTTGTAATATTCTTTGATATAGTCTTGTCTTTGCAACGAGTGTTTATGTCGATGAGTGGCATTTTAACGAGGACATTTAGCATTTGTTAGTCCCTAATTTTCATTGATTAATGGATTGTGGTGTCAAGTTTTAAGGCTGTTGACAGACACAAATTTGACCCTCATCAAACAATCTGTCAAAAAAGGACGTGGTTGAAATTTCCTATATCTTTTACACTGTCATTTCATATTTCTTATGTCCCTCTAATGGGTTAATCTATGTTGTTCCTTATCATTGAGTCCTTTTATGGGTTCATGTTTATTGTTCAGTTAAAGACTTAACGCCATAATTCATAAATGTCGAGTTCTCTATTGGCCATCATTAACAATGCAACTAATCTTTTATCCGTCACGCATGCATGGCAACAAGAGTTCAATCTATTAAATGAATTTTAGGTCTAGATGAGTGCAAAATATGTCAATGTAAAATCTATGGTTGTTGGGAGGGTTTATAACTATCCTGTTGGTATGTATGTTATAATAAATATGTTTACATCGTTTAAAAGCTCTTGTGCAGTTAGACCTTGCCTTTCAAGGCGAGAAACTAATGTTTTCACCACACTCATGCCTATTAATGCATTCATCAGGAATCGTGTTGGTAATGTTTTTTTTTGCCATGCTAATGTTTTTACAATTATTTTATTAAAAGGAAAATTTGGCCTTTTCTTTGAAATTTTGTCATTGGTTGTTGTCATTTTCCTCATGGTTTTGTATTTTTTTAATTAATTTAATTATTCTAACTATTTTAACCAATTCCTAATATTTTGTTGTTATTGGAAATATTTCATGACTTTGTGTGAATGCCTAATATGTAATTAGCTAACAAGAGACAAACAAACAAGGTTAGTCATGTTAGAAATCCAAACAAAACATTACCTATGAGATTCTCAATCAAACAAAGACAAGAAAACATGGTGAAAACATGAAATAACACAAGATAAAAAGCATGTAATCCTATCTAACTTGATCAAACCTCCATCTCATAGGGGGATTGGTGCTCCTTTGATGTGGAAAGTAGCCCTTTCCCAATCCCTTTGATAAGTTTTCAAGATTGTAGATGATTTCAAATGCATGTGGTTGACTCCAAATGATAATGAAAACTAGCTAAAATGTGATGAAAATGAGTAAAAATGCCTATAATAAACTTGCATGAGATTTTGGACCCATATTGTGTAGAGAAAGCCTCTACTTATAGGATTTAAGGGTTGAAGAGAGAGTAAAATTGGTGAATGTGGGATTAAAATGGGAGCCAATAGGAATGTGACACTTGTCACAAGGCTAATGGATGGAGGTGGAGCACATTTTGGGGAATGTGCAGAGTTAAGAGGATGTAAAAAAATTGAATGATTATGGTTGAGGGTGTAAGAAAGTGTTGTTGAGAATGTAAGAGAGATTAATGCCCTTATAAGAGACAAGATGGCATGTAAGAGGGATTAAATGCCTTTGTAAGAGGTATTTATGATTTTGTAAGAGGTTTTTAAGGCCATTTGGAGGGAAATTGAATGAAGGGGTGATGTAATACCCCTCATGTTATTGCTTGATTTTTGACATTCTCTGTGGTTTTGTTTGGCACATTGTGGTTTTGATGATACTGTTGATATTATGTTGTGGTAGCTTAGACTGTTACTGATTATATACTCTTATGATGCCATGGATATTATGATGATATTTTATTACGATTGTTTTGATGAAATTATTTGGAATTCAGTAGACTAGAAAATAGTAATTGATGATATTGATGCAAATTAATGTAAACTTATAATGCTTTAGATGATGATATGAATTGGTGAGGGGACAGGTAGCATCACTCGTTCGCGAGCGCCCTGCTACACTGCAAATCCTTCTCACAATGCTTTGTAATTGATTTTATATATGTATATTGTATATCACCTTGTTGGATGCAGGCTTTGCAGGAATAAGACTCGATTCCACCTATTTCGATAGGTCTGGGCGAGCATTGAACCAACCCAACGGCAGGAAGTTGAATAAAGGTGACATGAAAGTAACTCTATTCCAAGGTGTCAACAGTCTTGTACCTCCTTGGTTTGTGCGTCTTGGTCATATTCATTTGTGTTGTTGCATTGGTCTTTATATGTCGTTGTGATTTTATGATTTATCTAATGTGGTGTATGGTTTTATGTTGTGATTTAAATAATTAAGCAATTAATAAAATAAAACCATAAAATAATAAATAAATTAAAGCAATGGATAAATATTAGTAGTAGTAGTAAAAATATTACATTTATTTTGAATCCTGCAATGGTTGATTTTAATTATTTTAATATGAAAGTAATTATTTAATAAAGTTTTGTGGAGATGATGAATATATATATATAAATAAAAGTTCATTTTTGTGGAGTTAAATTTATTTAGTTTTAATCAAAATGCATGATAAAAGAAAATGAAATATAAATACATGAAAAGGCAACAAAAAGAATTAAGGATTAAATATTATTTTGATTTATTTCTTGAAATGTGACCTCTGGTATTCACGGGAAGAGGAAATTGAAAGGGTTCCTGGGCATGGATTTTAATAAGGGGTTTTCTTTGTTGAGGGGAGTTGTTGGAATTCTGGAGAAAAAAATTATTTTCAACACTGTATTCTTGTTCTGTTTTCTGGAAAAATCATAAAAGAAGAAGGTTGGATTTGAAGGAGAATTTGGGGGATCTGTTGCTGGGAACAATCGGCAGCGAGGAATTGGTTCTGCGAGAGGAATTAAGCTTCTACAGATCTTCTTCAAACGCAGGACGCCAGGTTCTTTTCATTTTAATTATTTATTCCCTATAGCATCAAATAAAATGGAAATTGTTTTCTGTGTATGAAATTTTCATCTGGGGTTGGAAATCAAATATTTGTGAAAGAAAATCTATTGGGGTTATTATTTAATCAATGAAAATTTAATCAGGGATTGGGATTGTTATTTGTCAAAATAGAATTTATGTGGGGTTATGGGCTGTTGTTTATTGAAAGGGGGTTTTGTTTGAAATCTGGAAATGAGCAGTATTTCTGTTGTTTCGTCTTTAAAAAAATATATATATATGTTAAAGAACAATTTCCTTCCAATGAATTTCTGGGATTATGATATTTTTTTTTCGATATGCATGTATGTTACAAAATATTTCTCCTGTTCAGAGAACAGTGATTATTTTCCCTGATTTCGAAATGTTCAGATTCCTGTATATATATATATATATATATATACACATATATTTATATATATCTTAAAATATTGAATGAAAATTAAAATTTATTGAAACTCGTTATTTTATTCCCCGTCGGCACTGTTCATAGATTTAAGTGTTGATATTATATATTTTGGCTGTGTGGGGGTTCGGCCTCGGTCGTACCCTCCACCCCGCCAGCCGGTACCGTGTGACAGTCTGCGGACTGTCCACGGCAATTCGAAGGACTGTCGTGAGCAGTCCGTAGACTGCCCACGGCCGGGCGTTTTTCCCTGTGCCTTTTTGTTGGGATTAAAATTTCCCATTTAAATTTGTATGTATTTAGATTTCTTTTAATACACGAATTTTAATTATATTTATTGTGCGATTTTACTTTTATAAATATATATATATATGTATATATGTATATATATGTATATATGTATATATATGTATATATGTATATATATGTATATATGTATATATATGTATATATGTATATATATGTATATATGTATATATATAAATATATATATATATATATTTATATTTGTATATATATATATTTATTAACTCATTTATTCAGATTCCACTGATTATTTAATTTTGTCAAACAAAACATTCTGTTTCTTTTTCTAGGTAAAATAAAACAGAATCTGTTTAAAATGGAAATAATAATATTATAGAAAGAAATCTATTTTTTTATTAAATTACCAACTTTAAGAGGATAAGTTAGTAGAAAAATCAATTTACGAATATATGACAGCATTGATTATTTAATTCTTGTTTTGAGTGAATATTTTGAAATAGAATTTATTATGGAATTAAATAAATTATTATTTTTATTTTTTGTTATCTTGTAGAATTGTTGGGTTCGGGACTTTGTTAGTTCATTGATGGGGGAACCCTTTTGTGTTAACACTTTAGTCTTCCAGAGGATTATGATTTTGTTGAATTTATATCTCTTCATCTTGAGTTTTGTTAAGTTGAGTATTACGAATGGGGTGTACGGAGTTATGAGACTTTGTTATGGTATTTTATTTGCGAGATGAGTTATGCCTCGTGTAATATTTTTGTTGTTGTTTTTCGATGTTTATGATTGGAATGGTACAACCCCTGTTTCTTTTTGGTTTTGGTTGGGTCTCTAGGGAGAGTGGCTCCTCGTGGGGGCCGGCGCCCCGTTTAAGGGGAAGGGCTCAAGATAACCCACGAGTGAGTTAGTAGACAAGTGAAAACCTAATAATTAACTTAGGAGGATTGGGTAGTAATATCATTACAAGATTTTAAAATGGATGCCTCGTCTTCATTAGTGCTTCAGCAGACTATTGGAAGGCTGAGAAGGCCATGGTTGGCAAGGTCGTGACCTCGACTTCACGAGAGGTCTACGGCTCCGCATGAGTCACCCTATGGACCGGTGCCTTCAGTTGGGAGGAAGGGCACAGGATAGCCATAGATGGGACCGACGCCTCTAGTTGGGAGGAAGAGCACAGGATAGCCCATGTAGGACTATGCGATGACACTCTCCCCTAGTTGCCCATGTGTTTTACTTTATTGAGTTCCTCTGGAAGTAAGCTATGGGGGTTGGTTTAGATTGTTGTTTGAATTGATTTAAATTGATTTATGATTATTGTTTTAATACATCTTTAGTATGCTTTATGGTCTTGTATGATCTCATTTATATTTGATTTTGATCTTGTATCTTTATGATACTGTGATATGATGTTATTGTTGTTCATTGTAATTTGGAATATTGTGTTATGGATCTATATTGGTACTTCTTGTATGTTTGTACTTCTGTTGTCAGTCTTGGTCGGAGTTACTTCTCTGTCACCTCTTAGCACGGGGGTGGTCGGGTGGAATGTGCTCCGCGCACCATTGGGTTCCCCATCAGCATTCATTGGCTCAGTCTCTTCCAGTTGAAGATTTGTTCCAGTTGATCTCTCTACATTATTATAATCTTGTATATTGTTTTCATCCCACAAGATTGGGAATCATGATGTAACTATATTGATATGATGTAAAATTTGAAAGATATTGTGATGTAGTTATCAACTTTGTATCTTTGTTTGGCTATGTAATTTCTCATGGTTTTATCTTGTGATGGAATCTATGTATTTATACATATCTAATGTTGTCATTATTAGTTCCTTTGATATCTTATGAGTTGATGTTTAGCAATGTCTTTTTCGATGTGACCTCGTGTGCCCCAAAGAACATAGTCGATTATGTTATTTGTGTTATAATGAAAAGAAGTGTATGAGTATGTATATGATCATTTAATATTTGGTATGTTGAATTATTTATCTTTCTTAAAAAAAAAATATTTGCGTTCTTTATTTGTTTGTTCTTTGGGGCTTGCACTGCGGGCGTTACAGGTTGGGAGGAATATTCCTAGGAATATGTCATTGTGAGGATAAATAAAGTATTTAGTTAATTAGAAGAAATTATTTTCATGTGCAACTTGGTTAGTTGACCATGGGTTGATTTAACTTTAGTAAAGTTAAAAACTAGAGAAATGGGTAATAATGATTAGGAGGTGAATTTAGTTAATTAATTCAAAATTAATCAACTTGAGTGGGTTAGGGGATTTATGACATTTAATTAAATAGTTTGATTTATTTAATCAAATGAGGGGACTTTACGGGGATTTAATTAAATGCTTTGATTTAATTAAATAGGATGAACATTAGTCAGAAGAAGGTGAATTAATCCAATAAATTTAATTATTTGATTAATAGCAGAAGTTGATGAATTTAACTAAATAATAAAGATTATTTAATTAATTGGTTAGTCTGAAGTGATTTAGGAAGAAATAATGTTAATTAATCAAAATCAAATGCGTAATACCGATCATAATTTTTTAAGTTTCTACACTTTGTAATGTTCTTTGATATAGTTGTGTCTTCGCACCCAATGTTTTTGTTGATGTGTGGTGTTTTAATAAGGACATTGTGCATTTACTATTAGCACATTTTCATTTATTGTGAATAAATTGAAGTGCAAGCGTCATTGATGGTTTATGGTGTGAAGTTTTAAGTCTTTCGAGCAATTTCTTCATTTGCTCATATTGGTTGATGATGCAGAGCATCTACACAAATTCAACAAACTTCAAGGGTACTTCAGACCCTAATCACAAACTGAGAAGATCAATTAGCAAATCACCAAAAACTCACTTATCTTTTCAACAAAATCCACATCTTTGTAACTTGTTTCACTTTGCCAAAAGGGCACCAAATTACCATATCAGGTTACCAACACACCACAGACCCTAAAACACCTTGAACATCATTAACTTGGTTGGTTCAAAGCAAAAACATTTTGAACAATTAACTCTTTCAACTTTCACCAAATCACCCTTATTTGCAACTTGTCTTCATAAGGAAAAAAGACAACAAATCATCACATCTTGTTTCCAACCTTTTACCAAACTCAAGTTCACCCCAAACAACATTATTTTGATGGGATCAACACAACAAAACTTACAGTAAACCCTGGTTACCTCATTTCTTCCAATATACACACCAAGACAATCAATTTGCACCTTGACTCCACATTGCTCAAAACACCAAAACAACAAGTTTTGCTTCTAAAATTTTCCCAAACCATTGATACATCTTTAACATCATCACTTTGATAGTTTCAAAACAAATTCAATCACTCATATCACTATTTTCACAAATTCCACATTTCTTGCAGTCAAAGACCAAAACCCTTAGTAGTATTGCATCATGACTAAAACGGGTGTAACATTCAACCCACATTGAATATTCATAAAATATTTACTATTTTAGGAACCCATTATTGCCAACTTTAACATATCACAAACTCAAATGCTATTGTTTTGAAAAGAATGCCTAAAAACATGACTGTACCGCAACCAAAATGCATCAACTAGGCCAAATTTGCAAAGCATATACCATCAAATGCACTCCCCAATCCCAAATAAATATAAACAATCTTTTATCATGTCTTAGAATTATAGAATCAATAAAAAAAAATCTCATTTAAACCCTTCCATAGGCCACAAAATGCAAACCCTATTCTAAGCTTACCAAAGCTCCAAATAAGGAGGGTTTAATGAAAGTTTACCTTCCAAACCTTATAGCAACTTTCCACTGCTTCTAACATGTTTGAATATGACTGCACATGCTCTAGAAACCAACTTCCAGCCACCTTGTATGCATTTTCAATAAATACTAACTTGTAGCCATCCATTTTCATGAAAAACTCTGTATTTTCTGAGAGAGCAGCAACCAAACATTGGATTCTTGTCTTCCCCTACACCTGCCATCACACACACAACTTAAAACATCCTACTCTAACCTACTTCACTGATCTTCAATGCCTAAATCGGTGGAGTAGCCATTATAATCTAACTAGACTCTCAAACCCCAATTTTGAGGGTTTCAGACCGAGTTACAGATAAGAGGCTCAAACAAATGTTATACTCAATATATTCCCTCCTAAATGGATTTAAATGAAAGCTAGTTCATTTTTCTACTTGAAAAAACAAATTTTAGGTCCTAAAGCTACCATACAAGTCGTACAAAACTGATAAATAACAAAGAGAAACACTTTATTTTATGAACATGGTACTTTTATTAATAGAAACTCTTCAAGAATACAATCTTCAATGTTTTCTCAGCCTTACAATTCTCTTTTAAAGAGGTTTAAATCAATTAGAATACATGTCCTTCCATCTTCAACTGACTAACAACCTTCTATAACAAGATGACTCTTCATCTTCTTGAAATTTTGCATGTGTGCAAGTTTGCATCTTTTACAACAATAAAGATATTTTTTTTCAATTTAACTACTTTGACCCCCTAGAGACCTATTTAAGGACTCAAATATATTTGAAATGATCTAAACATGACTCTTTTACATGCACATCATGGTGATAATTCAAATTTCACAACTTTTCCTATTGGAGGCATCTTTTCCCTAGGTGCTCCTGCACCATTTGATAAGGGTGAAATTTGTGTGTGTTGAGAGGGTTTACATCTATAGTATTGTAAGCAGAAAAGGAAGCATTTTTAAGTTCCTATATCTTTTACATTGTGATTTCATAGTTTTTTACATTCTACATTGGTTTAATCTATGTTGTTTCTTATTGATGAGTGTTTTTATGGGTTAATCTCTATTTTTGCAATTTCCTCATTGGCTTTTGGTATTCCAGTTGTGGTTTTGTATTTTTTCAATCCAAATTAATTGTGAGTTCATGAAACAGTGATATACATTGAAATATGTCTATCTATTCAAGATATGTCTAATGTATTATGGATGTTTTGATGGATGTACATCATGCACGTCTTGAACAGATAAGACTTATGTTGAATATGTGTATTTGGAACTGTTAAAATGAAGCTTATACTATTTTTTTGCAATTTTCTCATTCACAATTGATATTTTGTTCTTGGTTTTGAATTTTCCCAATCGCAAATGATATGTTGTTGTAGCATCTTTGTTATTAATATGGAGTTTGAGCTATATTCTTGCAATTTCCTGATTGGATTTTGATATTTTGGTCGTGGTTTTCTATTTTTTCAATCCAAATTAATTATGTGTTCATGAAACACTGATAAACATTTAAAGGTGTCTATTTTTTCAAGATATATCTGATGTATCGTGGATGTTTTGATGCACGTACATCATGGATATCTTGAACAAATAAGACTTTTGTTGAAGATGTGTATTTGGAACTATTAAAATGAATATTGTGTTTTTTTTTGCAATTTTGTCATTGGCAGTTGATATTTTGTTCTTGGTTTTGTATTTTCGCAATTGCAATTTATTCTTAGGAGCAATGAAGGAAAAATATTTATCAATTCGTAATGATTTGAGTTCATGTGGCTTGTGTGTATGACCACATTTTGCTTTTATTTGGATCTAATTTTCAATTATTGTAAAAAGAATCAAGTGCAGTTGCCATTAATGGATTATGGTGTTAAGTTTTATGGTTGTCAAGAAAAACGTTCTTGTGTGTACGACCACATTTTGCATTTATTTAGATCTGATTTTTATTTATTTTGAATAGATTCAAGTGCAGTCACCATTGATGGATTATGGTGTTGAGTTTTGAGTCTATATATATGTGTGTGTATATATATATATGTATGTATGTATATATATGTATGTACATATATCTATATGTACATATATATATATATATATATATATATATATATATATGTATGTATGTGTTTTTATATATATATATGTATGTATGTATATGTGTGTATATATATGTGTGTGTGTGTGTGTATATGTGTGTGTGTGTATATGTGTGTATGCATGCATATATATGTATGTATACATATATATGTATGTATATATATGTGCATATATGGGCGAAGGCATGTACCTATTATTTATGCATACCTGCGTGAAGCAAATAATGAATAGTATTAGCCCCTGAAACAAAGAAACTATATATAAAGTAGTTTTAGAAGTTGTTAGATAAAATTGTTGCACAATGTATATTGTCTATAACCACATGTCAAATACACGTGTGATGTTCGGGCCTCATTTATTTAGAAGCATGGCATAGTGTGTTTTGCAGCGGTCTTTGATTTTGTAGGGGTCTTTGCCAAATGTTTATTGTTTGGCATCTTTCCCTCATTGAAGACATGGATCTACTACTACAACAATGTGAAAAGGTATGTTCTGAACCAGTTTATGCATTTGTGGATTCTATGACGTGAGATATGAAAGGAAGAGAACATAATATTTTCTGCACAATGATTATTCTAATAGCTTTAACAATTACATCCACACTAAGTATGTACAATACTTCATTTCAAAACTTTCAAATCAATTGTGTGTGCTTGGAGCTTAGATTTTGCTACGATGTCATTCCCTTCATAGGTTTTTGGAATTTTGTCGCATATTTCTTTTTCCAATATATGATGCATCGCTTTTACATATTCTAGTTTATTTTATCTTTGGTTTATGTTTTGTTTTGCTTCTACTCTCAGTACTACAACAATCACACTGCAACAGTTACTGTCATTATTCATATGTTTGCGTGCTAGAGACAATGTGTCTATTGGATCACTATTCTATTAGTGTGTTAGTCTATATTCACATGACTCATAGTCATCATGGTCTCTTATATCATGGTGCATAGCACTAAGTGCCACAACAAAATAAAGGTGGATACTTGCACATGAAGTCACTATGACAATATGTCTTACTTATCTATTCCATTTTTTACCTCACCATTTATCCATCATCATGTGTCATTTAGTTGCATTGTCATCTTTGGGAGATTTCATCATCCTACATGTACATTCATGCAAATCAAATCTAATCATCCTAGTGACATGAATCAACATGATCAATCATCAATAAATCATTTAGTTGTATATTAATGGCATGCATATCATCTAAAGTCAGTTTCTCCTGTGTCTTTTCAACATACCAATTAGGTTCCATTTCACTCAACAATTCTCTTGAGGGGGCATCAATTACATTACAATTGCTAAGCAATTGGCACAATTTTCCACTTAAGCTTCATTTCAGTCCATCCTACTTTTAATTCTTCTTTCACACAACACCACTTAGTTGCATTGTATCAAATATGGAGAAAATATAGAGAACTATTCATCACTTAATCCCCAATCGATCAACTTCATCATCTATAGCTAAATGCATCAACTAGTCCTAATTAGTCTAGGACATATCCCTTTCATCTAAAGGACATAACTTAATTAAATGTTTAATTAACCAGCCTTTTCCATTTTACATCTATAGTTATAGGACATATTCATTGATACATAACTAATTGGTCTCAATTTGTTCTATACAAAGAATCAATATTGTAATAGTTCAACTATGGCGTAGTGAAATGTTTATGGAAAAAATATATATCTTTAATCTGCCTTGGTCTTACTGTATACATTTAAATTAAATCATGGATAAATCCATCAAATGGAAATAAGTTAAAATACTTTAAAATTGAAAAGGAGAATAAAAAATCGATAGAGATTAGTGTAGACTAATTCAAAAGCATGTATACATGTAAGCATATGCCAACTTTGTCTATTTAAGTGGAAATGGATGTATACAGATACATCCAAACAATTATACAACTATCATGGGTAGAAATAAATGTGAATGGAAGCATTGGTTTTCACTTTTGTTCAATAATAAATTACAACTTGATATGGCTTTAGAATTTCTTAATTTTAGGGTAAAAAATTAAATATTGACAATTAAATATATTGATCAAAAACCTAACTATTATATTCTTTGTATTATTGACTAGGTTGATAAATTTTCCTCCAGGTAAATTGCAATGTCATTTGATTTTCCAGGGTTAACACTTCTATTTAATGTATTCTAGCATATGTTTGTAACCTCATCTTTGAACTAGTTTTGTAGCTGATCACAAATAGGGAAACTAGAATTGCACAAGGATTTGCATCTAAGACAATGTCCACTAATGAGGAAGTAGAGATAAGCATTGAAATGTTTAACTAATATGTGAGTAACATTTTTATTATTTTGTGTTATATATTAATTTTTACATGTTTCTAGAATTGTATGAAGTATGGAGATTAAGATTAAAGATAAAATGAATAATTGAATATTTTTTTCCCATTTTTGCTCATTCACTTTTCTTATGATTTTTAGAAGATTGTGGATGTACTATTACAAGCCTACAATCTATCTAATGAAGCTTTCTAAGTTTTTCCAATGCATGGATTCAATATTAGATTATAATTCAGATTTATTTGGGATCATATTCTGTGATTAAATATAATTCATACTTATTATGTGTTATGGGCATATGCTTGTTGCATGCTATCTAATGAAGTTGATGCAATCTATGTGAAGTGCAATAGACATTCTTTCAACTTCTATTTTAATGTTGCATGGGTGTTGGCGAGTAATGATGGATGCAAGAGACAATGTGTTACCTCATTTGGCAATTGTTGTTGCTTTTCCAGACTCATAGTTATGACAGTGATGTAGACTATGGACATATTTCTCCCGCTCACATGAATCTAGCCGTTGGTGTTGCTTGCTCAAGTGTCAAAAAAATTCATTTGAAATAGGTACCTAAAATCACAAACACTTGGTTAAAGTGATTTTTGAGTTTACTAGCTACATCTATTGATTGCCTTATAGCAGTAAGCTAGTGCTTCTATTATCAATGCACCTATCAATCTTAATAGTAAATAAAATCTATGTAAAGATGCATTCCAATTTCCAAATGGGAATGTTAACTAGTATCAACAATGCAACCTACCCACCACAGATGTTCACAGTGAAAATATGTCTAAAGTAGCAAGACATTAGAAATGGATGAAATTTTTTCGTTTCTTCATCCTAAAAATAATTTGCAATTTGGAAAATAGAAAACAATGGCCAAAATATCTGGTGCCAATGAGAAAATTAGAAAAAAAAGAGCTAAGATTTGATTTAAACAATGAAAATAGACATCTTCAACAAAACTATTATCTATTCAAGATATATATGAGGTCCATGTATCAAGGCATACACGATACATGAGGTATATCTTGAATACATAGACATCTTTCAATGTCACAGACAAGAATCCTTTGGGTGACAACTATAAAACTTAGCACCATAATCCATTGATGGCAACCAAACTTGAATCTGATGACAATAAATGAAAATTAGATCTAAATATATGCAAAATATGCTCACAGACACCAGACACATTAACTACTATCAACAATGCCATGTGTTCACAAAAACACTTGCAGTGAATACATGTGTATAGCAGCAAAACATTAGGAATTAATGAATTTTTTGCCTTCACTGTTCCCAAGAATAATTTGCAATTGGGGAAATACAAAACTAGAATCAAAATATCAACAACCAAAGAGAAAAATACAAAAAAATAGACCAAAATTCATTTTAATAGTTTCAAATAGACATCTTGAATAGAAGTCTTATTTCTTGAAGATATGCATGATGTCCATAGATCAAAAAATACATCGATCATCAGGTATATCTTGAACAGATAGACATTTTTTGATGACTATCGACATTTCATGGACACATAGTTAATTTGGATTGAATGGGAAAATTAAAAAAAGAAGCCCGAACTCCCTTTTAATAAAATAATGCCAAAAACCATAGGATAAAAACTAGTGGCATGATTCTTGATCAATGCATGAATAGGCAATATCGCACTGAAAACATTAGTCTTCGCATCAATAATTGTTACAAACACCATGAGAAAATTATGAAAAACCTTTTTGAGATGCTAAACATGTTTAAAATGACACAAGTGCTTTAAAACGATACAAAGATATTTGTTACAGTATGCATACCAATAAGATAGTTATAAATCCTCTCAATAGACACAAATTTTGTACATCAAGAGATTTTGCAATTATTTAGACCTAATTTTCCTTTGATAGATTTAAGTGCAGTTGGCATGCAGGTGTGACAGAGAAAAGATTAGTTGCATTGTTAGTGATGGCTAATAGAGAAGTCGACATTAATGGATTATGGTGTTAAGTCTTTAATTGACCAACAAAGATTAACCCATAAAAGCAGTCAATGATAGGGAACAACAAAGATATACAAAGCCATGAAATATGTCTAATACCAACAAAACATTACCAATTGATGGAATGAATTTATACCAAGACATTTTGCACTTATTTAGACCTCGTTTTAATTTTCATTTAATAGATTGAAGTGTAGTTGGCATGTGTGCGTGCAGAGAAAATACTACTTCCATTCTTAATCAGTGAAATGAAGAGAAAATATAGAAAATTATGAAAGTAATTGTTACTCATTTTTATTTCAGATCAAGTTGAGTGAGTTTTAAGTGTTTGTAAACCAAAAAATGAGGTGCATTTCATATTAGTCTTTGCTATATTGCATTCAGGTGTATAAACATAAGAATCAAGAAGCTTTTATTTTCAGTACTGGATTGTTGCAAATATACAGATGTATACAATATTGAAAAGATTTACACAAATATTGCTGAAAGAAAGTCTTTATTGATTCAAAAGTTAAAATCTATCTCACACAAGCCGTGAGATATAGCTTGTCCAATGTGCATAAAATGCAATATATACAAGAATGAATTGAAAAAATTAAGATGCATATATAGAGAGAGAGGCCAGTCATTTCCTGATGACTGGTTTAAGTCCATCGTCCTGCATGATCCTCAGCTCCAAGTTGCTTGTTTTGTGTCCTCTACAGCTCTCAGTCTTCATATCCTACATCTAAAAGAATTGCAATGGTTAGAGTAGAGCTCTAAACAATGACGGTCTCCAACCCTACATACTCATCCACCCACCAATGTATAGACTGTCCTTTGCATGCATCAGACAAGCTATAAGTCACTCATGTTTAAAAAAGAGAGAAAAGAATGATCAAATACATCTAAAACATTTCATGTTTTTTCTAACTGTTTGTTTCATGTGTAGATACAGGGAAATCAATGTTCTTGTTTTATCAAGTTTCAACACGTGGGTTAAAATGAGGCTCCCACAAGGGTTGAGCCCGATGTGCTAAATTATCAGACAATGATCTCATTCGATTTTTCATCACATCATCATGATTATGCAATGGTAGTAAACAGGCATACATAAATGCCTAATTTTCATCATGCTTCACATTGTTTATTGCTAATATGTTTAAATATCATTCTTGTTGAAAGCAAACATCATAAGGAATGTACAATAAAATATATGACTGATCATAGAATAGCATGTTTATTCAAGGGTTTTAGTCATTTGGCATATAGAAAATAGTGCAAATTATGTTTTTTCTGTCAGCTATTCATGAAGGACAATTTGAAAGTCATAAGAAAGCCACAACTAGAAAAGTTAAGAGTCATTGGATCAATGCTACAATGTGTTGGAATAGGAGAAGAGGCATAAGTGACAAGCCTATGAAGGAGGATTCATATAACAGATCATAGGCAACAATGAAGGTAGTTCATCATGATCCAAATGATCAAAGATCAGGCCTGTAGATCTCCAAAGACAACAAGAACGTATAGACAAACAGATGAAGAATAATAATTCAAGTATGATCATGGGCATATCAAGCTTTGAAAGTAGGGAAAATCCTCAAGGTCGTGGCCATAGAAGAAAAGGTATGGTATGATGCAAAAAATCATCAGTATTGATAGGAAACCACATTGAGATGGCTATGACTGTAAGTTCTATGTGAAATTTTATTGGGCTAACAACGGAGATATGAATGAAGATAATGCACTTGGTCTAAACGAAAATGGTGACCAAGTTAATTTATTTCATTCCAAGTTCCAATGGGGTAAGGATGTTGACTGTCTTATGATCAAAATGACAAGAAAGCATGTTGATTATCTCCATCAATAAAGATATGGGTTGTTTCGTATAATGTGATCGTTCATGGGTTCACAATGGCTTGTCAAAGATACCCCAAGAATTTTACAAATGAAATTTCCATTTCCAGACAGTCTAAATGTTTAACAAAGCAAAGCAGACAGTTTTCAGCTGAAAGGAAAAATGAGCCAGCAAGCAGTCATTTTAAAAGGAATACATGTTTTCTTGGAAAGCTGGAATAAAAACATAGAAATTAGCTTTTTGTTTTTTTTTAAACATTTATTTGTGAGGAGCAACACGACTACCGGGTTTCCATGTCTGTGTTGGCAGTAGAGGAAAGGGGCAGCTCCCAGAATGGTATTAAGAGAAAGGCATAGAACTGATACTTAGTAATGAGGTGGTGAAAGTTGATCTCACCTCCAAAACTCTTACCAATGTAGAAGGGAAAAAATTTAAATACAGATTCTTGATCATTGCTACTAGTGCCACTATTATCAGGTTATCAAAATTTGGTGTTCAGGGAATTGATGCCAAGGGCATCCATTATCTGAGAGAGATAGATAAAGCTGACGCTTTGGTGGCAGCACTAAAATCAAAAAGGAAGGGTCAGCTGTGGTGGTTGATGGAGTATATATCGGTCTTGAACTGGCTGTAGTCTTAAGAATTAACAAGTATAAGGTTAAAATGGTGTACCTCGAGCCATGGTGCATGCCTCATCTTTTACTGTAGAAATAGTTGATTTCTACGAGGGTTATTATTAAGGGAAGGGTGTGGAAATTTTCAAAGGGACTGTGGCAGCTGGATTTAGCACATATGAGGATGGACATGTCAAGATAGTAAATGCATATGATGGGAGGGAAATTTTCATGGTTGGTAATGCTCTGGTGAACATGTATGCAAAAAATGGAAGTATTTTGTAGAGAAAATGCAAGTTCCCTCAGCAACCCAGCAATCCCTCAGCCATAGTGAAATCTACAGAAAAAAGTAAATGTTTCCTGTGCCACACAAAAGCCCTCGAATACTTGTGCATAAAAAATGGTAAGGATGCGGTATTTTTTGAGTTTTACTCAGAGGAGGCAAGAAGATATGCAAAGGGGCTTTCATTTTCTATATTACAAATTGAAAGTAAAATGCAAATAATGTACAGCATGTGCAATGCGAGTATATGCAAAAATGAATGGAATCAAGAAAAGCGGTGGAAGACACAATATGAATAATCACAGATGTTCTTTGCATCTACAGTTTGAAAAAAAATGCAACAAAATGGTAAACGTCATTTACCCGGATCAGCTGAGATCTTACTGTCTAAAAGCTTCTGATAGAAATTCATTTTAAAAATCCATTGAGAAGTATACATGACGGCCATAGAAGAGAAAAAGGGTTTCAAAATGAAAATGTATACCCAGGTGCAGATTTTGAAGGCTCACGACCTATGTGCATACAGAGAAGGAAAAGAAGAGAAATTTGCAAGTAAAAGCTATAGCTACTAGATTTAATGAAAATAAATACAAAGGAACGCATGAGAACAACTATTCCCAGATGTATTGAATTCATGCTTTCACAAACCCTTGGCAGTACCTTGTATTTACAGAGGGCTCAATAAACAAAGAGAACATGAAATCAAAACCCAGTAAAGCCAGAATGATGATGCCACAGGATTTTTCAACCAATCACAACCTGTGGAGCAAAATACTGCTACAACCATGATTAAAAAATAGTAATAAAGCTATAATAATTAGGATAATGTACATAATTTCATCATTTCTTGCAATACAGAAAAGGAGGGAAAACAAGCATTTTTTAGTTCCCAAGAAGAGTTTCAAGTAACAGAAATCCACATTAAAAGTAAGATACAGAGGAAATGCAAGCTTTGACTTACCTAGCTCGAAGTTTCAACAAAGATTTTCGAGTTCAAAACTCAGCTCAAAATTCTTCCATGGCGGTGCCCTCATAATGGCTCGAGTCTTCCAAAGTTACAATGCAAAATGAAAATGCTTTTGAGTGTTTAGGAAGATTTTTCCCTTAGGGTTGAAACCCTAGATTTCTAGAAGGTCGATAAAAGTTGTTTTTTTTCCAATCATTTTAATTCATAAACATATCAACTAATATGATGTGGTCAGCTTGACCTTTGCCTTGTCACTCTAGCACACTCAAGTATTCTTGACTTGAAGGAGAGACTTGTCTGTTTTGACTAAGTCATATGAAGGGAGATAGATGCCTTTTTGTTTCATAAGTATGCCGACTACAAAGTAGGCCTTTACATTATTTTCATTGTAGAATACTTAAGTTTTTTATGAGTCATTTTCACTTAAACTTAAGTATTTCTTTCAAAAGGTGAGGAAACACTTCTTTCAAAGGAAGTTGGGATGAGTTTGTATTAATGACTTACCAAAAGGGAGGGAAGTTTTTTCCTTTTGAGAGACATTTGGAACGAATATAGGAGCTTTTATTGCTTTGGAGAGCATATAGGCATCAGTTTGTTGTGCCTCCATGATTTTTATGATGGAATTGACCTTTTCAACCTTCTTGGAAGCCTTTTGGAGCAAATCTGGTAGCTATTTTTTTGGCTTTTGTAGGCCATCCGAGGAAAAGAAGTTTCTATTCCTATTTTGACGGGACTTCATTCAAAGCTTGCTTATTTAGTCATTTTTCTTATTATTGTAAGTGAGTTCTGAATTGGCTAAGTTCTGGAGATGGTTCATCCTCAGTTTTCAGTGTAATTTTGTAACTCATGCTTTCATGCAAACTATAAGTTCCTTGAGAAATTTATAATTGATTCAGTCTACTTTCTCATCACTTGCTTGTTAGTGTACATGTCCTTTGAAGTTGATCAGTATACTTGTGAAATTTTGAATTTTTCCCTGTATTTTTGTATTCTTTAGAAAGGTACCTTTCTTGCAAGAGAATATCCATTTTTACAGGTTATGAGTTGTGTAAGCAATGCAAGGTTTAAGTTATGAAATATATTCCTTTCTTTCTAAGAGTCTTGTGTTAGTATCTTCTCATAAATCACTTTTTTGTAAATGATATACAAAGATGGGTTGTGTAGATTTCTTGCCAATCTATTAACTCAAAGTGAAATAGAATCATGTTTGCATGCCATTAGTTGGTTTTGGGTAGTTCATCATTATATCAAAGTTTCAGTTTTCATTTTCAGTATTACATGTTTCTTACCTTTTTCCCCTCAAAAGACAAGTAGTTTTAGGTAAAAATTAATAAGAGCCAGCTTTTTTGGAGGTATTTTTCTGTTATAGGGTCACCCACAACCCTAGAAAAATTCCCATGTTACTCATGATTGGTTGTATTTGATCTTAGCATGGGTACAAATCATTAGAGCTAATAGTTTTTGGCACGCCTGGTGGGACTGTCGAATTGGACAGTTTAGAAAGAGCATAATATATTGCTGGTTTTGATATGTTGCCAGCATTTTCAGGCCTTTAAGAGGAAATTTTTTGCATATCTGGCAACTTTTACTGTGGGAAGTACTTAAAACCAATACTGTGAAGCCTTACATGAAAAAAATTCCAACTAGAAGTTTAGAATCTTTTGAATACCTGTAGTTATCTCCACCTAGAAGGCAGAGTAGGTCAGTTAAAAGAGTGTATATTTCAAAGAGGGTTCAACCAACCCCACCAAGTTTTAGACCAACTTCCAAAGCTATTTCAGCTGTAGTTGCAACCTTTAGTTCTACTGTCTCAATTCTGGTTAATCAGCCTCAAGTTGTGCAAATGGCCAGAAATCAGCCCTTTGTGCCATTCAATGGAGGTAGTCCATTGAATCTAGCCCAACATAATGATATTCTTATAGCAGCTTTGAAAAGCTTGCCTTTCTTCACAAGATAGGATCAAACAACTCCTATAGAACATATCAGAGACGTGGCTTCTCTTTGTGGGGTTCACCATGTAACTCAAGAGAATGTAGCTGTCAGATTGCTTGCAGCCTCCTTTAAGGGAAAAGCATTACAATGGTTTATAGGTCTGCAAGTTAGATCAATTGCAACTTGGGATGAATTAGGGGACAAGTTGAATAAACAATTTCAAGACAAGTTTGATCACTTGTCACTGGTTGAACAGTTAACAACCATAAAAAGAGCTCCTCAAGAGAAAATGTCAGATTTTAACTTCATATTTCAGAGAACTTGGTATAAGATTCCAGCTACCGTGAGGCCTTCTCCTAAACATGCCTTTTTGTATTATTTGAAAGCCATAAATAGTGAGATAACAGTAATGACACAGTCAATGGGAGGGGTATCCCTACCAGATGCTTATGAAGTAGCAATAAGGACAGAAAATTGTTTGATTCAGGCAGGTAAAATTGCCCCTAGGCCACCAATGCCAATATTTCCTGAGATACAACCTAGTATGCCACTTCAAGTACCATCCTTTACACCCCTACCAGCTGCTCCAATGTCATCAGTTGTTGTTACAGCAGTTGCAAATCAGGAAAATGCCTCAACAAGCTCATCTCAGGAGCTTCAAGAGATTAAGAGTCTGTTGCAGACCCTTGGTAATAAGCTAGTGAATTTAGAAAAACAACAGTCATACAATAGGCCTTACCAACCGCAAAATCAAGTTGTAAATCAGCCTTATCAGGGTCAACAACAACAGTATCAAGGAAATAGACAGCCATACCAAGGAAATTATCAGGGTACAAGGAAGAATATCAACTCAAGGCCATTCCAAGTTTATAACCATGCTCCTCTTAGTGCAGCCAAGGATATTGTCCCTATTCAAAATAATTTGGCTGCAAATTATGTGTTGAGATTAATGGATGCACAGCCCCTGAAGCTTCAATAAAGGACTTTAGCCATGAAAGATAATCAACCACAAAAGAAGTGTTGCAACAATGGAATGCTGATTAAAGATTCTATTGATATGATGATTGATATGATATATTACAAATGAACAAGATGCCTAATTAAATAAGCAAGAGGTAAACCCTAATATGCATGAGATGTTGCCAAGTGTTATAATCTAACATGTGACAACATGCGAACCCTATCTATATGATCATTAAATGATGAGATAAGTTCTAGAAGGAATCTTATCCCACAAACTAGGAAGGGAATATTATCCCATTTATTAAATGATTGCAACCTAGGACTAAATGATTAAATGCAAGACCTAAGTTAACTTATGCTAGTGTAATAATTAATTAATTATGCCAACACCCCCCCATAAGTGCAACTTAGGGAGGAAAATGCAATGATTATGCAAGATGATGATGGGTCCTGGCTACGAGACCATGTTAGGTACCCATGTACATGAAGATGCAGAAAAATCTCCCACAATCGGAGAAAAGGGGAAAACCCAGTGGGAACAAAACCCCTCTCCAAAAAGGAGATGAAAAAGAAAAAATGTGAGATAGGATGGGAAGGATGGAGGACTCCAAAATACCCCCCAAGTACACCATTCGTCTCATGGATACAATAGAGAGAGACTAAATAGCCCCCCCAAAAGATGTGATTACTTGCAAAGATGGTAAGTGTCTGAAGACAAAACAAGATCCAATGTCGACAAACAACTTGTCTCCCTTTTGGAAGAAGCAAAACCAACTGCAAGTGCAGAGATGCTTCCCATTCCGGATAGGAATTGAAGGAAGGAAGGATAAAAATGGATGATGATGTCTCAGAACTCTGCTCAAATGTCTCCTTGTCTGAAGATGATGCCACAATCAATGAAGAGGGTGACAAACCAGGACGATGCATAAAATGATGCTAAACAATAGCTAAAGACGGTGATATGATGAATGTGATGGAGACTGGATAGCCCCCCCTGAATGAAGTGTCCTCAAAACCACTGAAAGAAGTCTGAAGAAAATCCAATGGTGGATGCTGAAGAAACCTCAAATCCCGAATGGAATGACAGGGAAGAAGTCTCAAATATGAAATCTCTGAAGAGAAACCAAGTGCCTCCAAGATGGTCTCTGAATTCCTAATCAAGGTCGAGACAAAAGAATGAGGAAACTCAAAAAAACTCTCCAAGGTGTGATATGAATAGAGGAGTGATATCCCCTCAAGAATGGTCTCCAAACCTGTAGAAGTAGCCAAGTCAGTGATACTTGAAACAAAGCCATCCTGTGATGTCAAGTCTGAAAAACTGAATGTGTCCTGATGGATGATGATAGTGGAAGACTGAATCAATGATTTTGGACAAGGAATCACTGAATGTGAAGGGATACCAACTATCTCTGATGAACAAGAAGCACCGAAAGGAACCTTGTCAACCTCTTCGAAAAGATCAAGGTAAGCAACTTCCTGCACAACAATAGCATCATGGGGAACTTGATCTGAATCTTGACCAACGGGGAATGGTGGAGTATTTGAATCTCCATAGATCTCCCAAAGCTTAATCCATAGAATGTGAGGACAATCACAATGATCAATAGCATTCAAAACATCAGAATCAACTTGCATAGCAATGATCTCCAAGACATTGTACCTACTGCAACTCCAAGCAAATTTTTGAACACCTTCACTTGGACAGGGAACTATACCATACAAATGAGGTAATAGATGAAGTGACTAAAGATGGTGGTAGATCCCATCTCACCATTGTGAATAGTTACCCTTGTGCAACATAACCAAAGGAGAATAATATGCAAGCCCCATAATGAAATTTCTCCACAAAAATCAAAGACACTGACCTTCAACAGAAAATAAAGACTTCCAAATAGATATGCAACTGAGAATATGCCTCCGAGATCAAGAGATTCTTCTTCAAGTTTCAGGATGTCTCAAGAATCAGGAAAATGCATCAAATTGCAAAAAATCAATAAAAGATACCTGGATCTGAAACCAAAGAAGATGACTGGACTAATGAAAAAATACACTGAAATATCTCTCGAAATGCCACTAGAATCTCTGAAATCAGACAATCTGATGCGAAGATATGTGCTTCTGAGTCTAGAAAGGAGGGTTGACTTCCGTTGACTTTAGAATTTGATAGCAGAAAATTACTAAAAAAAGATGGCACCACTGGATAGTGCTCTGAATTCTCTTTCCGTCGATATCTCGTTTGCAAATTTTTGATAGTGTGGCGCGAAGATATGGCCCTCAGAAAAAAAAACTGTAATTTGAATGCAAGTGGCTAATCAGGCGCAAAAATGAAGCTCCTGGGGGCAAAAAAAATAGGGCCCTTGGTCGCTGATGTGACCATGGGTTGCGCTGGCAGTAAAAAGAAAGTCTCTGTCGGGTGGGCGATGTCGGAGCGACGGCCCAGTGGCGGAGGTGGTGGCGCGGCCGATAGGTGGCAGACAGGTGGTCGGTGGAGCCCACGGTCGGTGATGGAACTATTGTGGGGGCTTGGTCGTCGGTGGGTAGGCTGAAGACTCCAACGGCGGACGGTGCGACGAGCAGGTGATCGGAGGCCGGTGGTCGGTGCCAAACAGGAGATCGCCGGGAAGTGAATGATCGGCGGTGTGATTGATGGCCGACGGAAGTCAACGGCCGGTAAGACTGCGGAGGAGAGGCCCGATGACGTTGGCCGATGGGACAGGGCCGACGAGTCTGCGGAGGTCAGTGAAAAGCCGACGAAAAAATTTGAATATTGCAATTTGCAATTCAAATTTCAATAAAAAAATGTCGATAGAAAAATTAAACCCTGCAGATTTATATGTCGACGGAAAACACAACTATAGCCACCAAAAAATATTTATGCCGGCTGCTTAATTTAATGGCAAGTCGCCCGCAGAAAAGGAAATTTTTGCCAATACTATAGAAAAAAATGCCCGAAAAATAGCCAAATATTTTTTTTATTTTTGTAAAAAAAAATTTCCTTGATGGAGGACTGAAAGGGAAGATTTTTTCCTGCAAAATTGTACGGATAGTACAAAAAATTGCAAACCCTAGATAATACCTCACAGGCTCTCAGTTGAATCTACTCAGATTTTGGCAAATGAACATGCGATCTATGGGTTTTTAGGCCTTATGGTCGCAATGGAGAGGTCGGAGAGGTCCTGATCTGCACCAGAAATTAGCTTGGCTCCCGGGTAGAGCCAACTAGCCTACAACATAAAACTCCAAGCCTGCTTGAATCTTGCACTCCAAACTTCTTGGATCTAGAGTTGATGTTTCAATAGACTAGCTCTGATACCATGTTGAGATTAATGGATGCACAGCCCCTGAAGCTTCAATAAAGGACTTTAGCCATGAAAGATAATCAACCACAAAAGAAGTGTTGCAACAATGGAATGTTGATTAAATATTCTATTGATATGATGATTGATATGATATATTACAAATGAACAAGATGCCTGATTAAATAGGCAAGAGGTAAACCCTAATATGCATGAGATGTTGCCAAGTGTTATAATCTAACAACATGTGACAACATGTGAACCCTATCTATATGATCATTAAATGATGAGATAAGTTCTAGAAGGAATCTTATCCCACAAACTAGGAAGGGAATATTATCCCATTTATTAAATGATTGCAACCTAGGACTAAATGATTAAATGCAAGACCTAAGTTAACTTATGCTAGTGTAATAATTAATTAATTACACCAACATTATGAATGGTGCTATCCTTGCAACCAACCTCATAATCATGCCACTTGTTCAAATGGAATCATTAATCAAGCCTTGATGGTACAGAGTGTTTCACATACACAGCATAATCCACCTAATGATGGATCCTTATAGTAGCAAGACCAGTCTACCAGTGTATCCACTCTTCTAAACTGGAAAGGTGAAGAATTCTGTGGAATAAATGCAAATGATTCCTCAATTGTTGCAAACACAAGATCAAAGAAAAGAGCCCTTGAACTTGAGCAGGTAGCCGATAAAGGAAAAGCAGTAGCTAATGAACCATCTACATGACAAGTGCCTCACATTTTGCAGAGAAATCCACAAACAGCTACTAGAGAGCAATCTCAATTGCAAACTGAGCCTGCTGTTGCAAGAGTACAACATAAGATAAATTCTGCAGTGCCTTTTAATATTGTTGAAAATATGAAAAAGATGAACATCACAATGTCTATGTGGGATTCCTTGGCAATTCCAGGTCAAAAGGAATTGTTACAGTCTGCTTTAACTAAAAAGGAAACAACTAATGAACCTTTAGTTGATACAGTTAAAGTTGTTTTCACAAATGAACAGAAGGAAAATGATGTGCAACAAAGTAAACAGACAAGAAAGGAGTCTAAAAAGGGTGTTAAGCCTCCTCCTTTCTATGTGACATTAATTGTGGGAGACAAACTAGTTCACAACTGCATGGTTGACAGTGGAGCCAGTAGTTCAGTCATGCCAAAGAAGATTGTAGATCAATTAGGACTGAAATACCAGCCCCTTGAGAAAGGATTTCTTTAGCTAGATGGTATAGCAGTTAACACTGTGGGTGTTATCAAAGATTTGGGACTCACATCACATGCTTTTCCAAACTTTTCTATTCCTCAAGATGTTTTTGTTATTGACTTACCTCCTTTCTTTGCCCCGTGCCTATCAAGGGACTTCACTGCAAAGATTGGAGGTTATCTATCATCTGATTGGTCCCATATGCTCTTCAGGGCCAGATATGGAACAAAAGTAACAATTAAGTTTGAGTCATTGGCTAAGGATCACATTGAGCCTTATGTGCCAAGTGCAATTAATGCTAATTGTGTTATTCTTGAGGACAGTGAGCTTGCTGCAACTCAGGAATTACAAACTGAATGTATACCTAAGGTGCTGCTAAATGAGTGGGCAGCAAAAAACATCATAGATAACCCAAGTGAACTTATTCAAGAAGCTGGATTAGGAATTTATGTACTTCACGAACCTGAAATAGAGATACCAAACATTGAAAAGAAGGCAGAACAACAGTTATCATAGCAAGATGAGTTATGGCAGATGTACTTTGATGGCTTCAGAAGTAGAAATAGAGCTGGTGGAGGTTCAATGCTAATCTCTCCACAGGGTGATAGATATTATGTTGCATTTAGATTTTCTCTCTCTTGTTCCAATAACTCTACTAAGTACGAAGGACTGATACAAGGTTTAGAGTGGGAAAGGAGAAGGGGAATCAGTTGCATATAGGTGTTTGGGGATAGTGAATTGGTTGTTAATCAAGTAAGAGGGTTGAATGTAACAAAAAATGACACTTTGAAAGCTTACAAGCATAGAGTATGGGATATGATTGAAGATTTTAATGCATTCAATATGGTTTCGGTCCCTAGGAGTTAGAATCAACATGCAGACAGATTGGCTGCAGTTGGTGCACAAATTGACATTCCTAATGAGATCAGAAAAGAAAACGTACAACCACATGTTAAGATAATTGTCAGGCCATCTATTCCAGATAACAACATTAATTGACAAGTCTTTGAAAGTGACGAGCAGATTCTAAGCTTTCTACTTGAGGAAGACCAATTTTCTGTTGTAAATTAGAAAAAGCTGAAACAACAATATGAAGATCAAATTATCCAACTGAAAACAAATAAGTTGCCCAGGGGCTTGGTCACTTTAGAATCCATTTTCAGTACTGATGATCAATTGAAAAAGAGTAAAACCAACATTCAGATTAAAGAGGAGCATTATGAAGAGTTGGAGATTTTTAAAGGTAAGCTTCTCAAGATTGGAAAAATTTGTTCTGAATTAGATAAACAGGCTTTCATTACTTTATGTCAAGATTTTTAGGATATTTTTGCTCGGGACTATTTTGATTTGAGAGGTTTTGATCCTAGAATTTCTCAACACAATAGAATTGGAACCCAACGCTAAGCCTGTTAGGCAAAATCAGAGACCTTTGAACCCTAAGCTGGAACCTTTAATGATTAAGGAATTGACTAAGTTAGTTGAGGGGGGTATTGTATTTCCAATTAAGCACACTTCCTGGGTCTCTAACCTGGTTCCATTTAGAAAGAAAAATGGTGAAATCAGGTTATGTGTAGATTTTAGAGATCTTAATAGAGCCTCTCTAAAATACCATTATCCATTACCTTCCATGGAGCAGATCCTCCAAGTGGTTGTTGGTTCAAAAAGATTCTCTTTACTTGATGGATACTTTGGTTATAACCAGGTATTGGTCAAAGAAGAGGACCAATACAAGACTGCCTTTACAACAAAATGGGGCACTATGGCCTACAAGAGAATGCCTTTCGGTTTGTCCAATGCTAGAGCCACTTTTCAAAGGGCTATGGACATGGCCTTCCAAGGCTTAATCAATAAAATAGTGCTGATATATCTAGATGATATCACCATATTCTCAAAGAATGTTGATGAACATCTGCAACATTTAAAACAAGTGTTTGAAATATGCGGGGAATATGGAATCTCCCTTAATCCCAAGAAAAGTATTTTTGTTGTTCATGAGGGTAAGTTGTTAGGACACAAAGTGTCAAAGTAAGGAATCACTATTGACCCTAAGAGAGTCAAAGCTATTCTGGAGCTACCTTTACCCAATCACAAGAAAGGGTTGCAGAGTTTCTTAGGAAGAATTAATTTTTTGAGGAGATTTATACCTGATGTAGCAACCCTTTTACAACCCTTAACTGCTATGTTGAGAAAAAATGCAATTTTCAGCTGGACTAGAGAGGAAAAATGTAGTTTTGAAGCCATTAAGGATGGTTTAGCATTAGCTCCTACACTGGTGAATCCAAATTTTACAAAATATTTTATCCTGTATGCATTTGGCAGCATTGACTTTGTTTTAGCAATGCTGGTTCAACAGAACAGTGAAGGCTTAGAACAACCCATTTTATTTTTTAGCCAAGGATTGGCTGATTATGAGCAGAAATACTCATTTGTAGAAAAACATGTTCTAGCTGTCATTAGAAGCCTCAAGAAATTCAAACCATTGGTTTCTAATAACAAGATTCACTTAATGGTAGCACATCCAAGCGTGAAGGAATTCTTACTCAGTAAGGATCTTAATGAAAAAAGGGCTGGGTGGATTACTAAAGTCATGGAATTTGATGTAGATATCAAGATCACAAAGTTGGTAAGAGGAAAAGGACTTTGTGAACAGTTGGTTTCAACTTCATAAAATGGAAAGAAAATAGAGACAGAGGTTGTTTTAGTCATTGATAATCAAGATCAGAATGTTGTACCAAGTTGGGTTCAGTGTATGAATCATTTTCTATAGACTGGTCAATGTCCACCACACTTAGATAGAGCCAAGAGGAAATATTTCAAGTTACAATCCATTCCATATGTTCTGATTGACAATGTTTTATTCAAAAAAGATCTCAATGGTGTTTTGCTAAGGTGTATTGATCATTATCAGATTGAGAAGGTGCTTCATGAGTTCCATGATGGGACTTCAAGGGGTCATTTTGCCCCAAAAACAACATGGAAATTTATGAGGGCTGGTTATTACTGGCCAACCATGTTTAAGGATTCCCATGCATGGGCCAAGAAATGTGCGAAATGTGCAATTTTTGTTGGAAAAGAAAAACTGCCAACACTACCCTTGTAGCCAATTCAGGTAGAGCAGCCCTTCATGAAATGGGGCATTGACTTCATTGGACCCATAAACCCACCTTCCAGTGCTGGGCACAAGTGGGTACTGTGTGTATGAAAATATGATCAATCTAATCAATAACAACACAATCAATAAAACATTAAATCAAAGAAACTGAAAGAAAAATAGAAATAAGCAAACTGTTTTATGGCAGCCTCTCTGAAGTCATCTTATTGCTCTCTATCTCCAGCGTTTCATCTTTGCTCAAGTTGCTCTCAGATTTGGAATGCCCAGCTCAACGAAGTAGGCTACTGAAGAATGAGATTAAAAATGCATACTATGCTAAATGCAAGATTATGCTATGATGAGAATATTGTTGAAAATACTAAAAATGCAAGAATGCAAGCGTATGTTGTGTTCGTCTTGTGTTATAACCAATACTTGGATTTGCACATGCATTTATAGAGTTTTTTGAAGATTTCGATTGGCTGGGTTAGTCAACGGCTGTGATAATTCCTGACAAATCAAACGGTTGAAGATAGATGAGATTGAAGAGAAAGTAGAAGAAAACGAATAAAACAAGATTTTTCCATTTTAATGGAAGAGATAAGATGAGATGATTTAAAAATTATCTTTTTAGAAGAAAAATGGAAAGATTATGATAAGATAAATAATGAATTATCTAATTCAATTATTTATTTATGAGTGCATGTTGATTTTTCTTAACAAAAGAAGTATTTATTTAAGATTTTGAGGAAATTAGAAGATTTCATAATTAAACAGAATATCTAATTATGATTTGAAGAAAGCAGAAGATCTTTAATTAAATAAAATATTTAATTAAATTTGAAAGAATGACATTAATTAAATAAAAGTATTTAATTAATTAGAGGAAAGTTTTAAAATAGAAAGAAAAGAGATATTTAAATTTAATTAAAAAGATTTAATTAAATTCAAAAAATGATAATTAACTTAAATAAATAAAATATATTTATTTAATTTAATCAAGTAGATATGTGGAATAATTAAATAAAATAGATTTATTTAATTATGAAGGGAGAATAAAATGAATGAATACTATAATTAAATTGATTAAATTTAATTACGTGTAGAAGAATTTTAGAGGAATTAATTAAATAATAAATATTTAATTAAATGTCAGGAATAATTAAATATGACCAATTTTATGCATATACATTTTGCCCCTCTTTGAAGTGATGTGTGAAACGCATTGCTTCAAAGAAAAATAATTTTTTTTTGCTGCCCTTGATATGTTTTTGATGCTGATGCTGATGATGCCCCCTCGGGAGGTAAATTACGGATGAAGATAACATTGAATTGGATGATGACATTATGCTGGTGATTTGGTGATTTAGCTCCTGATAATTGATGTAAAGGATGCCCCTGGTGAAAAATAAAGGAAATGCCATAAAAAAACCTTCCTAAATTGACCCATATAAGGTAGAAAGGGTAAAAGTGAAAGTCATTTTCACCTTTTGACTACAGTGATTTGGATGTTTTGATAGTGACATAGCGAGATGTCGATCCCATATCACACTCATTGATTCGAGCAGGCGCATCGATTTCAGAGACCAGCAGCGTATGGACCACCGGTGAGTCGATTAAACCCCTTGTATGTCAAAATTTCATGATTTTTAGCGATTTTTGTACTTTTTTTAATGCGGATTTAGAATTAGAAATGCCGTTTTAGTGCATCCGTGAGCCTATTTTAGCGCTTTCGAAGCTTCTTTTAGTGCATCTAGGGTGTTCTTTAGCGCTTTTAGGTGCAAGGTAAAAACAAGCAGTCTGCTGCATACGAAGTATAAAGTAGCGCTTCTAGGGTAGTCGGCTGTGTAGGGCACTTTAGCACATCTAGGGCATAGAGTTGCGCATCCAGGAATCGGCTAGAACAAAAGTAGAGTAGCGCTTTTAGGGTACAAAGGAGCGTATACGCGGGGTAGTTTAGCACATTTAGTCTTTTAGCGCTTCGACGGGATGAAATAGCGCATATGCTGCTTAGATTAGCGCATCTAGGGTTTTAGTGCTTATAGGTAATGAAGTGGCGCTTTTAAGGTGTAAGAGTCTGTTGAGTGAGTTTTAGCGCTTTTGAGGTAAACTGTAGTGCTTTTGAGTTTTAGCGCATATGAGGTGCAGATTAGCACATATGAGAAAATTTTGGTAGAATGCTAGGATGAAAAAAATGATGGTCTATATTGCATCCTTGGTCAATAGATAAAGAAAATGTTTTGCCATCATGCTGATAGTTGATGATTAACTGATAACTTTGCTTCCTCGATTAGAAGATAAAGAGTAAATGCCTGATAGGACTTTTGATAAATTTGTTTCCTGCGATAGAAAACAAGTAGTAAATGTTTGATATGACTCCTGATAAATTTGCTTTCTGTGATAGAAAACAAATAGTAAATGATTGATGTGAACACATATTTGTATTTATGTTCGAAATACAAATAGAATGATGTTTGGATTGTGTGATATGGGTCACTTGATATGGGTCACTAATATGATAGAGCACATGTTAGGAGTCTTTGGTATGAGTCTGATTAGTTGTCATTGTGATGATAATAGGAGGTGTTTGACAACCTCCAGAGTAGAGAGCGGTTCTCGATATGTTGGGATCAGATAGGAGAGTTAACTCTTGCGGAGGTATAGTGGATAGGTGCCTGTGGACTGGGATCCGTGTTGACTATCCCACGAGGGATTCAAGTCAACAGGGGACTGTTGACTCCCTTGGTAGAGAGGTGGCATTCCGATCATAACACTTTTCATTTGCCGATTGGTGAGATGACTGTGACACCTGAGGATGTATGCAGGATTCTAGGGATTCCTGTTGTAGGTGCCCTTGTGGTTTATGACCACAAGGAGATAGGTGGGACTGAGGCATTGAGGAGGATCTATGGTGATGCGTCTATAGCCGGATATTGGGTGTCGTGGGTGGATTTCAGTAGGTATCCCGCCTTAGTTACTGTGTTGGAAGCATTTATTGGAGGCTTCCTTGGACTGGACCATCGGTCGAAGGGATTTTCAGTTGGGTGGGGGAGGATGCTAGAGTGGATGGTGACTCAGCCATGGAGGTATTCTTGGGGGAGCTGTATTTTGGCACATCTGTATCATGATCTACATCAGGTGGTCTACCGAGGGTCAACGAGTTTGGCTAGCGGTGTGACTTTGCTACAAATCTGTGTGGGGGAGCATATTGCGGTGATGAGGCCAGAGTGTTCCAAGGTTAGGCTACCAGGGCAGCCATATGTGGAGGCATATTCAGGTGCACTTGTCCAGCCCAAGCTGGGCAAGTTGGAGTACTGGCGACGTGTGCTCGACGATGTGGACTCAATGATATGGAGACCATACACAGACTGTGAGCCTTGGGACACAGATCACTTGGAGATGTCGTTTGTTTGTATACCCCGATATCTGATAGGACAGACCCCATTCATTATTGAGAGATTTTTAGCCTTGCGGGTTCAGAGACAGTACGGTTTTACCCAGGGTATGCCATAGGGCGTTGGTCATTATGGGCGACGCAAGGATGATCCTGGATGGGGACACTATATTACTTACCAGGTTGTGTATATAGAGTATGCAAGTTTGCAACTAGAGGTATGGGCATACAGGCCAGAGGTTACAGATGTAGGCATGTCAGATGAGTACTTAGTGTACTTCCATACTCATCGATTTCCACGGTTTACCTGTCTAGATGAGCCAGGGCCCATTGTAGTGGTACATCAGCCAGTGGCAGGGAGACGGGAGGGTGTGGCTGGCGGAGAGTAGGCAGTCGGTGGCGGAGAGGAGGAGGGTGTGGCTGGAGATGAGGAGGAGGATGACAGAGAGGAGGGTGACAGTGATGATGAAAGCTTAGATGGTAGGGATGACGGGTGAGATGATGGAGGGGAGGTGGAGAGGTTAGTGAGGTAGAGGATGGACAACTTAGCCAGTGCCCAGGGTGTTTAGAGGGCTAGATCTAGTGGTAGACCACAGACGGTCATCAGGATGTCCTCCTCTTCCCAGCAGACACAGATAGCCACTTTGCAGGCCCATGTGCAGACTATGCAGGGTCAGTTAGAGTAGGCACAAAGCGTGATAGCACAGTTGCAGTCACAGCTGGCACAGGCGAAGACTCAGGCTCAAGCATAGGTACAGGTACCAGTCGCTCCGCCTGCCCCAGACCCACAAATAACTTAGTTGATCATAGAGAGAGATGCTTTGAGACAGAGGGCAGCAGAGGCCGAGGGCGTAGCTCAGAGACTGATGGGAACTGTAGAGAGTGCATCGTTACGGGACGCCATTGCAGAGGGCATGGAGATGGTGAGGGAGGCCGAGTATTATCAAGTCAGATATGAGGAGTTATGTCCTCCTGAGCACAGAGAGCCATTTCCACGGTCCCACACTAGGAGCAGGAGTAGGTCACAGACACATACTCAAAGTCTAGGGGTTATTGGGCCTCGACGAGATCCCGATGCAGGTACCAGTGGCAGGCCACCTCCTTCCGGACTAGCTCCATCAGGGGCATCGACCAACTAGCCTTGTGATGTATATCATTTTTGGAGCCTGTATATGCCATTTTATTGATCATATCCTATGTATCTCTCTTTGAACTCTGTAGTTTCATTGGACATTTAGACATTTGTATCATTTTTTTTTATGAGTGTTGATATGCAGCGACGATGATTGTTTTTGATGATGTGATGTGCATTTATGAGATGATTTATGTGATGTCCATCATGATTTGTTGATTATGTGATATGCAGTTATGGATTTTGGTATGCATTTGAATGATTTGATGACTAACATGATATGCAGGATGATTTGATATGATGTGTTTATGATGATGATTAATGACAAGTGATTGATGATGTGTACTAATGATGTCATGCAGGTGGATGATGAATGTATACCATGGAATATGTGATATGTGATGTTATGCAGGTTTTCAAATGTAAGATGATAATAAAGATGAATGTTGTGTTTATGATATGCATTATGAATTTATGATGTAATATGCCATGAAGATAGGATGATGGGAATGTAATGTGATAAATGATATGAAAAATGATGAAATGTAAATGATGATGAAATCCAATAATAAGTAAATATGAAATGATACTATGAAAATGATATGTAAATAAACATGAAAATGAAATAAAAATGAAAATGAAATGGTAATGATAGTGAAATGAAAAGGTAATGAAATAAATGAGATGAAAAGATAGTGATAATAAAATGAGATGATATGAATGAAATGAACGATAAGGCAATGAGTGGTAATGATAAATGAAATGATGAGATGAATGATAATGGAATGAAATGAATGAATGATAACGGAATGAAATGATAATTATAAGAAAATGAAATGATAAGATAATGCAATGAGATGAATGATAATGGAATGAGATGAATGATAATGGAATGAAATGATAATGATAATGAGATATATGATAAGATGATAAATGATATGTTGTGAAATGTAATGAAACGATAAATGATAATGAGCAAAAATGACAATGTAATGATATGTTATTGAAATAATAAGATAGATGATAATGACCTGAAATGATAATGAAATGATGAATGATAAGGATAATGAAATGATAATGAAAAATGATATGAAATGAGATGATAAAATGATAAATGATAAATGAAATGGTAAAATGATAATGGATATGATAATGAGATGAAGAAGATAGATGATATGAGATGATTATTAAATGATAATGGGAAATGATATAAAATGATAAACGATAAATGTGAAAATGATAATGGATATGATAATGAGATGAAGATGATAGATGATATGAGATGATTATGAAACGATAACGGAAAATGGTATAAAATGATAAATGATAAATGTGAAAATGATAATGGATATGATAATGAGATGAAGATGATAGATGATATGAGATGATTATTAAATGATAATGGGAAATGATATAAAATGATAAATGATAAATGTGAAAATGATAATGGATATGATAATAAATAAAGAATTTTGAATAATGGATCTCAAATGATATGTAAATGAATGGCAAATGATAGATGATAGGACCTAGATGAAATGATAATGAAGATGAAATGATAACGAAATGAAAGGTGATAATGAAACAAATGTCTGAATGTCCTCCACAAATAGTCCAAAGAGACATGACAACCATTGACGTTATTGTTAGCCCTTTAAAATTTTTGATGCAAATCTGGTATGCAGATATATGTACACTGATCTAAAATGAAATGCAACTAAATGAAGCAAACCAATCATTGAGCCTTTTGGTAGCTTTCTTGGATCATCATAGAGCATTAAAATGTTGGAAGTATGTATAAGCATCAGAGGGGAAATTAGCACCAATGATGACCTGAGTACAACTTTCATGATTTTTGATATAGCAAGTGAACACAAGCATCGAAGTATATTTGAACCGAGATGACCTGAGCATTTCTTGCATAAACAGTCAAAGGTTAACCACTTTCTGATGCAAATGTGGAGCTGCCATTGATGATATTGCTTTGGAAATCATGTCTCGCGACATATTTGCAACAGATAGATAGTTAACCTCAAGACAACAGACAAAGAAAAATCATCCTCTTTCCATGCCACTCTAGTTCAGTACATCATCAAGTGTACTCCAGAGAGATGATATCAAAATTTAAACAACCATTGTTCAAAATGAAAAACTGTTATTCCAAACATTATTCATATTTTAGATCATCTAGATATGAGTCATGATATGGTACTTGCTGAAAACTGTTGTGACACGGATCGATGATTGGATAGTTTGTTCATGTGATTTGATTTGGTTTTTTGTGTGCATGATTGGATTTGATGTCCTTGTCTAGTTGTTTTCTGAAAGTTGATTGCCCCCAGTATGTCAACGTTTGCCCCCAGTATTGACACAACTTGCTGGAATGAATATGTACAATAATCAAGCCATGGTAAGACATTATCGTGCTAGGCAAATGATGATAGCATGATGCTAGTATGGACCTAAGATGATGGGAAGATGCACGGAAAGGAAAGCTGAAAAGCCAAGTGCAGGATATGAACTAATAGATGGAGAGCTACAAATAGCGTCTATTTTCCAGATTTTCACTATTTGTTTTTATTGCATTTTTCATGTCAATAGATTGCCTGTTGTTAGGTTTGCACCCTATGACTTCTTTTTTCGCTACCAGATGCCCGTTTGCACGGTAACCATTTTTCGGACTTTTGTTTTTTTGGATTTCTTTAGGACTTTTTTTCGCCATTTTTGGGGACTTTTCTATTGTTTTAGATTTTTGACTTTTTGCTATTTTTGGATTTCTTCAGTGCTTTTCTGCCAACATTCATACATACACTTTTTTAGGTGCATGCTGTTGATGGGTCGTCAAACAGGTCCCCTTCTTGCGTTGATAGTTTGTATGCTCAACCGTAGACAGCGATAACCACATAAGGACCTAGCCAATTTGGTTCAAATTTTCCTTTCTTTTCTCTGTCTTGCTGATTTCGTGGGTTTTCTTTCAAAACCAGATCACCCACCTGAAAGGTACATGGCTTTACTTTGTGGTTGTAGCTGTGAGACATCATCTGTTGGTATGCTTTCAAATGGTCAGCTGCTCTTTGTCTCTTTTCATCTAGGAGTTCTAGTTCTTGGAGTCGGGAAACTCTGTATTCATCATCTGTTGTGAGACCTTTTAGTGATACTCTGAGTGATGGGATTTCAACTTCTAGAGGTAGGATGGCTTCTGCTCCATAGACAAGAGCAAATGGTGTTGCTCCCATTGGTGTGCAGACACTAGTTCTATAAGCCCATAAGGCGGGATTGAGTTGAACATGCCAATCTTTCCCTGCATCATTCACAGTCTTCTTCAAGATTTTCAAGATTGTTTTATTTGAGGCCTCTGCTTGGCCATTTCCTTGTGGATAGTAAGGTGTTGAATATCTGTGCTGAATGTGAAATCTCTCACAAAGTTCATCCACATCCTGATTCTTAAAAGGTCGTCCATTATCTGTAATAATGGAGTTGAGAATGCCATACCGACAAATGATATAGTTCAGTATAAACAATGATATTTGTTTGCCGATAACTTTAGTCAGAGGTACTGCCTCAATCCATTTGGTAAAATATTATGTGGTTGTGATGATGAACTTATGCTTGTTCGATGACGAAGGATGTATCTTACCTACTAGATCTAACCCCCATTGGGAAAATGGCCAGGTTGGCTTGAATAGTTTTAGTTCTTGTGCAGGAGCATGAATGAGATTCCCATGAATCTGGCATTTTGAGCATGTTTTCACAAAAGTGAATGATTCCCTTTCCATTGTAGGCCAATAGTAACCCATTCTAATCAATTTCTTAGATAAGGTCAGTCCACTCGAATGAGTACCACAAATGCCACCGTGAACTTCTTGTAAAGCTTTGTCAGATTCGTCATGTTCAAGACATCGAAGCAAAGTACCATCAAGACCACATCGATAAAAGGTGTCAGCGATAAGGGTGTAGCAAGAAGATTGGCGGATAAAATTTCTCTTTTGGTTACGGGATAAGTCAGGTGGTAAAATTTTGTCTTTTAGGTAGGCATAAATCTTGCCATACCAAGGTGAATCAGATCCTACCAAGTGGCAAATGATTTGGCTTTCGGGTGTGTCATAGGCAGGTGTAAATGATTGTTCCACTATAAATTCATAGCGAGTCTGAGTTTCTGGGAGCTGCAACAATGATACGATTGTAGCCATGGCGTCAGCTGCTTTGTTATCAAGCCTTGGAATTTGTGTGAATTTGACATCCACAAAGTACTTCTTGAAGTCATCGACCATATTTTTATATGGCAACAATTTATCATCTTTGGTTTGATATTCGTCATTGATCTAATAAATGACCAACTGTGAGTCGCCATACACTTGTAGTTCTGAAATCCTCCATTCCAATGCAATCTTCAGTCCCGTGATTAATGCTTCATATTCAGCTATGTTGTTGGTGCATGGAAACATCAGCCTATATGATCGAGGAATGGTGTTCCCTTGAGGGGTGACGAAAAGTATGCTTGCCCCCAATCCATGTTGAGTGAAAGAACTATCAAAATATAAGGACCATGGTTGTTTGGATTTGGCAGTAAAGACATCAGCATCTGGAAATTCAATGTGCAGAGGATGGTCTATTTGCAGTGGTGCTTCAGCTAGTTGATCAATGATAACTTGTCCTTTGATTGCCTTGCGATTAATATAATGGATGTCAAACTCACTCAGAATCATCACCCATTTTGCTAACCTTCTTGTCAATGATGCTTTGCTTAACAAATATTTGAGTGGATCAATCTTTGAAACCAAATTGATCGTATGAGTTAACATGTAATGCCAAAATTTCTGTGAAGCAAAGACTATTGCTAGACAAGCCTTCTCGACGGTAGTGTAGCTAAGCTCATGACTTGTGAGTGTTCTACTGATATAATAAATTGCATGTTATTTTCATGTGGAGTCTTCTTGCGCTAGCAATGCACCCAAGAATGTTTATGTTGCTGCAATATATAACATCAATGGTTTGTTCGGATTCGGTGGTACTAGAACTGGTGGAGTCATTAAGTATTGTTTGATTTGTTCAAAATCCAATTCACACTTGTCATCCCACTTGAAAGGAACATTCTTATGCAGTAGATGGGTGAACGGTAGACTCTTGTCAGCTAGTTGTGCAATGAATCTGCGGATAGACTGAAGTCGTCCCTGTAATGATCTTAATTGACTGATGTTCTTTGGGGGAGGAATTTCCATGATCACCTGAACTTTAGTAGGATCTACTTCAATTCCTTTTTTTGACACGATATACCCTAAGAGCTTTCTAGATGTGACCCCAAAGACACATTTCTTGGGATTGAGACGAACTTTGAATTTCTCCAGTCTTGCAAATATCTTGGACAATATTTCCAGATGTCCTTCTCTAGCATATGATTTTGCCAAGATATCATCTACATAATCTTCCATGAATGTGTGCATCATGTCGTGAAAGATTGTAGTCATGGCTCTTTGGTAAGTGGCCCCAGCGTTTTTGAGACCAAAAGGCATGACATTCCAACAGTAAGTTCCCCATGGACATGTGAAAGCTGTTTTCTCTTGGTCTTCGGGTGCAATCTTGATTTGGTTGTAACCAGAAAAACCATCCATTAATGAATACATGGCATGGCCAGCTATCAAATCAACTATAGTGTCGATGTTTGGCAGTGGGAAGTCATCCTTAGGGCATGCTTTATTGAGATCTCTGAAATCAGTGCACACTCTGACACTCTTATCTGGCTTGGATACAGGAACAATATTAGAGATCCATTCTGCATAGTCAATTGATCTTATGAAGCCCACATCAAGGAGTTTTCTTAGTTCTTCCTTAACCAATAATGCAACATGGGGGTGCATCTTTCTGAGCTTTTGTTTCACAGGCTTAACCCCTGGTTTGATAGACAAGTGATGCATGATAAGGTCGGGATCAAGACCGGGCATGTCTGCGTAAGACCAAGCAAAGTTGACTTGATTTGTTTTTAGAAATTCCATGAACTTTGGTATTTCTTTTTCTGTCATTGATGCAGCCAGTTGTAAAATTCTTAGTTTGTCTGAAGTTTCAAGATTGACGGTATTTGTAGGCTCAATCAAAATAGGCGATCACTCATGATAATGTTATGGGAGAGTGTCAAGATTCCCATCATCTGGTGCCTTAAAAAGGTTTTCACCATCTGATACGCTCTTTATTTTATCTTTTGTTTGATCTAATACTGCCAGATTCTAGTTTTCACCATTAGATCTTTTGTTTTTAATTCCATTTTTGTAGCTGGGAGAATTGACACCCTCCTGGTCAAAGAATTTATGCTGAAAATCGCTAGTGGAACAATCATTTATGTCCTCTGCGGAGAGGAACTTTACAATAGCTTCATCACTTGGAAACATTGGTATGTTGATAGGTTTGGATGAATCCCAATCAATGAGATCAGGATAAATCAAAGGTATAGGGTCATTGGGTTGCATTAAATCGGTTATGGTTATGGTCATAATGGAGTTGATCATAGGATCCGAGGTATGAGGTAGGTCAATGATGGTACTGTCCTCATGATAATCTTGTTCGTTTAGATCTGACTCAGTATCACTAGAATCATAGTGACTTTGTAGTTCAGACTCTCGTGTTTGGGTCTCTGAACCTTGACCTTCGATTAGAGTTGGGGCATACTGGTGTATTACATCAACCTCTTTATCCCTCCAGAACTCATCATTGTAAATGGTATCCCATTCATATTCAGCAGAGTCTATGTCAGAATTGTTATCCAAGAAGTTCTGAACCGTTGCCAAACATGCTTCTCGTGAATCTGAGCCTTCTTGCAACGCGAAGACAGTGCCATGCAGTTGTTTGGATGTGCTTTCTTTGGAGTGAGTATCATAACCTAATCCAGTTTTCTCTTTTACGGCGAGTCTGCGGAGGTGAATAGGTTCAACTACTCCTTTCCTTTTTCTGATAGGACCTTTATCATAACCCATCTTCTGCATGATTGAATACCCTTTTCCATATTTGTCTGTGGGTAATTTGACATTACAAACTGCTTCATCTTCATCTTTATAGAGCCAGTTTAGAATTTTTGTTTCCTCAGGATCTTCCATGGGGAATTTCTCTTTGATGAATTGTCCATTAAACTTTGTGATTGGCTCTGTTGGTGATTGCTTTGATGTTGATGCTACTGATACTTGATGTTTTGTGATAGATGGTTGTCCATGTGATCGAGGCGATATAGGTAAATTGGCAAGACAAAGAGAATATTCTTCGACTCCATGGTCTTTGAATTTCAATTTCTTATCAAAACTATTGGTTAATTGACTGATTTGTGTGTCAATATTTAGAGAAGTACAAGCATGAGCTTCTCGATTATTAGGAACCAAAGTATCTTGACTAACTTTTATGTTGGCACAAGTTTGAATGTTGGCATTATCAGCTGATATCGTGATTTCCTGTCCATCATAAGGGAACTTTAAACGTTGATGATAGGTTAATGGGACAGCTTGCATTTCATGGATCCAAGGACAACCCAACAAGATGTTGTATGCCAGATCACGATCCAATACTTGGCAGAAAGTATTTTTGATAACAGGACCCACTCTGATTGGCAACATGATTAGACCCTTGGATGCTCTTTCTTCATCATCATAAGCTTTAATGGTGATCTTTCTTCTGAAATCAATGGAGTCCTCAGAAAATCCTAAGGCTTTAACCAATTTCATGGTACAGATATTGAGACCAACACCTCCATCTATTAGAACCCATCTAACACGAAACTTATGGACCATAACTTCTAAGTACAATGATGAGTTGTGGGGATGAGTTATGGAAACGTCATCTTTTTCAAAGAATGAGAGGCAAGTGGGTGAGGACAAGTGTCCTACCATGGCTTGAAATTGGTCCACGTCCAAATCAGTGGATACAGTTGTTTCAAAGAGGGCTTTTTCAAGAATTTCCTTATGTGCTGGGGAAATTTTTAAGAGTTCAAAGATAGAGATTTGAGCAGGAGTTTTCTGAAGTTGGTTGACCAAATCATATGAATGTTGAGGTGGAGGTTCAGTGGATTTTGAAGAGGTGCCCTTTAAGACAACCTTACCTTGCGCCCTCGTTGTTGCATTAAATTCTCTATATTCTGTCTTCTTGTTGACTTTGATGACATTTACCCGCTCATCGTCTATGTAGAGATGGTTGATTATATGATCATCATTGACATGATTCACATTTTTTTCAGAAGACTCACCCTTTTGATAGTTGGGAAAAGGGTTGCGAAATGCTTGGTGGTCTGCATTTGATTGTTGATGTCCTTCTACTGTAATGATGTCATTGTCAATTAAATCTTGAATGGTATTCTTCAATGCTTGACAGTTATTTGTGTGATGACCTTTACAGCGATGATAATCGCAATAGTATGCCTCATTCCATGATGGAGGTTTTACACTGGGTTCATAGTTTCATTGAGGTGGCAGAGTAATGACATTTTTGGCCATCAACTCTTTGAACACGGATTCCAAAGATTGACCCAATGAAGTGTAAGTTCTTCTATTCGAGAAGAATGAAAATCGTTGTGGAGTTGTATTTGAGGTATTCCCTAAGGAGTTGTTATTGTTATTGGTTCCTCGGTAACCTTGATTTTTGGCAGTCCCTTGATTGGGAGTAGAGTTTTGATTCACAATGTTTCTCAAAGGAGGATTGTTTCCTTGATTTGCTATCAAGTTGACATTGTTGTTGTGCTGAGTATCTGGAATACCAAGGACAAATGGCTTGGTTGAGACCTGATTTGCATCAACAACACCATCATTCACCATATTTTTGTTGCGAGTCCAGAATTTAGACTTGTCCTGATTATTGTGATGATTGTATGAGCTAGGATTGTCTTTGTCAAGTTTTATTGTTCCTCTTTTGACCAATGCACCTTCGATGGTTATAGCATCTTCAATTAGTTTCTCAAAAGAGGTAGGACAATGTAAATTTAAATGATAGCTCATCTCTGAATTCAAGCTGTTTATGAAGGTAACCATCTTTTCCTTTTCAGGAACAAGACGCGGATATCTGGCGAACATTCTTCTCCATCTCTGAAGAAAAGTAATGAAAGATTCACCAGGTTTTTGTGCAACTTTGTAGAGATCTATCATGGTGATCTGATGTTGTATGTTGTAGGCATATTGTGATATGAATAAGTTGATTAATTCTTCAAATGTCCTAATGGGAGGTGTAATCTTAGATAGCCATTCCATAGAGTGAACTCCAAGGCTCCTAGGAAACAATCGCATCAAGTGTCTTTGTGAGCGAATTCCAATGTCATGTTTCAGAAGTCTCTAACATGATCGATTGGATCCGATTTCCCATTATAGTGATCAAATTTTGGAATTTCACAATGTTTGGGAAATGGAATCATGTTGAGACTTCGATCGAAAGGATAAGGACAAATGTCCTCCAGAGTATATTTCTTTGTGGTGGTTCCCCCTTGTAACTCTTTAACTTGTCCTTGAAGTGCTTTGATTTGTTGAGTCAAAGCACTAAGATCATATGGGGGTTTTTCTTCAGGTTTGTTCTTCAAAATCTTAGTATTAAAGTCATGTGGCAATTTAGCTCCTTGGTCAGCTAGATAGAGGAAATATTTTTCTTTATCGTGTTGCAAGATCTTTTCTATGGCCTTGTAAAATTTGGGATCTTGCTCAGCTTCTCTAAGGTGGTGTTCATCCTCATGTTCATCATCACTATTGACAGGAGTATTGTTTATGGCTTTGTACTTGTGGAAGGGATTTTCTTCTCTGTTATCCATGTCGTTGTTGAAAAGTGGATTACGACTCATACTGTAGAGAGGATTACTGGTTTCACCTTCTTCTTGAGTGTTTTGAGTATGACCTTCTTGTTGGATTTCCTCCCTCAATTTGATGTATTGAGATCTTGTGAAGATAGGCATGTGATTTTGAAGAAATCTTCTAAACTTAGATCATAGTTTTGATGAGTGCGACAATGATGATATTTTGATCTGATAAGATGGGAATCTTATGATATGATCAAAGATGTTTCCTAATTCTTGATTATGGCTTTCGATGATGAAGGATGTCAGAATCCTGTTGGGGAAGTTGAATCAATAATCAGAAAGTTTGTTTTGGAAGATGCACTCTTAAAGATTTGATCTTTGTTTTTGAAGGAAGAATTCAAGATCACTGGAGGATTTGACTAGGATGTGAGGGATACTCAATAGAAGGTTGTCGTATATTGTCAAACTCAAGAGGTTGATTAAGATTATGCCATTGAGATAGAGCTAATCTTTGATAATAAGCTCGAGAATCCAAGGGATCTACAACATACTCGTTAGTGAACCCCCTAACAAAGTCTTGGTATCTATGAAGAAATCCACGGAAATGAAGCAAGACGTGGCGACTTTTGTACAAAAATTTTCTTCTTTGCAATGACTTCTTGTACCCTAATTGTTTCTTGGGTTTCTTGATTCTAGTGGAAATTGATTTCTTGACAAACTTTGTTGATTTCCACTTCCTAAGCATGAGGACAAATATTAAGAATGTTACTGGACCAAAGATGTGAATGGATTTTGAAAGGTTTCAATTGTTGTTCTTCACGTTCATTTCAGATGATCTTTTATCTGAGTTAATGTAATGGAAGACACAACAAACATTCTGAAAAAAAGTTGTTTTTAAAACCCTATACTAACATCAAGTGCTTGATTGAGAAAATGTTTTTCAGCAAGTGTTTTCACAGGTTTAGCACATGAAACATAATTCAAGCAGACTCACTCTTAGTACTCAAGTAGGTCATACTAGTAATCAACAGCCCACATCTTAGAACTGCGTCGACTCACACAACCGTGTCACCCCCAAAAGGGCGCCAGTGTTTTTTGTCTTTTCCAGGTGCATACTTAGAGTGACAGAAGTGGATACTGGATCCCCTGAGCAAACAATCCTTGGCAGTTATATGGTGAGTGTCTTGGGGGCAGATTCTTCCCTCCCCTTGCACTGTGATTATTAGTAAGTTCGAAAATTGACTTCGACTGGCTACTACACTAGGTTCGTAGTAAGGATTTTCGTTTGGTGCGGCAATAATAAACTCCCTCAGGAGACCTCCCAACCTTTTGAACAAAGGCTTTGGGGATGGTTATCTTGCACACTACCGGTAAAAGAGGGTTTCCCCAGATTTACTTTAAATTTTATAGTGGGGTGGAATAGCCTGGCTTTGGCTTGAACCCACTTGAGTCGTTCCTGTAGGGTGAGTAATTTTTCCCGCTACGACAGGCTCTCTAAAGGATGTAATCAAAGCAGTAAATTTGCATGAAATTGAAAAGGCAAGTCTGGTATTTTGATCACCCAGTTAAGGGGAGAGCATAGGCCTATTGCCACAGACAAAGCAAACAAATGTTCTTTTTAAATTCCAAATCACAATGATCTAATCTAAGTGAAGATATTGTTTCACAAAAACAAATTGTTCAATTTTAACTGCAAAAAACATTGTATGGTGTCTATCCTAGATTGCTTCATTTTAAGTTCCATACCTATCCTAGGATTGATCAGTTTTTATCTAGACGTGACTATCCTAGGATTGCTTCTTTTTAACCAGAGAAAATTCTATCTGTGGAAGGCGTCAGACTCAAAATTCTATTTTTTTGTGTTACAACCAGATGCGTAGAAACATACCTTAAATGCGGAGAAACATAAATTATAAGCGTTAAAAAAAACCTTAGATGTGCTCAAACAGACCTTAAATGCGCCGAAACAGAACTTATAAGCACTAAAACAGACCTTAGATGCACCACAAAAATTTCCTAAATACGCCAAAACAATCCTTAAAAGCGCTAAAAGAACACAGAACTGTAGACAAATGGACTCGAGATGCGTAGAAACAGACAACTAATGCGCTCAATCATACCTTAAAAGCACTAAAATAGTCATTAAATGCCCCATTTTAATAAACACAAATCTAACTCTAAGATGAAATGGACTAAATGCGCTATTTTGTCCCTCGTATGTGCTAAAAGAACTCTCAGAAGCGCCGAAACAGTCCCCAAATGTGCTAGACTACCTTCGAAAATAGAAAGAAATTACAGTCCCAAAAGCGCCGCAGAAAGTCTTGGATGCGCTAAAACGCGGAATTTTTCTGAATGTCGAACTCAAAATGCAGAAACCTACCAGAAAACTCTGCAAGAAAATATTAAAATCGGGGCATAGGCCCCATGGTGGGCGCCATTTTATGTGTGTATGAAAATATGATCAATCTAATCAATAACAACACAATCACTAAAACATTAAATCAAAGAAACTGAAAGAAAAACATAAATAAGCAAACTGTTTTATGGCAGCCTCTCTGAAGTCGTCTTATTGCTCTCTATCTCCAGCGTTTCGTCTTTGCTCAAGTTGCTCTCAGATTTGGAATGCCCAGCTCAACGAAGTAGGCTACTGAAGAATGAGATTAAAAATGCATACTATGCTAAATGCAAGATTATGCTATGATGAGAATATTGCTGAAAATACTAAAAATGCAAGAATGCAAGCATATGTTGTGTTCGTCCTGTGTTGTAACCAATACTTGGATTTGCACGTGCATTTATAGAGTTTTTCAAAGATTTCGATTGGCTGGGTTAGTCAACGGCTGTGATAATTCCTGACAGATCAAACGATTGAAGATAGATGAGATTGAAGAGAAAATAGAAGAAAACGAATAAAGCAAGATTTTTCCATTTTAATGGAAGAGATAAGATGAGATGATTTAAAAATCATCTTTTTAGAAGAAAAATGGAAAGATTATGATAAGATAAATAATGAATTATCTAATTCAATTATTTATTTATGAGTGCATGTTGATTTTTCTTAACTAAATAAGTATTTATTTAAGATTTTGAGGAAATAAGAAGATTTCATAATTAAACAAAATATCTAATTATGATTTGAAGAAAGCAGAAGATCTTTAATTAAATAAAATATTTAATTAAATTTGAAAGAATGACATTAATTAAATAAAAGTATTTAATTAATTAAAGGAAAGTTTTAAAATAGAAAGAAAAGAGATATTTAAATTTAATTAAAAAGATTTAATTAAATTCAAAAGATGATAATTAACTTAAATAAATAAAATATATTTATTTAATTTAATCAAGTAGATATGTGGAATAATTAAATAAAATAGATTTATTTAATTATGGTGGGAGAATAAAATGAATGAATAATTAAATTGATTAAATTTAATTACGTGTAGAAAACTTTTAGAGGAATTAATTAAATAATAAATATTTAATTAAATGTCACGAATAATTAAATATGACCAATTTTATGCATATACAGGTACTTACTGCTATAGACTATTTTACAAGATGGACAAAGCCAGTAGCCCTAAAGGAAGCCAATGAAACCTCTGTATTAAATTTCTATGATGAGATAATAACCAGATTTTGAGTTCCAGACTCCATCATTTCAGATAATTCCTTGGCATTTGTGGGAATCAAAGTGGCTGATTGGGCAATGAAAAATGGTATATATTTGAACACTTCATCAAATTATTACCCTCAGGGTAATGGTTTAGCTAAGAGCACTAATACGAACTTGATTAGAATCATTAAACGAACAATGGAGGACAATCAGAGAGCTTGGAAAACCAAGCTGAAATATGCCTTATGGGTAGATAGGATAACTCCTAAAAGGTCTATTGGAAATTCTCCATATATGTTGGTTTATGGTAAGGAAGCCATACTGCCTATATCTGTAGAGCTACCAGCTCTTGATTTAATGCATCAGTTGGAAATGTTTGAAGAACAAGATCCTTTAGCAGTTAGATTTACTCAGCTCATGGAGCTATAAGAGACTAGAGACAAAGCCATGAAGTCTTTGGAGTATCATCAACTCCAAACCAAAAGAGTTTTTGACAAAAGGGCAACTGCTAGAGTTTTCAGAGAAGGTGACATTGTATTAAAATGGGATGAGTTAAAAAGCAAACCTGGGAAGCATACCAAGTTTGATAGCTTCTAGAGTGGTCCATTTATCATCACATAATGCAAGGAGCATAATGCATTCTAGTTGTCCAAGATGGATGGTGAAATCTTGCCTATCCCAGTCAATGGGATACACCTTAAGCACTGCTTTGAGGTTTGATCTATATCATTTTAGTCAATTTAGCATTTCATGTTTTCAATAAGTGCTACTTCACCTTAGATTAGTTGTTGTTTCCAGTTTCCCTAAGTGCTTTTCTACACAACTAGTTAGTTTTTCTGGTGTTGTTTTGTTTTTCAATAAAAATCAGGGAGTTCTGAGTTTTCATGATTGAGTTACAACATTGAAGCAAGTTGTTTTCAGACCTAGTATGAGTTTCTGAGTGACTCCATGCCCAATGGAAAAATTAGGCAACTGGTCCTAGTGTTTAGCAGGCAAACATGCAGCAGATGTCACCAGAGATGTTACTCATTTTTATTTCAGATCAAGTTGAGTGAGTTTTAAGTGTTTGTAAACCAAAAAATGAGGTGCATTTCATATTAGTCTTTCCTATATTGCATTTAGGTGTATAAACATAAGAATCAAGAAGCTTTTATTTTCAGTAATGGATTGTTGCATTTATACAGATGTATACAATATTGAAAATATTTATAGAAATATTGCTGAAAGAAAGTCTTTATTGATTCAACAGTTAAAATCTATCTCACACAAGCCGTGAGATATAGCTTGTCCAATGTGCATATAATGCAATATATACAAGAATGGATTGAAAAAATTAAGATGCATATATAGAGAGAGAGGCCAGTCATTTCCTGATGACTGGTTTAAGTCCATCGTCCTGCATGATCCTCAGCTCCAGGTTGCTTGTTTTGTGTCCTCTGCAGCTATCAGTCTTCATATCCTACATCTGAAAGAATTGCAATGGTTAGAGCAGAGCTCTAAACAATGACGGTCTCCAACCCTACATACTCATCCACCCACCAATGTATAGACTGTCCTTTGCATGCATTAGACAAGCTATAAGTCACTCATGTTCAGAAAAGAGAGAGAAAAGAATGATCAAATACATCTAAAACATGTCATGTTTTTTTCTAACTGTTTGTTTCATGTGCAGATACAAGGAAATCAATGTTCTTGTTTTATCAAGTCTCAGCACGTGGGTTAAAATGAGGCTCCCACAAAGGTTGAGCTCGACGTGCTAAATTATCAAACAATGAGCTCATTCAAGTTTTCATCACATCATCATGATTATGCAGTGGTAGTAAACAGGCATACATAAATGCCTAATTTTCATCATGCTTCACATTGTTTATTGCTGATATGTTTAAATATCATTCTTGTTGAAAGAAAACATCATAGGGAATGTATAATAAAATATATGACTGATTATAGAATAGCATGTTTATTCAAGGGTTTCAATCATTTGGCATACAGAAAATAGTGCAAATTATGTTTTTTCTTTCAGCTGTTCATGAAGGACAATTTGAAAGTATAAGAAAGCCACAACTAGAAAAGTTAAGAGTGATTGAATCAATGCTACAATGTGTTGGAATAGGAGCAGAGGCATAAGTGACAGGCCTATGAAGGAGGATTCATATAACAGATCATAGGCAACAATGAAGGTAGTTCATCATGATCCAAATGATCAAAGATCAGGCCTGTAGATCTCCAAAGACAACAAGAACGTACAGACAAACGGATGAAGAATAATAATTCAAGTATGATCATGGGCATATCAAGCTTTGAAAGCAGGGAAAATCCTCAAGGTCGTGGCCATAGAAGAAAAGGCATGGTATGATGCAAAAAATCATTAGTATTGACAGGAAACCACATTGAGATGGCTGTGACTGTAAGTTCTATGTGAAACTTTATTGGGCTAATAAGGGAGATATGCATGAAGATAATGCACTTGGTCTAAAGGACAATGGTGACCAAGTTAATTTATTTTATTCCAAGTTCCAGTGGGGCAAGGATTTTGATTGTCTTATGATCAAAATGACAAGAAAGCATGTTGATTATCTCCATCAATAAAGATATGGGTTGTTTCGTATAATGTGATCGTTCATGGGTTCATAATGGCTTGTCAAATATACCCCAAGAATTTTACAAATGAAATTTCCATTTCCAGATAGTCTAAATGTTTAACAAAGCAAAGTAGACAGTTTTCACCTGAAAGGAAAAATGAGCCAACAAGCAGTCATTTTAAAAGGAATACATGTTTTCCTGGAAAGCTGGAATAAAAACATAGAAATTGGGTTTTTGTTTTTTTTAGAACATTTATTTGTGAGGGGCAACACGACTACTAGGTTTCCATGTCTGTGTTGGCAGTAGAGGAACGGGGCAGCTCCCAGAATGGTATTAAGAGAAAGGCATAGAACTGATACTTAGTACTGAGGTGGTGAAAGTTGATCTCACCTCCAAAACTCTTACTAGTGTAGAAGGGAAAACATTTAAATACAGATTCTTGATCATTGCTACTAGTACCATTGTTATCAAGTTATTAGACTTTGATGTTCAGGGAGCTAATTCCAAGGGCATCCATTATCTGAGAGAGATAGATAAAGATGGCACTTTGGCGGCAACACTAAAATCAAAAAGGAAGGGTCAATTGTGGTGGTTGGTGGAGTATATATCGGTCTTGAACTGGCTGCAGTCTTAAGAATTAACAACTATAAGGTTAAAATGGTGTACCCCGAGCCATTGTGCATGCCTTGTCTTTTACTGCAGACATAGCTACTTTCTATGAGGGTTATTATCAAGGGAAGGGTGTGGAAATTGTCAAAGGGACTGTGGCAGCTGGATTTAGCACATATGAGGATGGACATGTCAAGATAGTAAATGCATATGATGGGAGGGGAATTTTCATGGTTGGTAATGCTCTGGTGAACATGTATGCAAAAAATGGAAGTATTTTGTAGAGAAAATGCAAGTTCCCTCAGCAACCCAGCAATCCTCAGCCATAGTGAAATCTACAGAAAAAAGTAAATGTTTCCTATGCCACACAAAAGCCCTCGAATACTTGTGCATAAAAAATGGTAAGGATGCAGTATTTTTGAGTTTTACTCAGAGGAGGCAAGAAGATATGCAAAGGGGCTTTCATTTTCTATATTACAAATTGAAAGTAAAATTCAAATAATGTATAGCATCTGCAATGTGAGTATATGCAAAAATGAATGAAATCAAGAAAAGCGGTGGAAGACACAATATGAATAATCATAGATTTTTTTGCATCTACAGTTTGAAAAAAAATGCAACAAAATGGTAAATGTCATTTACCCAGGTCAGCTGAGATCTTACTGTCTAAAAGCTTCTGATAGAAATTCATTTTAAAAATCCATTGAGAAGTATACATGACGGCCATAGAAGAGAAAAAGGGTTTCAAAATGAAAATGTATACCCAGGTGCAGATTTTGAAGGCTCATGACCTATGTGCATATAGAGAAGGAAAAGAAGAGAAATTTGCAAGTAAAAGCTATAGCTACTAGATTTAATGAAAATAAATACAAAGGAATGCATGAGAACAACTATTCCCAAATGTATTGAATTCATTCTTTCACAAACCCTTGGCAGTACCTTGTATTTATAGAGGGCTCAATAAAAAAAGAGAACATGAAATCAAAACCCAATAAAGCCAGAATGATGATGCCATGGGATTTTTCAACCAATCACAACCTGTGGAGCAAAATACTGTCGCAACCATGATTAAAAAATAGTAATAAAGCTATAATAATCAAGATAATGTACATAATTTCATCATTTCTTGCAATACAAAAAAGGAGGGAAAACAAGCATTTTTTAGTTCCCAAGAAGAGCTTCAAGTAACAGAAATCCACATTAAAAGTAAGATATAGAGGAAATGCAAGCTTTGACTTACCTAGCTCAAAGTTTCAACAAAGATTTTTGAGTTCAAAACTCAGCTCAAAATTCTTCCATGGCGGCGCCCTCATAATGGCTCGAGTCTTCCAAAGTTACAATGCAAAATGAAAATGCTTTTGAGGGTTTAGGAAGATTTTTCCCTTAGGGTTGAAACCCTAGATTTCTAGAAGGTCGATTAAAGTTGTTTTTTTTCCAATCATTTTAATTCATAAACATATCAACTAATATGATGTGGTCAGCTTGACCTTTGCCTTGTCACTCTAGCACACTCAAGTATTCTTGACTTGGAGAGACTTGTCTGTTTTGACTAAGTCATATGAAGGGAGATAGATGCCTTTTTGTTTCATAAGTATGCCGACTACAAAGTAGGCCTTTACATTATTTTCATTGTAGAATACTTAAGTTTTTTATGAGTCATTTTCACTTAAACTTAAGTATTTCTTTCAAAAGGTGAGGAAACACTTCTTTCAAAGGAAGTTGGGATGAGTTTGTATTAATGACTTACCAAAAGGGAGGGAAGTTTTTTCCTTTTGAGAGACATTTGGAATGAATATAGGAGCTTTTATTGCTTTGGAGAGCATATAGGCATCAGTTTGTTGTGCCTCCATGTTTGTTATGATGGAATTGACCTTTTCAACCTTCTTGAAAGCCTTTTGGAGCAAATCTGGTAGCTATATTTTTGGCTTTTGTAGGCCATCCAAGGAAAAGAAGTTTCCATTCCTATTTTGACGGGACTTCATTCAAAGCTTGCTTATTTAGTCATTTTTCTTATTATTGTAAGTGAGTTCTGAATTGGTTGAGTTCTGGAGATGGTTCATCCTCAGTTTTCAGTGTAATTTTGTAACTCATGCTTTCATGCAAACTATAAGTTCCTTGAGAAATTTATAATTGATTAAGTCTCCTTTCTCATCACTTACTTGTTAGTGTACATGTCCTTTGAAGTTGATCAGTATACTTGTGAAATTTTGAATTTTTCCCTGTATTTTTGTATTCTTTAGAAAGGTATCTTTCTTGTAAGAAAATATCCATTTTTACACGTTATGAGTTGTGTAAGCAATTGAAGGTTTAAGTTATGAAATATATTCCTTTCTTTCTAAGAGTCTTGTGTTAGTACCTTCTCATAAATCACTTTTTTGTAAATGATATACAAAGATGGGTTGTGTAGATTTCCTGCTAATCTATTAACTCAAAGTGAAACAGAATCATGTTTGCATGCCATTAATCGGTTTTGGGTAGTTCATCATTATATCAAAGTTTCAATTTTCATTTTCAGTATTATGTGTTTCTTACCTTTTTCCCCTCAAAAGACAAGTAGTTTTAGGTAAAAATCAATAAGAGCCAACTTTTCTGGAGGTATTTTTCTGTTACAGGGTCACCCACAACCCTAGAAAAATTCCCGTGTTACTCATGATTGGCTATATTTGATCTCAGCCTGGGTGCAAATCATTAGAGCTAACAGTAATCTCATTGAAGAATAGGATTTCCCTGACAAAAAACATTGTGTATTGATGAAATATTGCAGATTTTACACTGATAGATTTTGCACTTATCTAGACCTGATTTTCATTTGATAGATTGAAGTACGACTGGCATGCATGCATTGCAGACAAAAGATTACTTGCATTATTAATGGTGGCCAATAGAGAACTCAAAATTTATGAATTATGGTGTTAAGTCTTTAACTGAACAACATACATCAATCCATAAAAGTATTCAATGATAAGGAAGAACAAAGATTAACCCATTAGAGGAACATAAAAAAATATCAAATGGTAGTGTAAAAGATATAGCAAATTTCAAACGCGTTGTTTGTTGCTTCCAACATGATAGATATAGACCCTCTCAATGAACAAAGCTTTTAACCTCATCAAACAATCTGAGCAAATGAATAAACAACACAAAAAAGATAGTGTAAAAGATTTAGGAAATTATAAATGCCTCCTTTTTTGACAGATTTCACTATCATCAAATAATTTGTGCAAATGAATAAGCAATGCAAATAATCCTTTTTTCTCAACAGTCTTAAAACTTGACACTAGAATCCATTAATGATGATTGCACTTCACTCTATTGACAATAATTGAAAATTAGGGACTAGCAAGTGCTAAATGTCCTTGTTAAAATGCTACATATTGAAAAAACACTTGGTGCCAAGACACAACTATATCAAAGAACATTTCAAAGCCATGAAATATTTCCAATAGTAAGGAAACATTACCATTTGATGAAATAATTTTATACGAAGACATTTTGCACTTGTGCAGGCCTAATTTTCATTTTCATTTAAAAGATTGAAGTGCACTTGGCATGCATGTGTGCAGAGAAAAGATTAGTTCCATTCTTAATCGTGGCCAACAAAGTAGTCAACATAAATGAATTATGGTGTTAGTTCTTTAACTCAATAATAGAAACTAACCCATAAAAGCACTCAAAGATAGGGAAGAGTAGACATTAACCCATAAAATACAGAGAACAACAAACAATAGACATTACCCATAAAAGGTAGAGATGTAAAAAACTATAAAACGACACTGTAAAAGATATAGGAACTTATAAATGCCTCATTTTTCACTTCCAATATGATAGACACAAACTCTCTCAACAGACAAAAATTTCACCCTCTCTATCATTTTTTACATTTTTGCAATGGTTTGATCTCTGTTGTCCCTTATTGATGAGTGTTTTTATGGGTTAATCTCTATTTTTGCATTTTCCTCATTGGCTTTTGATATTTCAGTCATGGTTTTGTATTTTTTCAATCCAAATTAATTGCGTGTTCATGAAATAGTGATAGACATTGAAAGATGTCTATCTATTCAAGATATGTTTGATGTACCGTGGATGTTTTGATGCATGTACATCATGCATGTAATCTAAGAAAATGAATAAAAAACACAAATAATCCTTTGTTCGACAGACTTAAAACTTCACACCATAAGCCATTAATGACGCCTGCACTTCAGTCTATTCACAATAAATGAAAATTAGCAAATAGTAAATGCATAATTCCCTCGTTAAAATGCCACATGTCGATAGAAACACAGGGTGAGAAGGCATGACTATATCAAAGAATACTACAAAGTCATGAAATATTTTCAATAGCAACAAAACATCAAGAATTGGTTAAATTAATTAGAATAATTTAATTAATTAAAAAAACGCAAAACCATGAGGAAAATGGCAACAACCAATGAGAAAATTGCAAAGAAAAGGCCAATATTTCCTTTTAATAAAATAATCCTGGAAACATTAACATGGCGAACAATAAACATTACCAACACGATTTTTGATGAATGCATTAATAGGCATGGGCACAATGAGAAAATGCCAACATCCAATGAGAAAGTTGCAAAAAAGGCCAAAATTTCCTATTGATAAAATGATTCCACAAAATATAGCGAGTATCTCATTGTTGCATAGAAAATTGTGATACGCTTATTTATTTCTAATGTTTTTTTGCTATACACGTGCCTTGACCGCAAATGTTTATGTGGATAGGTGGTGTTGTTCATAGTATTTCACATGCCTTGTCTAAAACTCATGCTAATGTTGAGTGTTGGAAATTGGAATGCATTGTTATACATATTTTCTATTTATTATTAAGATTGATAGGTTCCTTATTGTTTTCAGGTGGCAATTGTTACTTGGATCATCTGCTATGTACGTGAATACATAGGAGATGAAATTTATGAGGTGTTGTGTTCTAAATTTACAAGTTGACTCTATTTTTTATTCCTAATTTAAACAATCACAACCTATTTTTTATGAAAGAATATTATTCTGGTTAAATATAAAAAACCTACTAGATTAGAATTATATTCATGCATCAAGTCTATTTTCCTATGCTATTCCTTGCAATTATAGCCTTCTACTTTTTCCTTCTCTTGCTTTTGTGCAGGTCCTTAGGAAAACACTTGACAACAATGGATCTCTATGTAATTGTGATGGTGTTATCATTGATGGAAAAAGCCCAAATGCTTATTCAATTGCACTAGAGCAAGGTAAGCTCTAGTTACTATTAGTAAATATGAGTCTAAAACCATATTTTCTGTAGATCTAAATCGCAGTACAATTAGCATTAGAGTTTTAGAATTGTAACCAGTGTATTGCTTTGTGCTTTATCCATTATTGTTATATTTTGCTTGTATATTATTATAGTGCCATTCATCAAATATATTTGGTGTAGTTGGTAACTCCATATTTCAATCAATATTTCACTTATATTTATAATTATACCTAAAAGGACTCAATCATTTGCTTCCAATTACTTGTAATGGATCCTATTTTGCTACAGGAGTCAAGTGCAATAGAGAAGAAACCTTTGACAGGATGGTGTTCACGCTCACAAAGTGGAGCTATATAAATTGGTTAGGCTCACAGAATTGGAAATCTCTATGATTATCTAGGAATTGATGTTGGTCATAGCTACTTTGTTCTAGTTACTACTAATCAGTCACTAATGTCTGTATTAGAAAGCTTCGCTTATGTTTTTAATTGTAGCAAGAGAAACTGTAATTTTGCAAATACAATTTTGTTGCAAGAATTTGGTAGAGCATAGTTTCCATGGACCTTGGAAAATTGTTGCTAGTTACATGTTGGGATAGTGGAATTTCCTTGGAAATTGCAAAAAAATTTCTCCTTAGGAATTGAGAAAACATAATTTTCTTGCATATTGCACTTCGTAGTTTCATTTGCTGCAACACACAGATATAGCATAATATCCTTTTGTTCTTGGATGTTGCACATTATCCTTTGGTTTCTTGGACCAAACAGATGAAGCATAATACTGTTTTACTCAAAATTTTTTTTGCTATTTACAGATTCATAAAGTAGAAATTGCTTAGAAATTCCAAGCTCACAACTGCATTAATACACATATGTATGTTTATGCATATGTATATATATATATGTATGTAAGTATGTAAATTCCTATGTGTGTGTGTGTGTATGCATATGTATGTATGTACACATATATGTATCTAAGCTCAAACCATACATGAATTTCAAAACTATAACAAGATTAATACCAAAAATGATCAATTTATTTGCTTTTGCTTAGTTTATTTGTTTTTCCTTGATTCATTTGCTATTGCTCAATTTATTTGATTTCTTTTTTGAAGGGTCTGGACAACATAGGATTTCCAATTGCATGATATCGTCACACATTTTGAATTGTTGTTGATCAATGTGAGTAATAGATTATCATCCTTGTTTCTCTTTTGCTTGTTTTCAAATATCCACTACCTTGGTCAATAGTCCTAGAACAAGTTTCATTTTAGTAACATGAATTGATATTAAGAATTTTTTCTTGCCTTGTAGGATTTTTAGTGTATAGTAGTGAACCAAAGGCTATAGTTACAAATTTTGCATTGTTGTTGATCGTGGCTAGTAATTGCCTATTCAATTCTTCTTTCTATGTATTCAACGTTTCAAGCTTGACACATTGTTTTATAGTAATTACTGTACTAAATAGCGTCAATACAATTTGTATTTTTTGTCCTTTGACATGAAATCTAGCAATATGCTTACAATCAATTGTCTTAAAAGATAAAAACTGTCACAACAACCAATTGTAGTAGAAACCTACAAACCAAGTGTGTATGCACCTTTCACATCAATCAATGAAGCTCTCCACTATGCACATTGTTTTCGAATTGAATCATTCAATTACAAAGTTGGTGATTGCTTATTTGACACAATGCATGTTTTGCTTCATTACCATTATACATCAAAACAACTACGCACCAGTCTTGTGGATCATTTCTTTGATTGTCTTCACAATTGTTGTACTATAGCTTTAGGCTCCTATGAAACTAATTTGAACCAAGCAATGATAACAAAATTGCATAATATACATGACAAAAACACATATCTACGAAGAATGAGGCTTTCAGCCACAAAGATCAACGGTAGAGGTGAAATTGGGCTCTGGGGTGACATATTATGTCTAAAATGCCTAGCATACTAGCTAAACATACCAATATGTATTTGGTCTTTAACATACAAAAAAATGTACTTACATTTCAACAAGGATGCATGTAATCCTGCAATATCAATTCTTTTCCATGATACAATTTCTACTGTTGGCCACTATGAATCTGTGTTTTCACGACTAAATACATACAATTGCATCCAAAACATCCAACCAAATTTGTAAATCACATATTGCAACTTGGACAACATTTGGAACACAATAGCAAATGTGTTTGATACACTTGGACTTTGTAGAGTGACTACATTTGCTACTACATGTGGTGAAAGCATGTTTGCTGCTATAGCTTTTTTCTTGCTAAACAATTTGATCCAGTTGCTTTATGATTATTTAGGGTGTAGTCATTGGCCAATGCATTGATAGTTGAAAAAAATGCATTGGCTTGTTTTGGCACTTTCAATCAATCTAGCATAGGAAGCAACAATCATCTGTTGCAAATACAATCATTGGTTTCCAGGATTGGAATGCCATATGTGCAAAGTGGCCTTGAAGGGTCTGAATTTTGTGTACTATGGTTGTCCCACATGTTTACTGCAACAATACACATATGGAAAGCATCTCCATATCGTAGGACCAAAACATACTCTAATTGAATGAAGCCCAAGAAAAAATTGAACTTAATTTGCTTTGCAAGCATCTCGAGGCATTGCCATTATGAACCACTTCAACAAAAAGGACAATTGACTCACAACATCCATATCAAGGATCTAATTTATATTCAACATATGACAAGCACTTTTGAATCAGAAACAACAAACAATGTAATTAGTTCTCATAAAAAACAAATAGCTACAACAATACATACACTAACTGAAACAAAATTAAAATCACATGAGACATTACACTCCTTAAAAGTGAAAATATGCAATGCACAAGTGTCTCATACAAATGTCTCACAGACTACATAATCCAGTTCTATTCTATCCACTATGAATCTCACAAGAATAATTTAGTCCTACAAGACTACCCCAAAGCTAATGTATCAACAATCATTACATTCTTTAAAAAAAAATGTGCAGTGCACAAACACATTACAATTTGCATATGCAAAGTAAAATTCAATTATGTGATCCTGGCCAAAATCCAACACAACAACAATCATTACGTTCTTTGAAAAAATAAATGTGGAGTGCACAAAAGGCTTATGCTTTACATTTTCCAAAATTAAAATATAGGCTATATGCATATTCTATGGTCCAAAAGACAAACACTACTTTTCGACCAACAAAAGCAATATGCATATGCACAAAGAACAATACAATCCAAAAATCTATTAACTCATACTTGCAAATGATAAACGACACACCCATTCAACCATGATTTCTTTGCAACATGCTTCATTTCCATCACAACATTTGTAAAGTTGATGTTGCACTTGTAAAAGCTTTGTCCTTGCTTTCTATTCAAATAGATGAAAAAAATATAGCAATAGGACAACCCATTTGCAAACAATGTATAAAAGCCACATTAGATGGTAAGATCCCATATTTTTCCTCGCCCTCAAGAATAAGATGAAATGCACAAATAGATGTTGTTCACTCTTTGAATACTCTAGAGGAAAGGCTTGTGTCTTTTCACATAGCTTTTGCACATATCGGGAAATTGGGATATAAATGAGCACAATATGGCTTGCTTGGGACAATCATCAATGCTCTTGTAGATTTTGATAAAGTGCAAGAAGCATTGCCTAGGTAACCAAATGAAACCATGATAGTAGCAGTTAGATTGAAGCGAAAGCTAGAATACAATAATGCATATGCACAAGGTAATGTTATACCTGCTATAGTCATGAATGCTTTAATTTCCCTATCCAAAACACTGTTGTACACAAAAGAGAACATCTCTATAAATAGAGAGTGGCACGACTTGTTGGAAAAGAGGACAACACAAAAGCAAACAAATTTTGCAAGATGACACATCTGAAGATGATGAAGAACCAATAACTGAATCAACTATACATTGGTTTAATGAAACAGAGCCAATCAAAGACCTTGACACAACAATCATTGAAATTGCACCACCAGAAGGGTTTAAACCTCTTGGAATTTCCCAGGACATGTATGTAGAGGAGATGAGCTTTCCAGCTTTGTTTTTATATTTCGGTTCAACCAACTGACATTACTAAAAATTTGACATACCAAAAAATAGCAAAATGGGAGCTTATGCATAAAGACAATGACTTTGCAACACACATAACAAATATATATTTTAAAGCTATTAAAATTATTATTCACCAAGTATCCTCACTAGCATGGATTTGCATACGGAAAACTGAATTGAAAGGTAAAAAATTGCTTGCAAAAGATGTGTGCAATCTAACAAAGCTCAAAAAATATTAAGATCTCCATTGGGCTATAAAACATTAAAAAGCATTCAGACCTTGCCAGATTATCTAGAAAACACTAAAAAAAGCATATTTGCAATGATAAGACAATTGGGACCTCCAAATTTTATTGTAACATTAACAAGTGTTGAGCATTTTGGTAGACATTGTGCAAAGCTTTGCACCAAATATCTATTTCACAACAATCCAAGTATAATGAAACTATAGAAGATAGGGACTTGGATTTTGAAATTAGAAAGAATCCAATACTTTGTAGTCGTTATTTCAACCATAGGGTCAATGCATTCTGAAAAATGATGCTAAAAAACCATAAGCTCTTTGGCCAAGTCACAGACTATTCTTTTGTTACAGAATTCCAAAACTAAGGCAACGAGCTTGTTATTTTTGCTATGGATAAAAGATGCACCCGTATATGGCAATTTCTCAAATAGTGAAATAGAAAGCTTTGTGGAAAAGTATATTTCATGTGACTCATTGCTACTTGATACAAACCTTTCCAAAATGCAAATGCATCATCATACAAAGAGTTGCAAGAAATACAAAAACTCAACTTGCAGATTTAGTTTCCCATTGCCTCCAATGAGAAAAATAACAATTTTAGAACCGCTTCTAGTGCCTGATGCTACAATCAAGGAGAGAGAAAAAACTTTTTTTAAGCAATTGGAAAACAAACATTAAGCAAAGGAACATTCATTTCAAATTGTCTTACAGAAATTGGAAATGGATGAAAATGACTACATTACAATGCTTTCGATCAATGTTGTGACACAAAATTGTCATGTTGAAAAGAGACCCTTCTAACATTTGGATAAATTCCTTTGCAAAGAAAGTGCCCAAACTATGGTATGTAAATACAAATACACAATTTATTTTAGATGCATATGTTGTTGCATCTTACTATAGCTCATACATGATGAAACAAGATAGAACATTGTCTCTTGCATTTCGAAAATTGTGGCAACAATACACTGTTGCTTATGATGGAAAGGTGCAATTTATATGCAAGCTTGGCAACACATTGCTTAACTGTCAACAAATTTCTAGTCATCAAGCCATTCATATCATTCTCTCATTTTCATTACATAAATGCTCAAGGAAAACCGTTTTCATCAATACTGCACCATTATAAAGTAGAGTTTACATGTTAAAAATCCCTAAGCTATTTGTAAAAGAGAAAGACAATTCTAAAAAACATCATGTGTGCATCTATAATATAAAAATACACACAACAACCAAAATCTCTTGATAACTTGTCATTGGCTAAATATTCCGCTTTTTACTTCACTGACTCCAGAAAGTTGCAAAAAAGAGAAACTCCACAAATCATACACTATGTAAGATACAATCCGCACATTGACCTTGAGAATTATTCCAGAGAAAAACTTATGATGTATGTGCCCTTCATATCTAGTGAGCAGACCTTGTTAACTAGATATGAAACATGGAGTACAAAATTCAACATAAACAAAGCATAGATTGAAAATATCAAAAAGATGCTCACTGCACAAACAATTTCTAAATGGGGTGACATTGATGAGGCCTCCACAAAAGCTGAAAACGATAAATTCCCAACAATAGACATTGCAGATGAAATCAATAGAGGCAAACAAGAGAATGGCATGGAAAAGTATGACATCATAAGTGATTTGAACCATATGAAAAATATAAAGCTCAAGGATTTTATCTACAAAAAACTGTTTTCAAAGATTGCACATCCATTTCTACTAAGCAATGAAGAATACTACAAACTAGGAAGACAATTGAACAAAGAACAACAATCAATAGTAAAGGACATACTAATGAGAAAAAGACTTGCTTTGAAAAAACCATTGTCCTTTTTCTTGATAGGTGGAGCTGGCACAGGCAAAACCTTCAAAACAAAAACAATTTTTGAAGCAATGATCTGATTCTATGATAAACAACTAGACAGTGATCCATTCAAGCCTAAAGGCATTATTGTTGCTTCAACAGGAAAAGTTGCATTCAATGTGGGTGGAATTACTGCACATTCATTCTTCCAATTTCCATGCAATTCTTCAAAAATGCTACCTCTGGATTCAAACACAACTGATGCCTTAAGCAAAAAATTAGAGCAATTGCAAATTCTTCTTATTGATGAAGTGTCATTGATTGGTTAAAAAATGCTTTACAACATTGATAGAAGACTTCATCAAATCAAACACACACCAACAACACCTTTTGGAAACATAGACATCATATTTTGTGGTGAATTCTACCAAGCACAACCTGTATGTGATACTTGGATATTCAAAGAGCCAATAATAGATAAGGAGAAAATTCCATATACCTTTTGGATC